>JAREIK010017918.1:1270000-1780000 GCA_029783825.1 Sapria himalayana | reverse complement strand
GTCTTCTTCTGCATCATCATCATCATCATCATCATCATCATCATCCTTTCCTTCTTCTCCTTCTTCATTTTTTCAACCTTCATATTTATCTTTTTCATATTTTTATTCTTCATCATCATTTTCTTCTTCTTTGTGTCTTCTTATTCTTATTATTTTTCTCATTATTCTTATTCTTGTTCTTGTTCTTCACCTACATATTTTTTATAATCATCATCATCATCATCATCAACATCATCATCTTATTCTTCTTACTATTCTTCTACTACTTCTTCTTATCCTTCATAATCATCATCTTATTCTTCTTTTTATTCTTTTTTTTTTCATCATCTTCTTCTTCTTATTTATCATCATCTTCTTCTTATTTATCATCATCTTCTTCTTGTTTTGCTACTGTATATTCTTTTTTTTTCTCCTTCTTTTTTTTCATCTTCTACTAACATCATCATCATCACCATCTTCTTCTTCTACATCATCATCATCGCCATCTCCTTCTACTCCATCATCATCATCATTATAACCATCTTCTTCTTCTTCTTATTTTTCTGCTTCATCATCATCATCATCATCATCATCTTTCCTTCTTCATATTTAGCATCATCATTATCATCATCATCTTCTTATTTCTTCTTCTTATTTTTTTCCTTATTTTTCTTCTCTTCATTTTCTTCTTCTTCATTTTCTTCATCTTTATCATCATCATTATCTTCTTCTTCTTCTTCTTTGTTTTATTTTTCTTCTTGTTATTCTTCTATGTCTTCTTCTTCTTTTTCTTATATTATTATTCATCATAATCACCATCATCATCATAATCTTTTTTTTCTAGTTCTTCTCTCCATTCTTCTTCTACTACTTCATCTTCTTCTCCTTCTTCTTATTGTTCTTCTTGTTATTCTTTTCCTTTTCCTTCTTCTTCTTCTTCTTCTTGTTATTCTTCTTCTTCTTATTCAACTTTTTTTCTTTTTCTAGTTCTTGTTGTTCTTCTTCTTCTTATTCTTCTTTCTAATCATCTTCATCTTCTTCTTTTTTTTTTGTTCATATTCTTTTTATTGTTCTTCTTCATCTTCTTCATGTTCTTTTTGTTTAGATTTTTTTTCTTCTTATTCATCATCAACAGCATTATCAACATCTTCTTCTTATTTTTTTCTTATTCTTCTTTTTTCATGTTCTTCTTCTTCATCATATTCTTAATTCTCCTTCATCATCATCATCATCATATTCTTCTTATTATTCTTCTACTTCATTATCAATTTCTTTTTATTCATCATCATCATCATCATTATCTTCTTCTTCTTTTTTTTATATTCATCTTCTCCTTCTTTTTCTACTTCATTTTCTTCTATTTTTTCTCCTTCTTCTTCTTCTTCTTCTCAATCTTCTTCTTTTCTTTTTCATCATCATCATCATCATCATCATCATCATCATCTTCTTCTTCTTAAAGTTCTTCTTTTTATACTTCTTTTTTTTCTTATTCTTTATTTTCTATTTTTTTATACTTGTTCTTTTTCTTCATCTTCTTTTTAAATTTCTTTTTCATCATCATCTTCTTCTCTTTCTTATTTTTCTTCTTCAACTTCTTCTTCATTTTTCTTCATCATCATCATCATCTTCTTTAGTTTCATCATCATCATCATCATCATCATCATCATCTTCTTCTTCTTCTTCTTCTTCTTCTCTTTCTTTTGCTTCTTCATTTTATTCTTCATCATATTCTTAATCTACTTCTTATTTTTGTTCTTATTCTTGTTCTCTTTCTTCTTCTTCTCCTTCTTATCATTCATCATCATTAACTTATTCTTCTTATTTTTCATCTTCCTATTATTTTTTTCATTTTTCTTTCTTTTTCATCTTCTTTTCTTCATTATCTTTTTATTTCCTTTTCTCGTTCTTCTTGTTATCCTTCTTCTTATTATTCATCATCATCATCATCACTATTTTCTTTTTCTTCTTCTTCTTCTTCTTCTTCTTCTACTTTTTTTTGTTCTTCTTCTTATTTTCTTCTTCTAATTCTTTATCATCATTTTTTCTTCATCTTTTTTCTTTTTCTCCTTCTTCTTATTTTTTTCTTATTCTTCTATTTATTCTTATTATTCTTCAACTTTTTTTTCTTCTTCTCCTTCTACTTCATTATCTTTTTATTCATCATCATCATCAATATCTTTTTATCCTTATTTTTTTTCTTCTTCTTTAGCACCATCAATATCATCTTATTCTTCTTCTTCTTGTTCTTTGTTTTCTTCGTTTTACTTTTCATTTTCTTCTTCTCCTTCATCATCATAATCTTTTTCTTCTTATTCTACATCTTCATCTTCATATTATCTTTTTCTTCTTTTTCTTATTTTTATCATTATCATCAACTTCTTCTTCTTTTTCAAATTCTTTTCTTCTTCTTATTTTTCTAATTCTTTTTCTTTTAATCTTCTTCTTTTTCTTCTTCTTCTTCTTCTTCAAATACTTATTTTTTTTTCATCTTTCTATTCTTCATCTTCTACATCATCATCATCCTCATCTTAATTCTTCAACTTCTTCTTATTCTTCATATTCTTATCCTTCTTTTATTCTCGTTCATCATCATCATCATTATCTTTTTCTTCTTATTTTTCTTATTCTTCTTAATCATCATCATATCTTATTCTTATTTTTGTTGTTCTTCTTCTTTATCTTGTTATTCTCCTTCAGCATCATAATATTCTTTATATTCTTATTCTTCATCTCCCTTTTCATCTTTTTCATTTTTTCCATCTTTTTATTCTTCATATTAAACTTTGTCTTCTTCGTCTGCTTCTTTTGCTTCTTATTCTTCTTCTTTTTTCATCATCATCATTATCATCATCATCATCTTCTTCTTATTTTTCTTATTCTTCTTTTTTTTGTTCTTCTTTTCATCTTCATCTTCATTATCATCCTTTTATTCTTTATCATCATCATCATCTTCTACTTATTCTGGTCCTTCATTTTCTCCTTCTTTATCTTCACCTCCTTCTTCTCCTTACTCATCAAATTCTACTTATTATTATTATTATTATTATTATTCTTCTTCTTCTTTTTATCCTCCATCATCATCATCATCATCATATCTTTATTATTATTACTATTATTCTTTTTTATCTGCATCATCATCATCTTCTCCTTCTTATTCTTATTCATCTCTTTTTCATCCTCTTCATAATCATCAACTTTTTCTTCTTCTACATCTTCTTCTTTTTCAAGCTCTTCTTCTACCCCTTCTTTTTCTTCATCATCATCATCATTATCTTGTTTTTCTTAATTATCATCATCATCATCTTATCATTGTTATTATTATTATTATTATTATTTTTCTTCTTTTTCTTATATTTATTATTGTTCATCTTTTCCATCATCATTATCATCTTTTTCATCATCATCATCATCTTTTTCTTTAACTACTTTTATTCATCTTCTTCATCTTTTTCTTTAACTACTTTTATTCATCTTCTTCTTCTTTTTATTTTTCTTATATTTATTCTTTTTTATCTTTTCCATCATCATAATCATCTTTTTCTTTAACTACTTTTATTCATCTTCTTTTTCTTTTTCTTCTTGTTTATGTTCTTTTTCTTTTCTTCTTCATATTATTCTTCTTCATATTCTTCTTCTTCTTCTTCTTTCATTATCATCTTCATCATCTTCATCTTCTTGAATTCTTCTTTGTCTTATTCTACTTCGTGTCCTTCTTCTTCTTCTCTTTTTTTTTCATCTTCATCTTTATTATCTTCTTCTTCATTTTCTTTTTATTCTTCTTGTTCTTCTTCTTTTTATCCCTCTTATTATTCTTCTTGTTATTCTTTTTTTTCTTCTTCTTTTTTCTTTGTCATCATCATCAGCATCATCATCTTCTTCTTCTTTATTTTATTCTTCTTCTTTTTCATCTTCTTGTTATTTTTCCTCTTCATATTTTGCTTTTTCTTTTTTTTTCTTCTTCTCTCTTTCTCCTTCTTCTTCTTTTTCTACTTAATCTGCTTCTATTCCTTCTTATTATTCTTGTTATTATTATTATTGTTCCTTTTATTCTTGTTATTATTATTTTTCTTCTTATTCTCATTCATCATCATCATTTTTTTTCTTCTTTGTTTTCATCTTCTAATTCATCATCATCCATTATCTTTATCTTATTATTATTATTATTATTATTATTCTTCATTATCTTCTTCTTTTTCTTTTTCTTTTTTTTCACATTCTTCTTTTTTTTTCTTCTTAATCATCATCATCTTTTTCTTCTTTTTCTTTTTCTTCTTCTTCTTATTCTTCTTTTTGTTCATTTTTTTATATTATTATTATTATTATTCTTCTTCTATTACTACATCTACTTCTTCATATTTTTATTCTTCTTATTCTTTGTATTCTTCTTATTTGTCATCTTCTTCTACTTCATCATGTTCATCATCATCATCATCATCATCATCTTCTACCGCATCATTATTATCTTCATATACTTCTCCATCTTCGTCTTCCTCTTCATCATTATCATGTTTTTATTCTTCTCCTTT
Organism: Sapria himalayana; assembly: GCA_029783825.1. Lineage (NCBI taxonomy): Eukaryota > Viridiplantae > Streptophyta > Magnoliopsida > Malpighiales > Rafflesiaceae > Sapria > Sapria himalayana. The sequence continues at coordinate 1,775,495 of JAREIK010017918.1, read as the reverse complement.
TGATTACCCTTTTTCTTCATCATCATTATTATCATCATAATTATCTTCTTATTCTTCTTATTCTTCTTTATTTATTATTATTATTATTATTATTATTATTACTCTTCTCCTTTTTCTTCTACTTCTTTTTCTTCTTCTCATTTTGTTGTCATTCTTATTTTTCTCCTTATTCTTATTCTTCTACATAATCTTCCTCTTCTTCTTATTCTTATTTTTCATCTTCTTTTTTTATTCTTGTTTTTCTATTTCTTCTTCTTTTTCTTCATCATCATATTCTTCTTTTTATTCTTTATCTTCTTCTTCTTTTTCTTCTTTTTTTTTTTTCTTCTTCTTCTTGTTTTCTTATTATTATTAGTATTATTATTATTATTATTATTATTATTATTATTCTTCTTCTTCTTCTTCTTGTCTTCTTATTCTCTACTACTTCTTCTTCTTTTTATTTTTTTTTCTTCTTCTAAATCATTATCATCATATTGTTTATCATATTCTTCATCATCATCATCATCATCTTCTTCTTATTATTCTTATGGTTTTTCTTTTACTTATTTTTCTTCTTCTTCTTTTTCTTTTTTCATCATCATCTTCTTTTTCTACTTCTTCTTGTTCTAGTTATTATTCTTATTCATCATCATCATCATCTTCTTCGTCTTATTCATCATCTTCTTTTTCATATTTTTCTTATTATTATTATTATTATTATTATTATTCTTCTTCTTCTTCTTCTTTTTCCTCCTTCTCATAACCATCTTTTTTTTCTTCACTTTATTCTTTTTTTTCTTTTTCATCTTGTTCTTCTTCTTCATGTTATTCTTCATTTTTTTATTCTTCATCTATTAATTCATCATAATCTTCTTCTTTTAGTTGTTCTTTTTCTTCATATTCTTATTCTTCTTCTTCTTGTCCTTCATCATGATCATCATCTTCATCTTCTTCTTATTCTTCATCATCGTCATCATCATCATCATCATTTGCTTCTTCTTCTTCTACTTCTTCTTGTGATTCTTCTTCATCTTCTTCTTGTACTTCTTCTTCTTTTTATTTTTCTTCTTCTTCTTTTCTTTTTCATCATCATCATCATCTTCTTCTTTTCTTTCTTCATCATTTTTTCTTTTTTTTTGTTATTATTGTTCTTCTTCTTTTCTTCATCATCATCATCTTTATGATCATCATCATCATCATCTTATTCTTCTTCCTCTTTTTTACCAAAATCACTTCTTATTCTTGTTATTTTTTTTATTTTCTTTTCCTTCTTCATGTTCTTCTTTTCTTTATTCTTTTTCATTTTTATCTTTATATTTTTTCTAGTACTTCTTCTTCCGTTTCTTCAACTTCTTCAACTTATTCTTCTATTACTACTACTACTTCTTCTTCTTCTTTATCTTCTTCCTTTTGTTCTTCTTGTATTCATCTTTTTCTTCTCCATTATAATCATATTCTTCTTCTTCTTCTTCGTCTTTTCCTTTTTTTTTCTCATTCATCATCATCATTTTCTTCATATTTTTCTTATTCTTCTTATTATTATTATTCTTCTTTTTTCTTTTTCTTCTTTTTATTCATTATATTCTTTTTTTTATTCATCATCATCATCATCATTATCTTCATCTTCTTGTTATTCTTCTCCTTCTTCTTTTTCTTCTTATTCTCCTTCATAATCATCATCATCATTTTTTCTTTTCTTATTATTCTTCTTCTTAATCTTTTTCTTTTTCATCATCATCATCATTATCATCATCATCTTCTTCTTCTTATTCATCTTTTTTTCTTCATCAACATCATTTTTTTCATCATCATCATCTTTTTGTACTTCATATTATTCTTATTCTTTTCTTTTGAGGTGTCAACCGGGCGGGCCGGGCCAGCCCGGCACAAGGCATGGGATGGTTCGGCCGTGCCTGAGCTTGCCCGGCACGGAAAAATATCATGCCCGGGTCAGGCACGAGCCATGCCGTGACGTGCCTGGCCCGTGCCTTGCTGTGCCTGACCCGACATGGTTCGCCCCATGGCACGGCACACCGACACGGGTTCATCCCATGTCGGGTGTCCCCCGAGCCCGACCCCGCGATCGCCCCTCCCACAAAAAAGACCACGGGTCGGGTCCGATAAGACCCGACCCGCGGTCCCACGAGGCCAGAACCGTACTGCCAGGCCAGGCCCGAGTGGGCCGGGCACGGCAAGGCATGGCCTACCATGCCCGCGGGCCGTGTCGAGCCCAGCTTTTTTAAACCGTGTCAGGCCAGGCACGAACTCTAGTGTAACCGTGCCGTGCCTTGTTCGGCACGAAGGCACGCTCGTGCTCAAAAAAAATGGGTCGTGCCGGCCCGGCTCGGCCCACACCTCTACTTTTCTTCTTCTTCTTCTTCTTCTTCTACTTCTTTTTCATCTTCTTCTTGTTCATCTTTTTCTTCTTCTTATTCAACTTCATTATCATCATGATATTCTTATTCCTCTCTATCTTTTTCTTCAACATCATCATCATCTTCTTATTTTTCTACTACAACTACTACTGCTTCTTCTTCTTTTTTATCATCGTCATCTTCTTATTTTTCTTCTTCTTGTAATTATTATTATTCTTCTTCTTATTCTTATTCAAATTCTTCTTCTGGATCATCATCATCATCATATTATTCTTATTATTATTCATCATTATCATCATCATCATCATCATCATCATCATCTTCTTCTTCTTCTTCTTTTTCTTCTATCTTCTCATTCTTCTTGTTTGTCTTCTCTTTCATCATCATCATCTTCTTCTAATTTTTTTTTCATCATCATCATCATTATAATTTTCTTCTTATTGTTCTTTTTATTCTTCTTATTGTACTTTTTTTAAATTCTTCTTTATCTTCTTTATGTTATTTTCTTCTTCTACTTCATCATCATCATCATCTTCTTCATTTCATTTTATTCTTATTATTCTTCATCATTTTCTTCATGATCTTATTCATCATCATCATCATTTTTCTTCTTTTACTTCATCATCATCATCATCATCATTTTTCTTCTTTTACTTCATCATCATCATCATCATTTTCTTTTTCTTTTTATTATTATCCTTCCTTTTATACTTCTTTTAAACATCATCATTTTTTTCTTCTTATTTTTTTTTCATCATATTCTTCCTTTTTTTTCTTAATCTTCTCCATCTTCTTCTTCATATTCATTATCATAATCATCATCATCTTCTTCTACTTCTACTACTACTACTACTTCTTCTTCTTCTTTTTCATCTTGTTCTTCTGCTTTATCATTATCGTCTTCTTATTAATCTTTTTCTTTTTCTACGTCGCCTCTCAATTTTTTTTCTTTTTTTTTCTTCTACTTCCTCTTCTTCTTCAACTTCTTCATCATATTATTCTTCTTCTTTTTCATCATCATCATATTCTTCTTCTCTTTCATCATCATCATATTCTTCTTCTCTTTCATCATTATCAACATCAACTTCTTCTTTTGATTGTTTTTTTTTCTTTATCATAAACTTCTTCTTCATGTATTTTTCTTATTTTTTTTCTTCTTGATCTCCTTCTTGTTCTACTTCTTCATCTTATTCTTCTTCATGTTCTTTTTATTCATCATCATCATCACCATCAACATGATCATCATGATCATCATGATCATGATCATCATGATCATCATCTTCTTCTTATTCTTCTTCTTATTCTTCTTATTATTCTTCTTAATCATGATTTTTTTTTCTACTACTACTACTACTTCTTCTTCTTCTTTCTTCTTATTTTATATTCTTATTCTTTTTCATATTCTTCTTATTCTTCTTATTTTTCTTCTCCATCATCATCATCATCACATTCTCCTTTGCCTCCTTCTTTTGCTTCTTCTTTTTCATTTTCTCCTCCTCATCCTTTTTCTATATCATCATCATCATCATCATCTTTTTATTCTTTTTCTTTTTATTCTTCTTTATTTCTTTTATTCTTCTTCTTCATCTTCTTTATTTTTGTCTTTTCTTCTTCTTCTTTTTTTCTTCTTATTATTATTTTTTCCTTCTTTTTATTTTTAATTTTTTTATTCTTCTTCATCAAATTCTTCTTCTTCTTTTCTTTTTCTTATAATTCATCATCATCATCATCTTGTTGTTCTTCACCTTGTTATTCTTGTTCTTCTACTACTTCTTCTTCTTGTTCTTCCTTGTCATCTTTTTTTTCTTATTTTTCTTCTTATTCTTATTCTTATTCTTCTTATTATTATTCTTATTCTTTTTCTTTTTTTTTCTTATTCTTCTTCTTCATTTTATTCTTTTTCTTCTAAATAATCTTCATCATCTTTTTCTTATTTTTCTTCTTATTTTTTTTCTTATTTTTTTTCTTCTTTTTCTTTATTTTCTTATTCTTGTTCTTCTTATTCTTCTACATATTTTTTTTTCTTTTTTTCATTTTCTTTTTTTTTTGATTCTTCGTCATCATTATCTTCTCTTTCTTCTTGTTGTTCTTGTTTTTGCTCTTCTACTTTTTTATCTTTTTCTTTTACTTCATCATTATCTTCCTTTTATTATTATTATTATTATTATTATTATTATTATTATTATTCTTCTTCTTCTTCTTCTTCTTCTTCTTCTTCTTCTTTTTCTTATTATTATTTTTATTATTAATCTTATTATTATTATTATTATTTTTCTTCTTCTTTTGCTTCTTATTCTTTTTCCTTTTCTTTTTCTTCTTCATATTTTAATTATTAATTTTTTTCTTCTTTTCTTCATTATCTTCACCTTCTTATTTTTCTTCTTGTTCTTCCTCCTCTTCTTTTTATTTTTTTTTTCTTCTTCTTTATCTTCTTCTACTTTTTTCTTTTCTTTCTTCTTTATTTTTTCTCCTTCTTATTCTTCTTATTCCTTTTATTCTTATACTTCTACTTTGTGTGTATCTTATTTTCTTCTACTTCTTCTTTATATATTTTTTTATCTTCTTCTTCTTCTTTGTATTCTTCTTCCCTTTCTCCTTCTTTATCATCATCATCATCATCATCATCATCATCATATTCTTCTTCTTCTTTGTGTTCTTCTACTTATTTTTTTTGCTTTGTATTCTTCTTATTTGTCATCATCATCGCCATCATCATCATCTTCTTCTTTTTTTGTTCTTCTTCCTCTTTTTCTTCTCCTTCTACCACTACTTCTTTTTCTTCTTTTTATTCATCATCATCATCATCATCATCATTTCCTTCTTATTCTTAAACTTTTTTTTAAAAAATTTTTAAAAAGGTGTTTATTAATTATAGCCCTCTCTTTTGGCGGAGGAATACCATTTTTACAAACTAGCATCTGCCCTTTAATCCCCTTACACCATTTACTCAATCCTTACTAACTTAACATAAATAAAATTCAAATCTAATGGAATCTTATATATACGAACACTTGATTGTGAATTAGATAATTGTATCTTCCTTCGGTCTTGATGTTCCTTCCTTTGTTTGTCTCTTAATGGAGAATTTTCCAGCCTTTGCTTTTTCCAGTAATGTATCCAAGAGGCTTGATACGTATGTTCTTTACCATATAAGAGTGTAAGATGGCCTTCTCATGTTCCTCCCTTTTTTAATTAATCTCTCCACTATTCCTGCATCCAAAATCAAATTCCAGCATAGGGTATATCTCTCCTTTATACCTGGAGTTCATTGCTGCATCCCAGCACCTTTATGCTCCACTTTATCCCTCATAACCGCTTCCTTTCGCTGCCTCATAAGCGTGTATGAGCCTTGGCAATTCTGGATTTTGCTTCTTTAAATGGCAGCAAGACCTAATCTATACCCAACTATGTAATGTTCTAATAACCTAATTAATTAACACATGACCTTGCAACATTGTTCCCATAAACATAAACATTACATTTAAACACACAATAAACATAGACATACAATAAAAGAGGTTTAGAATGCATGAACCAGCAACCCTTGCCTTCCAATGATTCCTTTAAAGCTTTGAGTGGGCTGCGCTGCTAAGAAAACAAATACATATACCATATTTCCCAAGAGAACCCCATTCTTTAAAATTAACCTTTCTTCTTCTATTACGCCTATATAATCTAATTTCTATTTTAGCTACCACTCACTTTCTACCATTTCTAACTCTTACATAGGGAAAAGCATTCTTGTCTAGTTCCACTAGACCTTTTATTTTTGCCGACAAAGTATCCTCATCATATTCTGCTTCTCCTTTTTGCGATCCTATCCTGGCAAGATTGTCCGCCGGGGTATTTAGTTCCATATATATATGTAATATTGATGCATTTAGTTCTTTTATGAAATTCAATATAATTTCTAACTCCTCTTCGTATTTCCAAAGAGATATTTTCTTTGTTACTAAATTAACTAATAACATTGAATCTACCTGTATTTGAATATTCTTATAGTCTAATTTTTTGCAAACACTTAAACTTATATTTAATGCCCTAATTTCTAATTGTAGAGCCGAGGCTGCTACACTAACTGTGGTGAAAGCTTTCATTACTACTCCTCTAGGATCTCTTATTAACTCACCTTTCCCTACTATTCTTGTGTCCCTATTAAAGCTTCCATCCATATTTAGGGAGAGTTTTCCTTCTGGAGGTCTGTGCCAAGAGATACTTTTCGCCCAATATTGTTTACTTATTATTATATTAAGGATCCATTCCCTTTCCGCTTTTTTTTCTCTGTCTATTTTATTTACAATTACAGGATTAAAATTTGATAAGTTACTTACTTCCTGTCTAATTTCTTGTGATATTTCATTTATGTCCATTTTCTTTCCTTCAAATCTACTCCTATTTCGAGCCTTCCAAAGACACCATATTATTACATGTGGTAAATACATATTAAGCCAAATTCTAGTAGGATTAGTAGAAGTTACTTTCTCCCATTTTTTAATTCGTTTTATTAAACCGTCTTCTCCATTAACGATTTGCTTTGTTTCATCAAATTTCTTCCAGACTTGCATGACAATTTTACCTATAGAAAATAGGTGATCCATTGATTCTTCTTCCTCAAAGCAGCATTCACATCTAGACACCATTTTAATGCCCTTTCTTTTAACATTGGTATCCACAGGTATAACATTTGCTATTGCTTTCCATGCTAGTGAGCACATTTTCTGTGGGATTCCTGCCTTCCAATTTAATACAGGTATAACATTGGTATCCATAGATAGTGAGCACATGTAAGTGGATAGCACATTTGCTATCCACAGGTATAACATTTAAAATGTGCTAGTGAGCACATTTTAAATAGGTGAGCACATTTGCATGGGATTCCAGACCCATTTAGATACAGATTGAATGGGCTTTTTTTTCCTAATCAATTCCTTTACTGATTTAAGTGTTAAATTACCTTGTGGTGTTAGGATCCATTTCCAGCCGCTCTTTTTTAATATAGAATAAGATTCTACTTTCTCCCTCTGTTTTTCCAAAGCTTTCCAATTGTTTGAAACTTTCTTAGGCCGCTTTTTATCTAAATATCGTGCCTTCATATATTTTGCCCAAAGGCCATCATTCTCCTTCAGCCTCCACCATCCTTTGCAGTCCCATGCGGTGTCCATATCTTGTAAAGAAATTATACCTAGTCCTGCTTCTGCTTTTGGATAACAAATATCGGCCCAATTTTTCCAGTGAATTTTATTCTTCCCATCTTTTTTGCCCCATAAGAAATTTGTCATTTCTATTTCTAATTTATTTGTGAATTTCTTCGGAGGATGTATTATAGATAGGATATGAACCAGCGTGCTTTGTAGCACGTGCGAAATTAATGTGATCCGTCCCCAAAATCCTAATAAGTCCTCTTTCCAGCATGCTATTTTTTTCCTCATTTTTTCTTGCAGTGGTGCTAAATATTCCTCTCTCAATTTTCCTTCGAATATTGGGCAGCCTAAATAAATTAAAGCTCCCTTATTTTGGGTGAAACCAGTTATATTTTTAATTTTATTTATATCTTTCTCCGAAGCTTTTTTTCCCAGTATAAACTGGCACTTCTTTTTATTTACAACCTGACCTGTTTCTAATTCAAATAATTGTAATAATTCTATAAGATTCATTATAGATACTTTACTTGCATTTGTAAAAATTATTAGATCATCAGCATAGGCTAACCAACCTATTCTCGGGGTGTTCTTAGGTTGTCTAAAAAGTAAAATTTTCCCTTCCGACATTCTTTTATTTAAGTTAAGAATAAGCAATTCAAGATATATATCAAATAGTAAGGGAGATAACGGGTCTCCCTGCCTTAGGCTTCTTTTTGGTTTGAATTCTTCACCTATATTTCCATTTATAATAATTCTAACCCAAACATTTGAAACACATCTATAAATTAAATCTATGCATAATTCCGAAAAAGCATATTTTCTCAACACAAAGCAAAGTGTATCTCATTCGACCCTATCAAATGCTTTGGACAAATCCAGCTTAATTGCTAGATTATGCCCTCTTGCTTTAGCTGAAATATCCTTCATCATCTCTGAAGCTAACCTTATATTTTCAATCATTAGTCTATTTTTAATGAAACCTGTTTGTTCTTGTGAAATTATTAATGACAATATATTACTTAGCCTGTTCTGTATTATTTTGGCTAAAATCTTATAAATCGCATTACACAAGCTTATTGGCCTGAAATCCTCACATATCTGTGGGACATCTTTTTTAGGAATAAGAACTATGTATGAGTTTGCCCAAGCTTTAGGGATATCTGCTCCGGCGAAAAAATTGGCAATTGCTAAAACTAGGTCCTGTTTAATAATGGGCCAATTTAGCTGATAAAAATAGTTATTCCAGCCGTCTAGGCCCGCTGCACTATCTTTATCAAGACTAAAAACTGCATTTTCACCTCTTCTTCCTCTGGTATATATTTCATCATTTGATTCTGATCTTGTGTAATGGAAGCCCTAATCTTTTATATTAAGGAGTTCCCTTCGTGAGGTGTGTGACCACACAAGTGTGATTTAAAAAAATCCTCAAAGAGAATACCAATTTGCTTGCCTTCTTCTATCCATATACCTTCAGTGCTTTTTAAAGCTTTAATTCTATTTTTAGGAGTTTTTATTTTACTCATATTATGAAAAAATTAAGTGTTTCTATCGCCTTCCTTTAACCATTTAATTTTTACTCGCTGTTTCCAGTATACCTCCTCCATGTGTAATTTTAAACTCAATTCAACTTTAGCCTTATTTAATTCTTGCCTAATCTTATCATCATTTTTATTATCATATTCAATTTCTAATTTTTCTACCTGCTCTTCTGCTTGTTTTATTTTCAGATTTATATTCCCAAAAACTTCCTTATTCCATGATTTTAAATGTTTTTTAAGTCTATTTAACTTGATCATTAGCACCTGCATCCATTTACCCTGTGCTGGTTCTGACCAAGATTCTTTCCCCAATTTTTCAAAGTCTACATGCTTTCCCCACATATTTTGGAATTTTAAGCTTCCTAAGCTCCTTTTATTATTGTGAATTTTTATGAGGAGTGGAGAGTGATCTGAACAGGTTCTACTTAAATGCCTAAGTGCTGTAGACCCATGCGTGGCTACCCACTTAGCATTACACATTACCCTATCCAGTCTGGCCCAGATTGCCTTCTGTTACCCCAATTGTTACACCAGGTGTAATTTGAACCTGTGTAAGCTATTTCCATCAAACTGGATTTAGAGATCACCTCATTAAATTGAGACATCGCTATTGTGTTCGGTGTTTTTCCTCTCTTCTTTTCTAAAGAACTTCTAATTACATTAAAATCTCCTCCTATTATCCAAGGAGTGTTTTTAGAAGCTATTTCTTGCATTTCCTCCCATAAGACCAACCTAGATTTTTTATCATTTTTAGCATATACAACCGATATTATATCTTCTGTATTTTTATTCATTTTAAAGTGTATTATTTGTTCTGTGTTTTTTAATATTTCAATGTCCAGATTATTATGCCACATTAACCAGAGTTTACTATTTAAATTAGCAAATGAATTATTAAACCCTAATATCCGACTATATTTAATTATTTGATCATGTTGTGTCATAGGTTCTGCAATAACTACTAAAGTAATTTTATATGTTTTAATCAAATTTTTAAGTCTATTTATCGAAGGGTTATTTGCCACCCCTCTAATATTCCAATATATGTATCTATCCATTAAAATCTAATTTAGATTGTAATCTAGTTGTGCATTTAGATTCATATGTTTTATCTAAATATTTCCTCATATTTCTCGCACTCTTGGGAGGAATTGATTGAGATAAAGCATTATATTTCTCTTGCTTACCAAGTTGCATGGCCATTCTTTTTATGGCTTCCATAGATTGAAACCTAGTTAATTTTTCACCAATTTTATCATACATTTCTAAATCATCATTCACTTCTCCTAAATAACTCTCTTCCTTAACCTCTGCTATACCTAATTGAGGGCAACTAAATACCTCCGAAGCTTCATCCGGAAAGTCCAGGAGATCTTCCTCTATCCAACTATAATCTTCTATTTTTTCCTTTAACACCCTTCTATGTTTATTTTTCCTAACTCTTTTTCTTCTAGCTTTCACTACCTCCCATCTCTCTTCCTTGCTTTCTTCATTACTTCCCTCTATACTTAATACCCTATTATTTCTATCTCTCTCCATTTCTAAGCTCCCATTCTCTCTCCTAATCTCCTCTTCTTCTTCCCCTAAAACTAGAGGTTTCGGGACCACTTCCTCCCTCCTTATCCATGTTTCTACTTTCCTTCTTATAGCTTCTCTCCTTTGGACTTTGCCTAGCAGCTCTCTTCCTATTTTACATTCAAATTTATCATGCCCAAGTCTTTTACAGATTAGACAATAAGAGGGCATGTTTTCGAGTATGGCATTTTGCCAAAAGCCATTATTCTGCCCATTATCTACCTCTCCTATCCAGATTTCATTCGGCAGTGGAGTGAGGATGTTACATTCTACACATACTCGGGCCTTGCTTGGCCGAGTTATTGCCACTGTAGCTTCATCCCGAAGCAATGGCTTGCCCAAACAGGAGGTTATAGCATGTAGAGAATTCGGATTAAACAAATATATAGGGAGGTTCGGCAAAGAGAACCATACCGGAGCAAGAGGCGCCTCCACCTTAGGACTGAAGTCTTTCGTCCATTTCAGCACTCGCATGAGAAAACTATTAACTTGCCATACACCACGATGTCATAAATGATAATAATCATCCACTGTAAAAAACTGCATAAACATGTGTTTCGCGTCGTAGTCGGCAAGTTTCACCCTTCCTGTGAGCTTCAGAGAGGAGAAGAATAGTTGTATGTCGCTCGGGCGAGGCCTGCCATGTGAGAATTTTCTAATAAGCATGTATTGATAAGGCTCCTTAAGCTTCTGTAACTCATCGGTTGAAAAAATGATAACGTGGTTCCCGTTTTTTGTTCCGAACGAGCGAGAAGAAGGTGCGGGCTCCTTTGTTATCAAGGCAAATGACTTATTTTTTAATAATAAGTCATTTTCCACCATTTTGCACTTCAAAGGAGCTAGATTTGAGCCCAAATGGTGATTTCCTCTCTCTAGAAAATGGGATTTTCTCTCTCTAGAAGTTGAGAGCGTTTTTTGAAAAAACCGCAAATGTTTTTTTTTCTTCCTTCTTATTTTTCTTCTTCTTATTCTTAAACTTCTTTTTCTTCATCTCCTTCTTCTTGTTCTTCTTCCCCTTCTTCATCTTTTTCTTCGACTTCTTCTTCTTCTTTTTCTTCTTCTTGTTTATCTTCTTCTTCTTATTCTTCTTCCTCTTCTTCTTATTTTTTCTTCTTATTCTTTATTTTTATTAATTTTTTGACTACATCTTCCTTTTTTTTATTTTTCTTGTTTTTTTTTGTCTTCTACTTCTTCCTCCTCTCCTTCTTCATCTTGTTCATCTTCTAATTCTTCTTCTTCTCTTCTTTTTCTTGTTCTTGTTCATCTCCTTCTTCTTCATCTTCTTCATCTAATTTTTTTTATCATCTTCTTCATCTAATTTTCCTTTTTCATCTTTATCATCTAATTTTTTTTTCAACATCATCATTATCTTATTCATCATCCCCATCATCATCATCATCCTCCTCCTCCTCCTCATCTTCTTCTTCTACTTATTCTTCTTCTTCTTTGTCTTCATCTTCATCTTCTTTTTTTTCTTATTCATCATCAACATTATCTTCTTCTTCTTCTTCTTTGTCCTCCTCTTCATTATCTTCTTATTCATCTTTTTCTTTTTCTTATTAATCACCTTCTTCTCTTGCATCTTTTTTATCTTCTTCTTCTCCCTTTTCTTCTTCTTTGTTTTCATCATTTTCTTCTTATTTTCTTAGTTTTTTTCTTTTTATTCTTAATATTCTTCATCTTAATTTTCTTCTTCTTTATAATCATATTCTTTGAATTTTGCTTCTTCTTCATCACTTATTTTTTCTTATTCTTCTTCGTCATCATCATCATCATCATCATCAACATCTTTTTCTTTACCTTCTTTTTTTTTTCTTCTTCACCAATATCTTTTTCTTCCTCTTCTTCATCTTATTCATCATCATCATCTTTTTATATTTCATGTTGATAATCATTATCACCGTCATCATTATCTTTTTCTTCAACCTTTTCCAATTCTTCATTTACTTATTTTTCTTATTTTTCTTTTTTTACTTCTTCATATTCTTCTTTTTTTTCTTCTCCTTCTTCCTTTTCTTCTTCTTTTTCATTTTCTTTATCTTCTTCTTCTTTTTCTTATTCCTATTCTTTATCTTCTTCTTCTACTTATTTTTTTTCTTCTTTGTTTTCTTTGTCTTATTCTTCTTCTTTTTCTTCTTCAATTTTTATCTTCTTTTTCATCATCTTCTCCTTTGACTTCATCATCATCATCATCATTTTTTTCTTATTTCTTTTCTTTTTATCCTTCTTATTCTTCTTCTTAATCATCATCTTCTTATTCTTATTTTCTTCCCCATCATCTTCTATTTATTTTTTTTCATCAATATTTTCTTCTTCTTTTCTACTTTATTTTCTTTTATTTCTTCTTCTTGATGAACATTTTCTTTTGATTCTTCTTCTTCTTTCAATTATTCTTATTCTTCCTCATCTTTTTTTATCTTTTTCTTCTTATTATTCTTTATTTTTATTTATCATCTTTTTCTTCCTACTTTTTCTTTATCTTCTTCTTCTTATTCTTCACTTTCTTTGTCTTTTTTTTCTTCACCTTCTACTTCTTCTTCTTTCTCTTCTTCTTTATCATCATCTTCTTCTACTTCATGTACTTTTTTATTCTTATTCTTATTCTTCTTTTTCATCTTCTTCTTTTTCTTCTTTTTCTTTTTCTTTTTCCTCTTCTTCATCTTCTTCATCTTCTTCTCCTTCTTTTTCTTATTTTTCTTTTTCATCATCATCATCATCATCTTCATCATATTCTTCTTTTATGTCTTTGTCTTCTTTTTTTTTCTTTTTTTTAGTTTCCATCATCTTCATCTTCGTGTTTTTATTCTTCTTCTTCTTATTTTCCTTCATCATCTTATTTTTTGTCTATTCTTTTTCTTCATCTCCATCTTCTTCTTTTTCATCATCATCATCATCTTCTTCTTCTTCCTCATCATTATTATCACCATTTTGTTATTATTATTCTTTTTATTATTCATAATTAGGTTTATCATCTTTTTCTTCTTATTTGCCTTCCCTTTTTCTTGTTCGTATTCTTATTTGTCTTCTTCTTATTATTATTTTTATTCTTTTTCTTCTTCTTCATAATCATCTTCATCTTCTTCTTTTTCTTCTTTTTCGTAATCATCATCATCATCATCTTCTTTTTCTTCATCATCATCATCTTATTTAGGATTGATCATTATTCTTATTGTTTTTGTTTATTTAGATAAGAGTAGATTGCATGTCTAGTTTTGTGACAGAAGAATCGAATTGGATACTTTGTGTTCAATATACCAAAACAATGAGGAAGAATGGTGATATTACTTGTTTCTTATGAGCGGAAACTTGATATGTTTTGAGTCACCATCCTTTCTTGGTTCTACACACACACACACACACATTTTTATCAATTAAAGGACCATCTAATAAGAAATCTAAAATAATATGGATCACACATATACACAATGAAGCTACCATGGCATGGGAACCATATTGAGGTGGCCACGAGATTGTCAGTTGCCCCCTAAAAGAGATGATAATAATAAATTCAATAAAGTTTAACTAATATAAAAAAGTACATCTTGAGAATTTTTTTTAAAAGAAAGATGAAATGACCAAGAGTGGTTGCCTCCCAAGAGAGATAATTAAAATTCTAATAAACAGATATGTTTCCTTTGGCTTTGATTTAGTATGCATACACTCCAACACTTATTCCCACAAAGGAAAAAGTCCATGCAATGTTTTGACACTATAAAAAGTTATATGAACTAGCTATTTCACTAACATCTTTCCTTTTGATGGAATCTCATTGGCGAGTGTTGGATTATAGAGTATTAATGTAAAATCATAGTTTTGAGGTCTAATGAACTATAAGTATTTTTCTTGTTATTGAACTAGTGGTACATATCACTAAAATTTTTGGTAGTCTCACACTACATTTGTATCTTATATAAGTTATTACTATATTTTGTAATATTTAATAATTGGTTGTGCGAGGTTGAATATTCAAGGAAATTGTTGATAAATCTATTGATGAACATTAGTTGTCAAATTACACCATAGAGGCAACTAGGATGGAGAAAATGAATGAATGGTGATTGACAACAAAGTTGCAATGATGTTGAGTACCACAGAGTCGTAGTGGATGTTACTTTTGTAGAAGTTGGGATAACAACTAAACTGACTGTCAAAGAGCAAGATGTTAAAACATGTGTGTTGAAGTACCACAAAGAGGTTAATTTGATTAAGTGATGCCTAGAATCATAATTTTCTTCAACTCAACTATGTTAAAAGAAAGTTTGGTTTGTCTTGAAAGTGAGAAGACTAATCTTGAAGAATATTCTAATAATAGTTTAGATTAGATATAACACTATGCACATGCCTACTACTTGTTTTATCACAAAAGTTGCATAGAATGTCCCAATGTATCAGTTGATAATGTAAAAGTAATTGGTGTGGCTTACGTCGGGGTTATTGGATTGATTCGAACAACATAGATTCCATCATGAAAGGTGAAGGGTGACTCCTAGTTGATGATAATGTTACTCCCCTTAGAACTTCGTATAATTTTATAATGAATATTTTTTGTATGTTATATAATTTTGTTGATGCTATGAAAGCATTATAACTATGTAATGATGCTTAATATTTGATGGGACTTGAGATTCATTTTTCTATAAATATGGATTTTATTTTGGGCTATATATCTAATGTTTGCATTCTGGTTAGTGATCTACAAAGCATTTGTTTACATTTTATTGCATTTAGAAGGTTGGAGGAAAGCTTATTATACCTAAAAATTTTTAACCTACGAATTTTACTTACCTAGCATTGATAGTTGAATGGCTCTAATATAGTTGTTTCTTTACTGGATAATGAGTTGCTAGATTTTACTAACTTTCAAATTCTTTAGTCATACATATACAAGGTGGCTTGGATATATTAGTTATATTAAGGCATGCATGACCCATTGGTACATATATACCAAGTGAAATCATTTGGTTAATGATGATGTCTTAAGTAGTTATCCCATGCTTAATAATTTAGTTAGAAAAATGTTTTTTGTCCAAAGTAATTATTCCTAGTTATTTGGTGCCAAAAGTAGTTATCCTATGCAAAATATTTTAGTTAGTAATGTTAATATCTGATATTTTATGTAGTCATCCTAAATTGTCTAGTATCTAAAGTGGTTATCTTAAACAAGGTAATCAACTAATACTTTTTTTTGTTCTTTACTCTTTAGAACTATCCTAGGTTCTTTGGTTCCATAAGAGTTATCTTTGATGGAGTGATTTAGGTGTGTGATGTTGGAAGTAGCATCCTAGATTATCTAGTATCTAAGATAACTATCCCATTAAGAGTTATTTAGATAAGAAGATATTTGGTGTCTAAATTAATTATCCCATAATATCTGACATTCAAATCATTTATCATAGACACGATTGTTTGGATCCCTAATATCCAAAGAAGTTATCCTATAAATTTATATATAATTATTAAATGATTTATACCTAATTTAGGATTCACACACATAATTTATAATATATAGATAGATTAACATATATTGAATTACCATTGGAGGTTGGGCTTCTATTACTAGAAGTATTTCTTTGAGTGGAACGTGTATTTTATTTGTTGGATTTATCTCTCAACTAGCTTATTGAGATCATGTTATTCGGATGCTCAAGATTTTGATACTATATATGAGTCTTCTAATTTGCTTCTGAATTCCTATTTGAGGACAAATGGAAAAGTAATTGTTGGTCTTGTCTGATAGATCTAGTTCATGAGATATGAGAGAATCGATTTTCTAGCCATGAAATTATTGATGGTTTGACTATCAATGCCCATTTTATAGTTTCCATTTTTATTGAAGTTAAAAGTGCAGAAAAGTGATGTGGCTGATACTTTCTCAAACTATATCTTTCTTGAGGATGTCTTCAACTCGAGTTTGTAAAATCTTGTATTCTTTAGGGCTCATGCAATAGTTTGGTATATTTGGAAAACTTACTTCATGAACCAGATCTATTTGGTATTGAATGTTTTGTAGATGTGGAAAATTGGTTCACATATTTTCTAGTATGACATCCATTGAACTCAAATAGTTGTAGTCAAACCTTTTTAGGTATTTTTAGTAAAATAGATGTTTCCTTCAACATAAAGAGAATATTAGTCATTGTCTTGGTGGTAGCCTGAGTATTCTATTATTTCATGGGTGAATGAATAATTTCATAATATCTTAATGAAAAGAGTATGTGTTAGCTTCACCATCATGCACCATGTTCAAATTAAATTTTCATTGAAGACCAAGTAACTTGTGGCAAGCATTCATATCAAGTACATCTCACAATACCTCATTTTTGTACTTTTCAATGGAGAAAGGAAAATGGCATTGCTTTGTTTCATTAGTTTCACTGATATCTTTGATCTAACTGATATGGTATGAAGTTGGGTTTGACTGAGTTGGTAATTAAAGCTTATCTACTATGGTCTTGGACACTATGTTTTCAATGTTACCATTATTGATGATAAGATCACAAAGCCATTGATTAACCATGCATTGAGTTGTAAAGATGTCGTGTCATTGAAAATCTTCTTTCTTTGGGGTGTTCATTAATCATATGATTACTAGAGATATACTTGCATCTTCATGAATAATCTTTTCGGGTTCAACATCTTCCTCATTATCTTACTCTTATTGGTTGAAATCTTCTTTTCGAATATTATCTTCATGTGTGGTTAAATTAACAATCTTGTGATGACAACATTGATTAGAGTAGTGGCCAGTTTGTCCACAAATATAAATTTTGTTACATCTTGGAATAAAACAAGGTCTATTTCTATTTGGCTTGTTTGCTAATCCATTTTGGTCTTGTATTGGTTAGCTATGAGAATGAATCAATTTTAATTTCTCTTTATTTGGTCTCATCACAACCTTTCCTTTATCCAAATCAAATTTCTATTGTAGTATGAAAGATTTATGAAGATATCTAACCACAATTCTCCTTTGGAAAAGTTGTGATTCAATTTTAAAGACAAATCACAATGCACAAGACATGATACTATATGATTGCTTGAAAACTTTATCTTGGATATTGACATGAAGCCCTTCAATAAACCTTGAAATCTTTTGGTTGTCATTCTGAATTTGGATATTGATATCTGAATGTGGAAGAAGCATTTGGAATTCAGTAACATATTTATGTACCATTCGATGTGCTTGTCTATAGAGTAGATAGCAACCAAAAAGTATTTGTTCATAATCAGCTGGGATAAAATGTTCAACCATAAATTTCATCATCCTTCTCTAAGTTTCAGCCATGTTCTTTTCTTGTTGAACTCATGCTATTGGTAACTAGTCTCATTAACATTATACACCTCCCTAAAGTTGGTAAATCACCAATTTTACTTTCATGTGTTATTTCATTTTTTTAATAATCAAAATATTTTTATTTCTTAGCTAGTCAATCAAGAAAATTTTTTAATTACTAATAGATAATCATGAGTTGAAATCTCAATCTTCGTGTAGTAGTCAATTTTTCATGGTCCTTGATTAATTTATGATGAAGCTACTTTCTCATCTTCTTCACTAGAATCCTCATCTTGAAAAAATTTATTTCATGAAGCATGTAAAGTTTTGGTGTAAACCAATTTTTTCATATTTTTGCTGTCTAGAATTATCATTTCGTCCACCAAGAAAGAGTTGATTCAAGTTGATAAGCATTGTCTCTAGATTTTATATTCTTTGATCAACTAATTCTTCTCTGGCGAATATCTCGATAACTGAATTTTGTTGGCTGGGTTCTACATCTAAAATTTTATAATTATTGGAAAAACTATCAAACTTATATAATAGTTTACTCTCAATAAAGCAACATTATATAATAATCTAAAGAAATCTTATATGATATAGAAGATTAATTAAAACTATAACCATAAAGAAAAATTAGAATTAATGCCTCAACCAAAAATTTTTTTATTTCACTACAACAAAAAATATAATCAAAGATGCTTAAAAAGCATCATTAAATATAATTCATGTCGCTTATCGATAGTGTCATCCGCTAGCCTATCATTTAACGTATTTGCCTATAATGTCGTTTTTTAGCAGTGTCGTTGATAAAAATCTTGATGCTAAAATAAACTGTCATTGTTTATTATACCAATCTACCTTGACACTCAGAAAATGTCATAATTTGTTGTATCTATCTTAAAATATTTGAATACAATGACACTTAGTAAAAGTGTCAAGGAAGATAATGATTTAATTAAAAATAAATTGAATAATTAATGTAAATATATTTTCACCTGTTATTGTAATACTGCATGCACATAAGTAAAACACACGTTACAATCCATACCAAGATTAAAGTTTTTAATTACAATGGGGAACTTGGACTTATTACATTTCATAAAAAATATATATATCACAATTTCAACATTCATTTCTTTAATTCAAATCAAAATTTCTTATATATGCAACCCAATTATGCCTTATCTCCAAGAAACTACTTCATGCTAGCTTGGCTTAGTTGAAAGTTAATTTTCAAAAAAGGAAACTTATATACAAAAAGATGAACAATAATTAATTACACTTGCAGAAAAAAAATATATTATAGAGCATTGGAAAATAAAAAAGAAGGAATGATAACAACATATCATGAAAATAATTTATATAACAATTGACATTTATGATTAAAAAAATTTAACAACAAGAAAAACAAAGTTAGTAGTAATGGGTAAAATATAAAGCAAGAGATTTATCAATTATGGCATAAAAGTTGATAAAATATTTTAAAATACAAAACAATAATAATTCATTAAATACATATTTGTATGTAGTGAGTTGAAAGATCTCACAAACAACTTGAAGAAACACTACAAAAACCAATTAAATTTAAATAAAATGAAAAGTTAATAACTTGCCATCTTCCCAATACATTAAAAAAACTCGATGAGATGCTATGTAATTTAATTTCAAGTTCTATTGATTACACATATATATTAATCCAATCAACTTAAAGTTTTAGATTCATTAATAAAATAAAAGGCTACGTAAAAAAAATTGTGCCTTGAAATAATAATTGTGTTTTATAAGAGTGAAAAAGTAATTTACAATGTTGTGGTAAAGTATTGAAGCCAAAAGTCGAAATCACAATTTATCCATTGCCAATCTATAAAAAAAATATATAGTTGACAACATAAACAAAAGATAATATGATAACAATAAAATTCCAATTGCATATTCAATTTTAAAATATTTAATAGAATGTAAGAAGTAATAAACTTGATCTCATTATGAAAAATATCTTTATTATACAATAGTTCATGGACCATTCCAAAGTTGGAAGATCTTCTAACTTGACCAAAAAAAAGTTTGCCTTTAAACGCCTACGAATCATGCATACAATATACTAACGTAATTCAACCTTTGGAAATTAAAGAAATATTATGAATGTGTAAGGAAAATACTAAAATGTCATCAAATAATTATGTCTAACAATTTACCTTCAGTCATAGTTTGGGTCAAAAGAGATATAAAGTATGAACCTCATCAAAAGTTAAAGTTGGAAATACTAAAATTTGTTCATGCTTCAATACAAAAAGGTGTCCCCAATGGTTTTCAAACCGAGGAAAGTATTAATTGAGTCACCAACATCACCCATTTAGATCATACTTCATCCAACTCATCTTTGTTGTATGATTTTATCCCATTAAACTGTTGACAAGTAAAGCAATATTTTCATCAATTAAATTGGAAAAAAAATCATTGATATATTGAGAACCAACAAATTAACACATACCTTTGTTGTATGATATCCTTGATCGAGAATGATATCTCTCATATATCTCATTACATACTATCAACATTCAACACCACCTTGTTGTCTTGGGCACTGAATGGAAAAAAAATCATTATATATATATGGAGTTACTTGCAAGTCATATTGTACTAAGTTTAACATTAAGATAAAGATACTAAATAATTTATTACTCAGTTTATGAGTTATTTACCCATAATACAACCCAATTAGTCTCTTTTTTTGACGATTTATGTTTTTTAAGTGGATGAATTCTTAGAGCCTGCATAAAAAATTTTTTTTTTTTTACCAAATATGCTTCATTCTATAATATCAAGGGAAAAACTTACATATTAACAATGTCTTTAAGATCATCTAAAGGTTGATGATGCAATGAATCAAGGTAATATGCAATCAAATTCCTTATGTCAAGTACTACCAATACCCAATGACGACTACAAAATTAACGTAAGTGTAACAACATAACATTTATAATTTGATAAATATGCATACTTATAAGCTTACTTATGTTTAATAACTGACCCTGGGTTATATGGAATAAAGACAAAAGCAGCATTATTTGCATTCATCAACCAATTAGATATAACCCTTGACTTATTTTTCTTGCTTGCTTCTCTCAATCAAGCTTTGGAAACCAATGTCGGATTTACAAAAATAAATCGCTATGCCTCTTTAGCATCAACCATCTTTTTTATGCAAATGCCTGATTTAATTTCACACAATATTTAAAAGTTTTAATATTTTAATTTAACTAATATTAAATACAATTCTCATTATGAAAAATTAAAGAATAAATAAGATAGTTAAATTATATGAAAAACATATTAAATTTTTCTCTTACCATATATAGAACATAAGGCAATTAGATGGCACCTATGTTGATGAAATTATGATATCCATATCTTCTTTCATGAGGAAGGTCTTAAAAGACTCTCCAAAAACATCCTTTATGATTTCTACTGCATGTACCATCTCATCATTTAACAACAGCCCAACTAATGTTGCAAAGCTTTAGATATCTACAAGGTTCTCATCCTTAAAACTTAATGTTCTCTTTTTATTCTTCTGTTTCTTAAATTTTTTTGAATCCTATCAAACATAAAATATCATTGTATATATAAGAATTGTCCTAGATAAAATTGTTTTTTTATTATTAACAATATAATTTTTATTTTAAAAAAAAGCACATACCTGGATGTGATGAGTAGTAAGAATGCCTATTTGGGCAGACCATAAAATTTGATACCCAATAGCATCTCTAATAGTGGTAATTTGGCTTGGAATTGGTACATGAAGTAATGCATTTGGATCATAAGAAACATCCACAGCAACAAGGAAGTTAGCACCACATTCAAGTACCATTGTTCCAGCTGCAACTACATTTTCTTTTGTCCCTATGGCCAATTGATAATTCCTTACCTGTAAAATGAAACAATATTATTTAGTTATATGCAATCATCTAAAGTTGATAATTTCCAATTAAGAAAGAATAAGTTAGACAAAATTTAGTTATCATAACTTAATGAGCTTATAAATATAATTTATTATACAAACTTATATTGTAACGTTACTTCTATATTTTCATATCAACTAGGTAAGTTGATATGAAAATTATGAGTTTGTGTTAACACATTTTTATTATAGAACATAATATTAAATACAACTTACATTATTTGCTTTTAGCATTGGAGGAGTATGGTCTTCTACTCGACGTTTTGGTTGCTCAACACTTTCAGGAACATAATATTGTAACGTTACAACTTACATTATCTGCCATAGAATGAAAATATTGTCATTGAGTATAATGCTTTCCTTCAGCTCGTACTTGACCACTATATTCAGGAGTTCCCAATGCTTCAGTAAGTATGTCATTTCCATTGAAACTCAAACTAATTTCTTGTGACTGTTGCAACATCTTATCCTGATACACAATGATATTATAAAATTAAATGTCATATTGGTTAATATAAATAAGTTATTAACGTAAATGAAATATATGTTCCAAAACTTATACTTACAATCTTCTCTACTACCAGAATGACCACTTCATCATACGTGCCATCTTTTTTCTCCATTGCTTTCGTCCATAATAAACTTCTATCAAAGACTTTAGTAAAGCTGGTTTCTACCAACTTTTACAATATTGAAATGTAATATAGTGAGTCTCTTGGAAAATTCAACATAAAATAAAAAGTAAAGTAACAACATCTTTAACTTACCATCTCTTCCTCAAGACCAGCATATCCCTTCCTACTTAGATTATGAATATAAACATGTTTTTTCCTTCTTTCTTTTTGAACTTCTCTAAACTCCTACAAATTTTAATTTATAATTAGTAAAGAAAATGAGTATATAACATGAAATAATTAGAAATTTACCTGAAATCTTTGAGACAATCTTTCTTTGACAAAAATTGTTCAATCTTCATCTTCAATAAAACTGTATTCAAAAGTTAGTTTTTTAAGAAGCTCCAGTTGGTCTATGAAAGGAATGATATACTTTGCAGTCAACATGTTCTTGAAAAATCTAAAGCACCTGTGAATTGATTTCATACAGTTCCTTCTGCTTTTACAATCCAATGTAAATGCAGCCTAGAAGTAATGAATATAGTTATTAGTTGTTAAAAAAATTCGCAAATATAATGAGAAAAAGTTATAGATATAAAAAAGAATTACAAGTTTACCTCAATTGAGTCCCAAAAATTATTCATTAATTGCTTAGGTACATGGTGCCGAGTGTTATATATAATTGGGACCATGGTACGTGCCAATATGCCTAAATAACTTGTGAGATGCACCGCAGCTTGTCCGACATAAACACCATCAATATTATACTTTACTACAAGTTTTATTCTTTTGCTCCTATTCTTGATAATCATAGTCTTTCTTATTATTCATCTACATCTATTTCTTGTAGTTGCTTTATCTTGTTGTTTTGTTTCCATACCTATCATAAAAATAATTAAAATGTTTAAATAAAAGTATAAAAATATCCAAAAAAATTTTAAGAAATAAAAAATTAACTAATTAAAGGCATTACCTAATCAACTGCTTTGCATAAAACATAATACTATCAATGTTTTGAATATTGTCAACCTGATATTAACTAAAATTGAAAGTATAACAATCATCTAATAACAAAGATGAATAAATTAACTAGTAAGCATATATTTAAAATACAAAAAACTATAGAAGCATATCAATTAACAATAACATAACAAAGATGAAAATTGAATATATTTATGATTTGTTCTTAACCCAAATTCCCTCACAATCATCTCGAATACAAATTTGATCAGAGTCATCCATTGCTTCAAATAATTCAACTTGTGGCAAAGAAGATATGACTAGATTGTGTTCAATAGAAATGTCCATTAGATCATCATTGTTTGCTCTTTCTGTGAAATCTTGTTGAAGAGTTGACAAAACAATTGAACATCTTGGATTATGCTCATCTTATACATAGAAGACTTTCTTAGCTTGGGAGGCTAATATGAATAGATCTGACTTATGAGCCAATCCGCTAAAGTCAACTAAGGTAAACCCAAGATCATCGACTTTGATTTCATTCTTATTATCAACCCAATCACACTTGAACACTGTAATTCTGAACATAGTATAATCAAGCTCTCAAATCTAAGTAATAACCCCATAGAAACAAAGTTCCCCGAAAATAGGATTTTTATCCTTAGCACTAGCAATTTGCATGGTCGTTGCTACAATACTAACTGCACTATTTTGGATAGCTAGTAAATCACCATGCTCCTTGGTATTATATTGACACTCATTGATGACATAACCATTATACTTCATCACATAATGGCTTGGACCATCAGCTACCCATTTAATGGTTTCAGATATAGGTTCATTATTTTCCATTGCAACTTCAACCTATAGATATAAGTTACAGTTATCATTTATATGTAAACCAATAATGTAAAAGAAAAGAAAAATTTAAGAAACCAGTGTAGTACCTTTTGTCGAAACCAAAAGGTAAAAGTATGAGCATGCTCATCCTATAACCACTTTTGCCTTTTTGATTGACGTGGATGTTTCGCCTTCAGCCATTGCATGTGCTCTCTATGAGGTCATGTATAATAATTTAATAATTAGAGTAATATATTATATGTACAACAAATAAAGAAAAAAAAAGTTAGTGGTGCTTACTCAATATAAGGTTGGAAAATTGATGTATTTTCCAACATATAAAGATGTGCTTGTAACCATAAATTGGAATCGACCTTCATAGTAAGACCTCCAAATATTGGTGCCCCGACTTTGTGGTCAATATTTGAACTACTAGGAATTTTAATTGCTTCCACATTTGATAAGTACTCTGTACAAAACTCGATTCCTTCTTCTATAATATATCATTCAGCAATACAACATTCAAGTCTAGTACGATTTCATACATAGCCTTTTAACACTTTCATAAACTTTTCAAATAGGTACATCCACCTAAAGTAAACTGGTCCACAAAGTCTCACTTCTCTTACAAGATGCACAGTAAGATGCACCATGATATCAAAGAATGAAGTTGGGAAGTACTTTTCAAATAAGCATAATGTCACCACTATCTCATTTTGTAACTCATCTAATGAAGGAACATCAACGACTTTAGTACAGAGAGCATTGAAAAATAAACTCAATCTATAAATGGCATTCCTCAAATGCTTGGGCAATATAGAACGTAACAAAACCGGCAAAAATTGTTGCATTAATGCATGATAGTCATGGGATTTTAAGCCATTAAGTACTAAGTCTTCCATTGACACGAGGTTTCGAAAGTTCGAATAATATCCATATGGAACCTTCAATTGTGAAAGTATTTGACAAAATACCTTCTTTTCCATTATAGAAAGTGTATAACATGCATGAGGGAGATATGCTTTCTTTGATTCAAACCCTGGTGCTAATTCGCTCCTTAAGCCCATATCTACAAGATCCAAGTGAGAATTATGGTCATCCTTTGTCTTACCTGCAATGTTGAGTAAAGTATCAATAATGCTTTCACAAATATTTTTCTCAATATGCATTACATCCAAATTATGACGAACATGAAGATATTTCTAATACTCAAGATCAACGAAGATGAACTTCTTTTTCCAATAATTTGTATCGTTGATTTCAAATTTTCCCAGATTAACCTTTTTTTCCCCTAAGAATTGCAAATTCCATTGATTTTTTTTAATATTTCCTCGCCAGTCAATATTTGCGGAGGTGACTCGAAGTCTTGTTTTCCATCAAATGCTTTCTTTTGTTTCCTATATGGATGGTTTCTTGGAAGAAATCATATATGCCCAGTATAGGAGCTCTTTTTTCCATGCTTTAACCTGCAATGATATGTTTCTTCTTCACATATTGGACAATCATAATATCCTTTAACTTTGCAGCTCGACATGTTTCCATATGCAGGAAAATCATTGATTATCCATAAAATAATGGCTCTTAATGTAAATATTTCTTATTTATGTTTAACGTAAACTTGAACTCTGACCTCCCACAATGTTGTTAGATCTTCTATTAGTGGTGCTAAATAGACATCAATGTCATTGTCAGGTTGTCGTGGACTTGAAATTAATAAAGATAATATCATAAATTTTCTTTTCATGCACAACCATGGAGGAAGGTTGTAAATTATCATGAGAATGAGCCAAAAACTATGTTTGCTCTTAAATGAACAGTGAGGATTTATGCCATCTGCAGAAATTGCAAGTCTCAAGTTTCTAGGTTCTAAGAAAAACTCGGGTCATCTGTGATCAACTTGCTTCCATGATGGTGAATCTGATGGATGACGCATTTTCCCATCAAAATTTCTTTCTTCAACATGTCATATGAGCTCTTTTGTAATTTTTGATGATTGAAACATTCTTCTAAATCTTGGAATTAGAAGAAAATATCACATTACTTTCGTAGGAACTCCTTTTCTCCTCTTAGTTCCTGTGTTATCTGTCTTCCACCTCGAAGTTCCACAGGTAGGACATAATGATGCATCTTTCAACTCCTTCCGATAAAGTACACAATCATTTGGGCATGCATGTATTTTCTCATATTCCATTCCCAGAGAATTTAATGTCTTTTTCGCTTCATACATCGACAAAGGCAATTCATTGTTTAAAGACAACATTTCTCCAAGAATTTGCAATAGCTCTTAAAAGCTATTATCAGACCACCCAAAACATACTTTCAAGTTGTATAATTTGATCAAGGCAAACAATTTTGTAAAGTTTCTACAACCAGGATATAATGGTTTTTCTACATCTTGTAGTAATCTTGTAAATAATTCAGGATTATGTTGACAATCATCATGTGCAGCTTGAACCATTTCTATTGTATTACGTTGATCATCAAATTGAAGTCTATCATCATGTTCTGCTCTTATGGAAGGTGGGCCACTTGGAGCTGCCTTTCCATGCCAATACCATGTATGGTAACTTTGATCAATTCCAAAGAAAAACAAATGGTCTCGAATCTTTTGAGGAGTATTGAAAATCATATTACCACATTGTAAGCATTGAAATTTAATGGAGGTTTTATTTGCATAATTTTGTATTGCAAATGCAACAAAATATTCAATTTCATCTTCATATTCCTTCGATCTTCTATCCTTTGAGATCCATGAACGATCCATATTTAAAGAACAAATTATTTCCAATAGTGATCACACTTCAAATGGAAGAATACATCAACATTCCAATGTTATTCATTTAGCAACCTCTTTTTTATATGTTAAAAGAAAATTCAAAAATCAATTTAATAAAATATTAAAATGCTTGTCATATATAAGATAGAAGGGATGAGCATTAATATTGTAATAATGTTGAATTTGTTTACATAGACAATATTATTAGAATAATAAATAAACATAAGAAATTATTTCTCACAGTTTATATGATTCTTAGAAAAAATAATATCTAAACAAAAAAATATCATTTAATTATTCTTTATATAAAAGTCAAATATGAGAAAAGTCAATTTATTATAAAAAAATATTTTATTCTCCTCCAAATCCGATCCTAGAACCTCTCATCATGCATTCTTGTGCATTATAGGGTTTTATTCTTTTTTTTGTTATTTTTTTAACGAAAAATTATTTAAATCATATTTGAGGTAAAAGCTAATTCTCTAATTTATACGAATAAAGGACATTATATTGGAGAAAAGAAAAAAAATAAGATGATTCTTTTTTATCAAACATTACTAAGGAAAAGAGAAAATAAAAAGTGTTTCGAGAAAAGGAAAATTTTAATTGGCCATGTATTTTCCTTTTAACTATAAAATTTTATTTATTTCAAGCTACTTAAAAATTTTATATACTATTTACTAGACTGCCAAATCTTATTTTCCTTATTTGTGTTGCTAATTTTTACAAATACTTTGCATAATTTCTCATTTTCAATAATCAATATTCCCATGTATAAAAGGTATATAACGTATATGTTATCTTTTTGATAGTAATATCCTTATTTGTGTATATTATTTTTATAAATACTTTGTTTAATTTCTCAATTCCTATAATTAATATTCCCAGGTATATAAGGCACATCTTTTTGTTTTGATAATAATATCCCTCTTTTCTTTTTTTTTCTTTTTGTGAGGAAGATAGTAATATTCTATTCATACTTCTCAATGTATAGAAATTATTTACAAAATAAAGTAAAATTATTTAATTAGGTGAGTATTAATTTACCTATCATCTATTTCAATACAAGATACTAATATATTTTGATTTTGCTGTAATATCTAACATAAAATAAACAAATACGTGACCTAGACGAATTTACAGATATGACATTACATGTCTCTAGGTCCTTAGGCTAATTGAATTTGAAATGGCATGACTATAGAGCATACATTTTTAGGAATTATAACCTCATTTTTTTCCATACTTTCACACTCTGAAAAACAGATGAGGAGAGAACAAATAGAACATGTATAAAAATGGCACGAGATCAAAAATAAAAAAGAATGGATAATCACCTGCTCAAATCCTACAACAAGATTTGCCCACTCTATATCCCTGGTAATTAGCAAATTGGACCTTGCAAAAAGAACTACAGACTGAGCCTGAAAATGGGATATGGAAAAGAATTTATTATTACTCTTTGGCAGAATAGTAGCCTGAAAATAGGAAGCAGATAACTCAACTACGGCAAAATCACCGACAAACCCAGCACCAACACCACCAAATCTACATTGATTGAAGGAAACATTACTAATTAAACTTCTCAAAATAGGAACACAACACATGATGTCGAAGATATGCTGCATAAGCCATGTACAACTCCACTTTCCATAGTTCATAAAATAAGCCGGGTAGAAACTGATGACAAGAGTAATTGACTGCAATTTCTTTCATTCGATCCCAATTTAAACTAATTTTCAACTATTTATTTTGTCCTTCCAAGCTACAAAAAATTTTTGTATAACAAGGGTAGCCATTAAGCATCATCCATTTTGGTAACATATTTACTAATTTAACAATAATGGGCGACGAGGACCTATCGTGCAACGTGTAAGAATCTATTCACTGAGATCATGTGCGAGAATACAACCCTAAGGACGAAGGATATAAATAAGCAAAGAGAAAATCATCAATGAAGAAATGGAGAACGAAGCCATAGAGAAGCAGGCCGAGACTCTTCCACTCAACTCTTCCAGTTGTTGCCAGCGCCATTTTAAAACATATTACATATTTTACAAATAAAAAATACAAACTAATTAGTTCCAATTCAATACATTCATAATTAATATTTTCATATTCGTGACACTTATAATAGTGACAAGGTTTATAATTTTCAACCCCTTATTAGTCTTAACAATCTTTTAGTCTTAATAATCTATTAGTTTTAACAATGACACATCTAGTAAGTGTCATAAAAACAGAAAACATATTCCAAATAATGATGTTTTTAGAAAAATGTAATGACATGTCTAATTAATATAATTTATTATACAAACATATATTAATTTTTATCTTTTCCACTGCAAATTAGCAATCCAGTGTGACTCCGATTCTACTACAGGTTTTTTGTTAATTTATGGAAAGATTTAATGTTCCCAAACTTAAAGAAGCTGAAGAATGTTTCACACAAGTAGCATATTATAAACTGGCAGCAGATGCTTATGCTAAAGTCAACTTCTTCAGCAAATGTATTGAGTGATGTCAAAAGGGGGAGCAGTTTGACGGGGACTCTATTACATTTCCAACTTGATAGAACATGTCACACAATATAATTACATGAAAAGAGACGAGGGCATAATATAAGATGCAAAATAGAAGATTTTGTAGGATGCTGCGAAGAAATGCAAAAAGATTGGAGACAAGTTCACAATGATTAAATAAGTTAACCTCTTCAATTCAAGTGATTCAATGCGTAGTTTTTTGAAAAAAAATTAAAGTGTATGGAAGAGCTGATACAATTAGAAACTTAATGGGGAAACTTACTAGATACTGCAAAGATGGCCAAGGATATCGGAGACGCACTGCTTGAAGCCGAGCTGTTGGAAAAGGCCCAACATTTTGAAGAAGACGCGCTCGCCTTTCTAGCGAGTCTTCATTTTATTAAATGAAGATAAATATAATATTATATTAATCATATCATTTTATTAAATGACCTTAAATTTTCATTTTATTTTTATTTCTCTTAGGGATAAATTAAATATTAACAAATTAATTTTAAAATAAAAAAATATTACTTATTTTATAAATAAAAAATTCAAATTTGAATGTAAAAATATTTAATCTTTTTTAATTTGATCATAAGTTTCTTTTTATTTTTAATAAATAATTTTCAGCTAAAAATTGATAATTTTGTTTTATTAATCTAGAGTAAAATTTAAAATATTATTACTTATTTTACAAATTTAAAATACAAAAGAAATTAGTTCCGAATCAATAAAATTTAAAATTAATATTTTTACATCCATGACACTAATAAAAGTGACAAGGTTTTTAATTTTCAGCCCCTTATTCCTTGGCATTTTTAAATGAGTCAAGAAATTTCCTAACCTATTAGTCTTAGCAATGACACTTATAGTAAGTGTCATAAATATAGAAAACATGTTCCAAATAATGATGTTTTTAGAAAAATGTCATTAAATGTCTAATTACAAATAGAATAATGACATTTTTCTGAAAGCGTCAAGGAACAAAATGTCATTAATTTGAAGTTTTGTTGTAGTGTTTGATAAGCTTTGTCTAGTTCAGAGGAAGGGATTGATATATGAACTAATTTTTTCAAGGAGAATTGATAAGAAACTCACTTGATGCTTAATAAAATACTTGATGATTACAACTTCTGAGGGGCATACTTATTTATATGAAATTAGAATTAATATCAATCAAACAATAATTAATTCTAAAAATATTTGATCCATACACCTATTGTTGGGTAATTGCGCTTCCACAGGTAGTGAGATTAAGAACAGAAAATAACAGAAACACAGAAACAAGTAATATATATATCCCAAATCCAACAGCATCTACGACAGAATCAAAAAACGAAAATTCAACACAAGAAATAACGTGGTTCGCTAGTCGCTCAGTACGACTAGCTACCTCCACCAGAAAATGCTTATGCGTTACAGATTAAAACTAAAATAGAACGTCTTACAGTATGCAGCACACAGCAGTTCCGAAATCGCACAGAGAGAGGAGAGGGATGATGAACAGTTCAAACGGGTCAAAAAGAGTCGCCCGAAAAATAAATAGAAATCATTTTATATGAAAAAATAAACATCCGGTTGATTTAATCGAAGCGAGTCGGATCATGGAACGGGCCAAGCTCTGCTCCAAAAATTTCGGCCCGCTGACCGGACAGCGGAACCTCCATTATTGTGATACTGCTGCATCCCCGGGCTTTTAATATTTCCTTTCCTGCACTTACATGAAAATATTAAAATAGATTATTAAGTAAAAAAAATTACATATACAGCACCTATCTTAACACTTTAAAATTAAAAATAAAATTATTGCCTACCACATAATGTAAGAAATGACATAATCATTCTTGTGTCATTGACTTCAAATGAAATAGTTGATGTTGGGCCATTAACTTAATTTGAGTTGCATCACTATATCACATGATAAACAAATTTGATTTAGTTTTAACATAGAAAACTAAATAAGGAAATGTAAATAATTTTCTCTAAAAATTTGAAATTGATCTAAACTTGATGAAGTAATAAATTAAAAATTTGATAATTATCAAATCTAAAATTTGAGTTTGAATACTAATTCTAGTTGTATTACTAATGCATAATATACTAAACTAAAGAAATGCTTATCAACTTTAATTCTTAATTTTATTAGAACTACTAGGAGACATTTAATATTAAAGAAAGAATCTTGAATACATTAATGCTTCAATTGGTAAATGATGATATTTTTGCTATCCTTGCAATTATGAGCATGAGGTGAGGTGGGAACTACATACAATGCATGGTGGGGGCATCAATATATTTGACTATTGGATTGTTAAATAGTGGTTTGGAAAATTCATAAAAATACTTAAAAAATAAAAAAATTAGCAAAAATTGTGCTTAAAAATTCTCAAAACAAAAATATTTAATAAAAAAATTTATTTTAAAAAAATTAAAGAAAAAGCTCCCCCAAATGAAAAAAAATATTAATGTTTTGGGGCTCTTAAATAGGAAAACCATAAATTAGCACTCTCTTCATCCAACTCGCACATAAAAAAATACCACATAAGTAGTAAAAAATAAAATAAAAAATAAAAAACATTATTGTTGAAATTTGTATGTTTGAAACTATATTATATATGTATATGTATTTACATATACATAGTATATGTATACATAGTGTATATGTTTTCTAGAAAACATATTCAATAATATAATTTTTTTGAAAAACATAATCTCTATATTGTTTTAAAAATATACACTATGTACATATTTTTGACAACTAGACTTTGACAAGGATTCGAATGGTTTGGTAGACTAAACATGGAGTCATAGCATTATATCTAATGAACTTCATCTTTATGTCAAGAAAAAATGTGACTTTTGAAACATCTATACATTTGACAACAAAAACTACAATGATGCTATGGTTAAATTGTTTAAATAATTGAAGAGATGATTAACATGACGAAAAAGATTGCACCCACACAACATAAACCAAAATAGAAGAATTCTTATTATTTTCAACTTTCAAATAGATGAACATATGATTTTTTTGGCCATTATCAAAACTGAGAGCATAGCTGGAAAGATCATATTGATGTAGTACCTCTTGCTTATGACCGCAAAAAATTTTGAAGACGTCAAACTCTACTCTCACTCTCCAAGCCATCTTCATCCATTGCTTCATCATCCTTGCTTTACTCATTTATTCCAATGTCACATTCATGATGTAAAATAGATCATAAGATTTAAAGTAAAATCATATCATCCACCTCCATCATTTCCAGGGTTTTATAGTTGTTTTAAAATAATATGTATAATATCATAAGCATTGAAAATGTGTTGTAAAATGGAAAGATTGTGCTAACAAGTTGGTAGAGTAGAGGCATGCAAGAATTCTCCTAACTAATTAGGTAGAATTTTGACTAAGAATGGATGCCGAAATTACAAGAGACACAATAATCTAGCCCCTCTACATCAAACTCTCTAAAATACCAAAGTCATAAAATTAACTAATATTATCTTCATTTTGATATCTACATATCATTAAAAACCACTAAGGTATATAAGAAAATTTGGTAGTTTGAACATCGAACAAACTCACATACTAAAACAAGTGCTTTTCCCTGAGAAATAACTTTCCCCTCCAAACAAAAAGAATAATAATATCAAACATCTAAAATCAATTCCACATAATGGGTACATCATTAGAATATATGAACAAACTATAAAAATACAAACCTTGGCAATGATTGAGGTGACAAGTATGATTTTGTTTGGATCATACTCTTTAAAGATGATATCAAACATTGAGTGCCAAAAGATGCCAGAAAAATAGACGACCCTTCTAAACCTCTTCTCTATATAGATAACTCATTTAATATCTTTATAAAAATATATCATCAAGAGCCTCATATCTTCTCCTAATTAGATTTATTGCAACTTCAAATTTTCCCATAATAAAATACTAATATTTTTGGTTTGTACAATTGTTTGTTATTTCATCCATCCACTAGTGCTCCTTATATATCATTTCATTCTCATTCATTTTATCTCTTTCTTTTATTACTTTTTCTAATCCACCACAACCATTTTGTATAGAATTTTAGATGATTTAGTACTTTCTGTCAATCCAATATCCAGGCATCTCATTACTTCTTCCAAGAATTTATAGATGCAGTCTCAAACTTTTCTTACAATGTGATAAAAGCTATCTTTTTCTAATGGAGATGTTTTTCTCCTATTGCATCATATTTTCTAATATTTTCATCTATTCATTATTTCACTCTACACTCTACTATATTTTTACCAAAATATACAAAATTTTTATAAATATATCATGTGTAGCTAAGGAATGCTCAATGTGAGTTATCTCATATTCTTGTAATCCTTTCCTTCTTTACATTACTTGTGTGTCTTGCATGGTGAAGGATGGGGTTCCTTCCCAAATTTTAGCTGGTCCTTTCTCTTCAAGCATCAACTTTTTCCTTTTCTATC
This sequence comes from Sapria himalayana, assembly GCA_029783825.1. Lineage (NCBI taxonomy): Eukaryota > Viridiplantae > Streptophyta > Magnoliopsida > Malpighiales > Rafflesiaceae > Sapria > Sapria himalayana. Next base: position 1,741,459 of record JAREIK010017918.1, on the reverse strand, counting down.
TTCTTCTATTTCCTTCTTTATACTCAATAATATCAGGAGAGACACTATTAACGATATTGTATTGACTTGTTAATCTACAGGAACTCTCTCGGCTAATTAAATACAACAAAGTAATAAGAGAAAAGTAAATTAGTTGGCTAGAAAATTTATTCTCGTGGAATCTAGAATTAATTTCTCTAAAATATTCTCACATCAAAGTGGTATCCACCAAGGATGGTGTATCATAGTATTTCTTTCTTTGAAATAATCATATAAATATGGAGAGTTGGTAATAAAAACGAGCATATAAAACATAACTAAACTTTACTCACCTTCATGAGTTCTTCCCTCATCGAATATCCATAAGTCCTATATGAAGTCACCCTTTATGTGTCTTTCGATTTATTAATAATTTAGTGATATTTGAAAAATCTATTTTTCAAATAGATTTTAAATCCATATTATCTTTTTCCCCTGAGAATCCTGTAGCTCATCAATGATTCTCCTATCAAAACTAACTCAAATTTTTATCACATAGCACCTCTTTCCCTACCTATACACCAAATTTGTATTAAATTCCTTCACAACTAAGGTTTTCCCCATTCTTTATGCAGACAAAATAATATCCAATTATACTTTCTAATAATATTACTAAATGTATGAATGAATTAAATGAATCAACTCTTTCCAATATAACTTTTTTTCTTTAACATGGAATCAATCCATCTCTGCCAAATCTATGTAAAGAAAGTCACCTTGGGTACCATGACTGTGGTGGTTATTTTATAATGCTAAATTTTTGGCATTCCCTTTTTCCTTATATCTCATCTATGTAATATTTTTTTAATGATTTTCTTTCTTACATTATTGAATCAACAAGCTAAGAGAATTTTGGGTTGATTGTCACTAGATTTGTAGATAATTAGGTTTTTATGGAGGAGATTTGAGAGTTAGGTATTTATAGTCACAACCTGGTAATTAAAGATCATGAATCTATATGTTTCTATTTCTCTTGGTAAATAAAAAGTTATAGTGTTATGGAAAGTAGTACCTTCCAAGTCATGGCATAACATCAAAAGCATCATTTTCCCATATGAATCCTATAACATTCTTTCTTCTATAGCAGAAAAGTTGCAACTCTAAAAAATTCTAACATCCTTATCATGTAACTTATATGAAATTTTCTTTTCTATAATACTAAAGTCACAAATCTAAAATGCTACTATGGCCTTGTCATGTCACTTCTGATGCGATATTTCTTTCTATAACACAAAAGTAATGAATCTGAAATATTATCACGACTTTGGGCAAATATTCTAAATAGCAGTTGACTTGAATTTACTATTCTTTTGCATGTGGAGGAAAGGAGGATTTAAGTATAAATATGTATATAAAATTGTTGCCCCCACATCACAATTCATCATACAAGCAAAAAAATTCTTGAGTTGCCTCCCAAGCAGCAATACTTTTAATATTCATAAAGAGACCGTTAAACTTCATTCTCTTAATAAAAAATCTCTACTTTTGGTGATAGCTTCTCAATATATTGTTTTAGTTCTTTCTTCATTGTACTTTTTAGTATTGGTCATGAATGGTAAATGAGATTGACTCAATTGCCTCATTCATGGAATTAGATTATGTGTGGCAATTTTTCTTTATTTTCTTTCTAGCCTTGACATTTTGAAAGGTCATGGCCTTTTAAATTTATGTTCACACAAGTCATCAACTTTCTCCAATTCAACAACCAAAATTTTATTTTTAACCTTAGCTTCTCTTTCGTTAATAATTGAGGTAATATCTTCAAGTTTATATACAAGATTTTTTATCATAATTTTTTCTATATAAGCTATTGAGATTGTATCATTCACTTCATCTTCTTATTGAATAGTTGATACTATATCTTCGATTTCTTCTTCAAGAATTTCTACCATATTTAACTTTAAACTAGCCATGGAGATTTCATCATTCGCTTCAGGTTCTTCTTTTTGAACAATTGAGATTTTATTTTCAATTTTCTTTTCAAAATATTTAATTCTAATCATTTCCGCCTTAACTATAGGGGTTTCTAATACAACATTTTCTTTAGACATAACCCATTTCATAACTTTTCTTTCTCTTCATTGTCTTATCCTTTTTTCTTCTACATTATTGTCTCTTCTTAATTCTATCAATACTTTATCATGTTTAGCAATCCAATAAAATCCAAAAGATGGTTGAGATTCATAAAAAGTTCTCTCTTCATGGCTTCCATATCCTTAGTCTCCATAACTCTCTTACTTTTGATAATATAATATATACTAGTTACTATAAGGTTCATAATATAATTTACTTTTTTTAGCATGATAAGTCTTATTATAATTATAGTTTGAGATGTTGTCACTCTCTTTTGTTGTAATTTCTCAAAATACATTTTATTTGCATCATTTGCCTCCTATAATTCCTTAAGATAATTCATTATGGAGTCTTGGAAAGAATGACTATACATTCTTATTTTGTATATTGGTGGCTAGAAATAAAGAAAAAAAATACAAGAAAAATCCAAAAGATGACCATTCACATTCAAAAAAGTTAAACAGATTTAGCTTTTAGATTCTACAATATTTATCAATCTGAATGCTATTTAAAATATTAAATAGAAATTATTTTTTTACAAAAATAATTATGCCAACTCATGTTGACTAACCAAACTAAATAATTCCTGACAAATATATTAAAATTTTATAATGACTTTGTTATGTTGTCTAATTTTATCATTTAGGTGATATCCTAAAAGCTCATTGATGAGTGTCTCGTCAACATTGATATGCAATTGCATAGCTTATATAAGTAATAAAATAGAATTTTATCTAGATATCAATCCTATAAGGATTGTATTAGTAGTTCACTTATTCAATAATGATACTTCTCATTTTTAGTAAAATAGATACTCAAATTATTAGATAATCTCAGATCCATAGTTTATTTATTTAATCTCAAGTGCATATAGAACTAGAGTTAGGGTATTGTGTAATGACTTCTTGCCATAATGACAAATAGTATGGTTTCCACCATTGAGTTAGTTCTAATGATAGTCCTTTCATAACTATTTTTTTGGTACATCACCACCAAGACAACAATGCATCTCTTTTAGAAAATAATTCACAATCTCATACCTTTTAGGCAGTTTAGTTAACTAACCATGACTATTGCTTTATATGTACAATCTTATTCACTAACCTTAATTATCATAAAAACTACAAATTGATATAGTTTATAAGTACTTATACTTTGATCTTTATAAGAGATATACTTGTACAATTAATATACATTTTTCTCATGTTTTACTAGTGGGAACCTTACAAATACAAGAAACTCATAAAGGTTATCACCACCTTGTGAGCCACAATATACTCATACATATCTTGGAGATTTTCTATTATTGTCATCCTCTATGATGATGTGACTACCTTACTAAAGGTAAATCCCATGGGATAATGTTCTATATAATGTTCATCCTAATCAAGAACTTTTTCTTTTAAGATATGTGCAATAGATTGAAGTATAAAAGTATTCAAACTTTTGAATTTTAAAGCACCATAGTCACAATAATTAATATATCTAAATTTTGGGTTTCAATGTATAGGTTCATCTCATCCATCAAATCTGAAGGGTTATTACATTCTTTCTATCATATGTACTAGTGAGCATCATGGTTTACCTATCATTATTCACAGTGACAATCGTGCACAAACCTAACTATAGTCTAGATTCTAAATCAAGTTCTATTTAATTACTATCTATTAATATACATATATAAAATAAATCAAATATCATTCATGCATTAATAAATAATACAAAATCACATCATATATTCCAATCTAAATAAATACTAGACTCATCAAGTTTGATTCAAATTCCTAGATTAATCCTTAGAGTAGAAGAGTTTGATAGCCATACCCCCAATTCTAAGAATTAGTATTAATTTTATATCCCTTAATTTAATATGGAACCCATTGTGAAAGTAAAATTCACCACTAGGGTTTGGTATTTTTTATGAGTGTATTTGTTGCATGAGAGAGAAGAAAAGAATAATGAAAGATTTTTGGAAATATCTTTATCTCCCACTTTTATATTCGGGCAAACTTGTATTACTCTAAGTAAAAATTCATAGTTTTCATAAAAAAAAGATCACAATTTCAACTTTCATCTCTTTGGCTTGAGTTGCCACTCTAAAAAATGACCATAATAACTATGGTTTACATCTTGATCTTTTTATAACACATAATCATGATACTATAATGATCATGACTTAGGCCTAATGTCTTTGTACCTAATAGTCATAATAATCTATGAAATGTCCATTGCTTCATGATATTGTCCATTTGTAGTCCATAAAAAAATATGACCCTGAGATGTGACTACATAGAGGTGATGACTTATCATTTAGCTATATAGTCATGACATTGTGTAGATGCTACTACATTGACAATACTACTTCTAAGTTTTATATGGCCATGATGCTGAGATATAGTCATGATTCTAAGAGGGTATTTTATGTATTGACTATGGTCTTTGCATTGTAAAATATCCATGACATAAAAGCTTCTCTTCATATTACTCAAGTATCTATAGAGCTGTGAGTGACCATGACTTTACTTTCTCTTCTATCATATATCATGTTGCCATAGTATTTCTAGGATGTCATGACATTTACACTTATCTTGAGCATACAAGTCATTAATATATATTATTTTGAGGATAAAAATCATGGCCTTAGAAATGATTGTACTAGAGTAATGTCTTATGTAACATTTAGTTTTCAAAAAGTCATAACTTTGAATAATTTCTGTGCCTTAGCATGAATAGTTATGACTCTATAATTTTATATAGTTCAAAAGATGTGGCTTTGTAAAAAATAGTGTATGACTCAAATTTAAGACTACTTAGTCAGATTAAATATAAAGTCATGATACTTGGACTTGGTCACTGACTTGAGTACTAGTTGGGTAATTTTTTTACTATGACAAAGAATTAAGGCCTTAGCTAAATAAATATTTTGAGCTAAGTATGGTTGTGACTTTATGATTATATCGTAATTATTAAGAATATATCATATAGTAGAAAGATTATGCTAATGAATACAAGAATTACTCCGACCAATCAAGTTGAGTTTCAACCAAAAATTAATCTCAAAACAATGTGAGACTAAATAATATATCCTCTCTGTGAATTACCTCTAAAAATATATTGATTTCATGACTATTTATCAAAACTCTCCAAACACCAATGCCATGAAATTATCCAATATTATCTTTATTTTCATGCCTATATATTATTAAAAATTATCAAAATACATAAGAATATTTGTTTGTTTTAACACCAAATAATAGCTATGGTGCAATAATATCATTATGATAGATGAATATCAGAAGATCTAAATAGCTAGATCACAACTTTCTTAGAGTTATGTGATATGATCAAGATAACTAAATATAGATCAGATACTAATAAAGTTAAGACATTCATATTTTCTTTAAGAGACAAGGTCTAGAGCTAGTTCTAATACTTATCTAAATGATCGATTGAGAGTTAAAATTAACCAATGTAAACTTTTCTCATCATGTTCATCCTATTTCAAATCACTTATTAGCTAAGGATAAAAATAAGTTAATTTCAACAAGAGGAACTTCAAACTTTAATTGGCACTTGGGATTAATTCAAAAAACTTTTAAGAATGTGCCCACAATAATAATATTGATTTGAATTATAGTTCCAAGACCAAATCTTTTATAATGGGTTAAATTATATGATGTAGTATGTAGTTATTGTGGCATTGAGTGATTCTATCATGAACAAGTCACATAAAGATATGCATTTCTTATTTATACAAGTAATAAAAAAACTACCAAACTCTAAATGATTGAGTATTTAGAATGAAGCAAGCTAGATTTTTGGCATTGGATAGACTGGCAATAATGGATAAAAAAACATTTTTCAATAAATTTGGAGGCAAAATGACAAAAGACCAAGTACTGGAGAAATTTCTATTTCACAACAATGGAAAATAACAAATTATGACCTCATGTATCAAGTAAAGAAAGCTGATATTTTGTAGAATATGAATTATGTATTCTAACCCAATAAAAATGTTCACACACACTATCATCCCAATGTTATAAATCATGAAAGGTTTTTATATTTAAGTCATGAGAATATACAGTAGAATATGACATTATTCTAGAAAAATTTAAAAATAACTCAATGAGATACAAACTACAATGAGCCTCAATCTCTAATTATAACCATCCAAATTGATAAGAAAAGTCATCACTTGAAGATAAAATTCTTTTCCTACTCATTGAGACAAAGAATTTGAATAATCTATAAAATAATTGGATAAAATGGATTGAAATGAGGCTAGAATGCATGAACATGGTGATAAAGATTATAGAGAATCAACTTGAGAAACTAGCACTATCGATGAAGGAAACAAATATAAATAGATTACTAAGTGATATGAGGCAAATTCAAAAAGGTACTTGCCTATAATACTCAAAAATATCAAAGTTAGAAGAGAAAGAATTAAAAAAGAGCCAAAAGAGATGCCGAGATAGATGAAAAAACTATGATTGATGAAGTTGTAAATTTTCCAAATGTAACGATACCAAAATCACAATATTTTCTAAAGTAATCATATTTGATGCCATGAAATTCATCAAAATCACGTCATCCACAAAACCCATTGCCTAACTCACACCTCTAGTTATGACACATTAAGAACTAGAAATTAAGGAGTAGATATAGCCCAAAGTAATAAACAAAATTATGTGCCCAAGAATAACTATGCAATTGGTATAAAAATATATTGCATAACCTTCCTTTTCTATAGTTTTTTAGAAAGGGAAAAGTTGATGAGTAATTTGAGAGGTTTCTCAATATCTTCTAGAAGTTGGAAGTTAATATTCATTTCGTCAAAGAATTATATCATATGCCTCATTATATGAAGTACAATGAAAGATATCGTGAGTAACAAGAATAAATTGGAGACCTATAGAATGCTTAACATGACCAAAAAGTATAATACAAATATTCAACATAAACTTACGAGAAAGCTAAAAGATCAATAAAATTTTATGATTTCATGCATTATTGGCAAACAAACTCTATGGTAGGTACTATATGACACATGATCGAGTATTAATTTTATGTAATTATAGATAGTGAGGAGATTGAACCTTGGTGAAATTAATACAATCTCTCTCGCTTCAGATAGCTAATTGATTGATTAATTTATAGAGATGCCTTATTAAAGATTTGTTAGTCAATATTGGTTAATATATCATTCCTGCTAATTTTGTTGTGCTAGATATATAAGAAGACTAAAATACTCTATTGATCTTGGTACATCCATTTTAATATAATAGATATGCATTAATATATGTCAAAAAAAAAGAATTCATTTTTCATATAGGCAAAGAGCAAGAAAATTTTAATTTTCATAGAAGCTTACAATTCCCAATGGTTGCTATCAAAATTACTTGACAATAGATTGCTTCATATGAAGTTGCGATTAATGGCTTAAAGAAGATTGAAAAGATGATGAAATGGAAGTACTTTATCATGAAAAAAATAGTGTAAGTGATCATGAAGAAAAAACTACTATGCAACAACAAGTTTCTTTAAAGACGTGACTTTAGAGGATCAAAGCAAAACTTCTTTGAAGATGCAAAGAAATATGCTAAAATGATGAATTCTTATTAAAGAATATGATAAATTACCAATGGAATTTTTGAACGTGCAGAAAAGTGTAAGAAATAGAAATTCCACAACTAATCATTGATTTACTAGAAAAAAAAATAAGTCGAAGGTAACAATTTTTGAACATTCAAATGAAGATAAATAGTTCTTGGTTGTAACAAAAAGTCATGACTTCTTAAAAAATCATGACTATACTTACTGAATCAATAAAAAAGTCATAGTAGGAGACAAAACCCTAATATTGAAGAAATTCAAGGCTAAAGAAGAAGCTACAACTTTTTCCAAAGTTATGACAAATGGGATCTAGAGAGCAAATATTATTGTCACGACTTCACAACAAGTCACAACATTTTCAAGTGTGATTGCAGATAATGATACCATAACTTTTTTCAAAGTCACGACATCCGCCAAGAAGTGCCCCAAGAAAACTATAAAAGATGACTTGATATAGAAAGATAATTGAAAGAAGATGAGCATAAGAGAAACAATATACTGAGTATGGACCACTAAAATTATCAAATGAATTGGATATCCAATGAGGGTCAAGCTTTAGACATTAAATATAGTATTTATTAGGAGAAAACCCAATAATTTACTTTTTCCCCTATGTGATATAATAAATATTTTTTTACTTATACATATGCTCAAACACTTGTATATTATATACACCCAATAAGAAGTCACGATACTCAAATCCAACTATGACTTTCTTATATATCAAATTAAGTTGTGATACTCAAGCACACCCTTGATTATCCAATTGAAAAAAAAAATTCATAGCCATGCAAAAAGTCATGACAACATTTTAATTGCCCATAACTTAACTTTAACCCTATATAAAAAATAACCCAATTTTTTTTGAAAGAATTCTTCTTCTTCACTACAACAAAACATACTATGACTCCAACCTTTTGAAGAATTAAGCTATCATGGATGAGGAAACATTATTTTTGAATCTAAGAATGAGAGAATAAAAGATAAAGATGAGTTGCAAGGACAAGGGCAAGTGACAAAAGCAATCTTCAACTGAGACTTATTGCAAAGATACATTGCTTGAACTAATTTCTCTTACTGAAGGGGGAAGAAGGTGGATGACTTATATTCTGATCAAGAAAAAGTTGTATGGGTGAGAAAGAGTTTGGTAAGTTCAACCCTTTTTTCTATCCAATTATAGAGAGGATAAATTAGGGCCAACTTTGCATACACATGGAATGAGGGAATGTGATGATTATGAGAGAGTTTTACTCCAAACTAGAAGACATTAAAGACAATAAGTATTATGAGCGAAGAATTTGGATACTTTTTAATAAGGAATTTATAAATAAAGTATAAAGACTGCAATGGATTGTGGATGGTTTGACCCTTAAATCTCTAGAGAAGTTCCTGAATAGCAAGGAAATCACCAAGACGTTGATAGATGGTAGAGGGACTTTGAGAGTTTTGTCAAAAAGTGCATATTAATATTTAGTGTGTGGAGAATTCATAGAGGAGAAAAAGATTTGGTTATACTTTATGTACTCTATTTTGTAGCCAACTCTCTATCTTTTTACCATTATGCAAGATAGAAAAAATTTGCTATTTGCTTTAGTGAGAGCATATAAGATCAGTGTGAAAAAGATCTTGGAAAGTTCATTCTCAATTTTTACGAGGGCAAATTCTCAGGTCAAACAATACACCCATCTTTCATTATGATGCTATTATGAGCTAAAAGAGTCACAATGAATGAATATAGAGATGAATAGTACCCATGGATGTTACCCATGATATTGGCAGGTGTGAAGAGAGGCTTGAAGAAAATTAAAAAAATGGTTCTTGAAGAGAAAAATCAATTGATATTAGGCAAAAAGTATCATCATTCCTTGAAGTCGACATAGAAGAAAAATAAATAAGTAGAGTCAAATTTGATGAAGAACCATCACTCCAATTTGATTTTTCTTTGACTAGACAAAAAGAAAAATAGGGAGAGGTCATCAACCTTATGAAAATTATGAAGTTGGAGGCTGATTATTGTGATATGCGCTTGAAGGTGGAGCTAAAGTCTAAGCAAAGTTTCTTAGTGGTAATATTAAAGAGAAGATACATTAAGTGAGAAGAATACATGAGAAGAAATGAATAGAAAGGAAAAGCTAATATAGAACAATTTAATAAATTATGGGAGATGCATCTTAATAAAAAGGAATGTCAATATGTATTTTTTCAAGAAAACTATAAGGATCATATTATGAGCTCTTAGAAGAATCAATGAAATAAGTAGATACGGATTAATGAGTTTGACATGAATTATAAAGAGAAATAGTGGATTGGAGATTTGGGAACGTATAGTGAAATCTAGAAATACATGTACTTTTTGTTAGGCCTTTTTGAAGATTCATTAAAATCTATTGGAAGATGACTATATGTGTTATGAAATGTCATTGCGAAGACGATGGAATAGGAATGAACAATAAGGACAATTCAAAGAAAACTTCCATATTCAAACCTGTAACCACCATTTGAGCCCTCTAGAGTGAAGTTCTTATTTAAGGATTTTGATCCTTATGACCGATCATATCATCCATCTTCTTCTCCATGTTGATATATTATGTATTTATTTTCATATGTAATGTTGTACTATATCTTTCTTCTTGTTATTGATGATGAGTTTCAAAAGTGAGAAAGAGATTCATTGATTGAGGATGAGCAATACTTTTAGTATGCGAGTTTGTTTGATACTCTACATATCAAATTTTTTGGGTTCTTTTGCATACAATAAATGAAGTGTTTACACTTATTTGAGCATCAAATAAATAAATATCACTAAATGACTATTTGATAGAATTTGCAAAATATTAGTGAAATTAGACATATTTTGGGTGGAAATTATAAATTTCTTGGAGTGATAACTTGGAAGGGAGAAATTTAATAGAGCCATGATATTTTCTATATAAAGACTTGGTTATAATTTGCACAAACTTATTGAGTAGTTATGATATCTTTTATTGGTCATAACTCTACAAAGTAGTCATGAAAATCTTGTATAACATAACTTATCTTTGAGTTGTCATATTTTTTTTACTATGTAATACTATTATTGTGGCTACAATATTTTCTTAGAGTTTTTTTAAAGAGATGTGGCAACACTATTTCTAAAAAACAATGATATCTATGACCTTGTTTTCATGTCATGAAAGATAAGTATTCAAGTGGTATAAGAAGTCATGATATTTTCTAATACTACCACTTAATTAATATATCATAAAAAATTAAATAATAACAAGTAATTTTTAATGATGATAATATTTCTACCAAGACTTTGCGGCAAGAAAGTAATTATCTAAGTTATTGTATTATTGTCACCATTACTTTGTATTATAGAGAGTAAATATCTTAGTCATGATATTATTTACTACCAAGATTATGTGTTCAAAAGAATATTTACATCAATCGTGACCATTCTCATTACTATGACTTTACATTCTAGAGAAAAACTATCACAATCATAACATTCCTACCACCTTAACATTATGCTCTAGAGGAGAGTAAATTTAGTCACAACATTCATAAAATCATGACTTTTATACTTTAGAAAAGATTCAATAATTCAAGAAAGCTATAACCTCAAGTTAATGTCATGGCTTCTAGCTAAAAGAATTGTATAAAGTATAAAATAAGCATTTAAAGTTTTTCATAAAAGAGGAAATAGGAAGAATCAAATTCCAAGCCAAAAGTATGCAAAACTCTAGGCTACATGACTTCTAACCCTCCATTAGGGACAAATCCAAATCGAATGCAATCAAGAATTATTTGGGATTAGGCTTTGAGACTTTGATCTTCACTAATATTATAATTGAGAACCCTCTATTTTATTAGATGCCCCTCCAAACATTACATTTGAATTATTTCCCAATGTGATGCTAAATTGGAATGTAAGGTTGATTTGATGTACTTATATTATGATGATGTGAATGTATAATATTTTTATTTGTGGTAATATTGTGGTTTGAATTGTTGGTAGATATGAATGCTAATTAGGACTAAGATTTAGGTTTTCACTATATTATAGGTTTATGAGTATTGGCTATGATAGACTCCAAATAAGTCATGGGACATACTCATGGGGTATGATAAGAAGGAAGTGATAGCTCTTTTAATCTTAATGTGTGAGATAAACTAATATGTAAAAACTCATGATTGAGATACGTTTAATTATCATGAGTATGATACTTATAAAGTAGAAAACACATATATATTTAGGACAAATCCATTGTGCATATTGTAGAATGACTAGCCTTCAAGTGATGTGAGAGCTAAGTAGAATGTCATGTGTAATCTATGGCAGATAGTGGTTGGTATATCATATAATATACATAAGTGAAGGTATCTTATATGGTGGTGATAGCCATGCATGTCATTTCTTCTTTTGTTATTTTATATGTGAGATTAATGGTAATATATATGTTACTGAACATGAGTATGATGCTTATAGAGCTAAAAGTACAACTATAATTGTTACCAAATCATTTCATCTTGTTAAGATATTAGAGGTCAAAGAATAAAAAATATATACATGAAGATATTATCAAGAGTAATTGACATATTACCTAAAAAGAGAAGAAATGTGAATAAATCATTAATGGAACATATATAGTTTCAGAGATGAAATACTGAGGGTAAAACTAGGAGGGAATTATCCTTAATAGTGATAATCCAAGAATAACAATCACCTTGTATGCTAAAAGGGAATTGAGGTATTTCCATACTAATTTACTATTTATCTAACAATCAAACATAATATTTCCTAAATACTTAAAAAATAATATCACATATAAAAAAGTAAGTCAATCATAGAGTCTAAGTATCTTTTTAAAAATCAAAGTTTTTTTATTCAACTTGAATAGTAGTTTATTTATTTTTGATTGGTCATACTACTTACATAATTCATATGAGATATATATCTAGACTTATGTCAACCTATTATATTTATACTACTCATATATTTAAGGAATTTTATTAGACAAAATAAAATCATCCAATGAGCTTTTGGGACCATATTATAAATAATAAACTTTAACATCATAACAAAGTCACAATAATCACCCTGCACACCCATTAACCTTATTCTTTTAATACATGACATATCTGAATTAGTAGAATACTTTACAAAACAAATCCATGACTTTCATGATGAGTTAGGTAAAAATTTTCATTAAGTAATGTTGAATATAAATTGATTAATGATGTGCATCATAAATCCAATGAATTTAATATATATGAATATATCATGGTTTGCATTCATCCTAAAAAAATCCTAAAACTGGTTTCAAAAAAAACTTTATACAAGAGGAATTGACCTTGATTATGTCATTCATAAACTTGGATCTAATGTATGTCTTCTTGATTTTCTTAATATAATAAATATTTATAGCTAAAGCTAGTAAAAGTATACTCATTTTATTTTCTGTTGTAGTACTTTATAGAGATGATGGATATTATCCTAGATGATGAGTTCATAACTTCTAGAAATAATAGTTTGTATTAATTCCTTATCAAATGACATGGTCATCTTGATTCTAATGCTACTTGGATAATAAAGATGATCTTTGTCATCTGAAACATTCATTGTTGGATAGCTACCTTTCACTTCACTCATTATAACTTAAGTCTTTTAAATCCATAGAGAATAATGTGCCAAGAAGTAGACTGATATCTAGGCCTAGACAAGATAGGAACCTAATTTAAATCATGTTTATTATTATTATTAATTATTTATTTAATCATTATTTGGAAAGTATTTATTTGGTTTTGAGATGTATCTGTTGAGTTTTAGGATGTGTCTATTAAGTTTTGTGATGTATCTATTGGATTTTGGAATGTATGTGTTGGACTTCGGGATGTGTCTGTTGGATTTTGGGATGTATCGTATTTATTTTTTTGTTTATTTTTATATTCTTCTTTTAAATTTAATATACTTTGTAATCAAGTTACAACACTTTATATTAAGTATACGAAAATAAGTATACATATACAACAAATGTTTTGATAATATTTATTTTGAAAACAATGGTTTTTATTTTTTATTTCTTTTTATTTTTTAATGGTAACACCACATTTTTAAAGTGTGAACAGATGAACAAAGATAGAATTTTGGGTTTTTTCATTGAGCACTATAATATAATATAAATATCTTTTTTAGAGAATTATTATTATTTTTTAAAAAAATATTATTGAATATTTTCATTTGTAACGAATTAGCATAATTTTTTTTCTAATTTTTAATTGTATGGTCAATAAGAATGAGATGGTTATCAGTACAACTCATTTTTTAAGCTAATTTGGTTCATTGTGTCGTGCTGGATACAATATGGTTTTTAGCATGAGCCGTGTCGTGCTAGACACGACATGATTTTTAGCACGAGTCATATCATGTTATCAAAACTCTAAAAATAGGCAACCTAGCAAGGCACATTGACCCACCTTTTAGCCGAGTCATGTTGGGTCATGCCAAGCTGGGTAATGTATGACATGTCAACCTGGGTTCAATCTAGGCTAGCTTAGTGTGTTCCAAGCTAGTCTATGTCAGGTCAAGCTTGCCTAGTTTGTTGTAGGCTAACATAGGACAGGCTAGGCTAGCCTAGTTCATACTATGCTAGCGTGAATTAGGTCTAGGCTAGCCTAATTCATACTATGCTAGCATGAGTCAGGTCTAGGCTAGCCTAAGTTATGACTAGATTAGCATGTTTGGACAATCGGGTTTAAACTAGCTTATACGGACCATTATGCCAAGTCATGCCACACATCATCTTATGTGCCCCAAAAACATAGGCCTAATATAGTATGAGCCTCATGGTACATCAAACTAAAATTTTGATTCGAGTCGCGTTGTGCAATACACAATCGAATCATATCTTATCTAATGTCATGTTCAGCCCATCCAACCCTATTAAATCCTCGATAATTGAGTTTGGTACAATTTGTTCACCAACCCTAGTAGCTAACTAGTGACTTTAGATGTTTTTTTTTTTTTTTGATTTAGATCAATTGCTCACCATCACCATGAGGACACATACATATGTCTAATGTTAATTGCTTGATCTAATTAAAATGTATAGCAAAATGTATAAACTATAATTGATATTAAAAAAAAAAAATTTTCTTGAAGTTAAAATTAAGATGAGTGATTAATAAAAAAAATATCATGAATTTCTGATTTATTGGGCATACATGTGTCAAACAGACCGCACTGGGCCGACATGACTCATTTTTTTTATCCCCGTACTGCCTGTGTGTCGTGCCAAACAAGATACTGTTCACTGAAGAGCAAACCTGACATGACCTGCTACCCGAAATCAGCCTTATTTTGAGCTAGTTCGGGCTAGTTCTAGATTAAGATAATTCTTAACCTAGAAATGAGATTTGGGGTAGCGTGCTGCCATTGATGTTGAGCATCATTGTGTTATCTCTAGTCAGATGTTGCTCGTACCATGCCCATGTGCCAGGCACTCAGGTCGTGCCTGGCAAGGCATGCATGCTGAATTTCCTCAACACGGCACGACATGCCTTGTGTAAAGGGTCTGCATGGCATGGGCTCAGGCTTGATCTTCGATTGTCCCATATTGGGTCAGGCATTACTGAACGGGCTAGTCTCTGTGCCTGCCCCAGGTCACCCACGAGCATAGTCGCATAGATTGATAGGTGTTATAGTGAGATTTTAAGTTCCAAAAGCTAATTTTAATGGAACTCAACAATTAATATTACCCGTTGGATCCCAACGGCTACTTTTTTCACAAAGTAAATGTCACTCTTTACCACTTCAGTTTATCAAAATTCACAACGAAATTTTGAATTTCAACAGCCGATCGAGTGTGCTTCTCTTGGTTCGTTTCTTGAAACCCATTTTGACACCCATCTGGCATTTCTGCAACCTTTCAATTTTGTATTCATCAACAAAAGTAACGATCTGGTTTAATCAGGTAACATTTTTCAACCCTAAATTCGACTTTGATAGTTTGTCCAATGGATTATTTATTTTTTGCTTCTCTATCATATTAAAAAATATTTTTGCTGCGCAAATGCAAATCTATCTTTTGAATGCATGATTATATGATAAATAGCAGAACTGTGTAAAATCCACATCATGTTTTTTTTTTTGGTTTGTGTTCTATATAATTGTCAAATTCAAGGCATAATTTGGCCATATGATTGAGATATTTTTCCTCGATGTTCAGGTCATGATAATTGGCTTATAAAAATGAATGACTTAATGACCAAATCCTTCACCAGCTATGTGAATCTGAAAAAAGAAGCCATGAAAGATCTTGAAGCCGGTCCTGATGTTCATCTCCATGTGGAAAAAACAGTAAATATTACGGACCATGACCTTAATTTTTTTTTCCAGGGGGCTGAGAATGTCAAGAAGCAGATGGGATCAATCCAAGAGATCCTGGATCGTCTTCAAGAATTGCAAGAAAAAAGCAAATCCGTGCACAAACCTGAAGCCTTAGAAACACTTCGAAAGGAGATCAATGACGATATTGTTACTGTCCTTGAAAAGGCAAAAAATATCAAAGTTAAGCTTGAGGAAATGGATCGCGGCACTGCAGATAACAGACGCCTCTCTGGTATAAAAGAAGGAACCCCGAGTGATAGAACCAGAGTTGCAGTAAGCAATGGCTTTCGCAAGAAGTTGAAGGAGATTATGATGAATTTTCAAGTGATGAGGCAGAAAATGATTGCCGAGGGTAAAGAAACAATTGAAAGGAGATATTTCACAGTGACCGGACAGCACCCAAATGAGGAAATGATTGAAAAGATCATCTCAGATGGAAGTGGAGGTGAGGAATTTTTGAAGCGGGCAATACAGGATCATGGAAAAGGGGAGGTGTTGGACACAGTGGAGGAAATACGTGGTAGGTATGATGCGGTCAAAGAGATTGAGAAGAGCTTGTTAGACCTGCATCAAGTGTTTCTAGACATGGCAGTGATGGTGGAGACACAAGGGGATCAGTTCGACAACATTGAACACCATGTGGTCAATGCTAGCAACTACGTGAAGGATGGTACTAGGGAGCTTAAAACAGCGAAAGATTACAAGAGGAGCAGCAGAAAGTGTATGTGCATTGGGATTATACTTCTGTTATTGATTGCTCTTGTGATTTTTATCCCTATTGCTACCAGCTTTACTCACTCTTGAATCAGAGGATTTCTTGGAGGATTAAGTAGCCTGTTATTTCAGATATTCACAATCCTGAGATCTCTTGGAGGAGGATCTAGAATGCTGATCTATGGATTTTTCTCCCTTGCATTATTTGTTTATTGTTTAAGTAATGTTGTATCTTAGTAACATGCTTTTAGTTCACCCTTATTTATACTTTATGATTGCTAGAAGAGCTAGACAAGGGTCACTATTGTTGCAATAGTCCAAATTTATAATGCACATATACACATAATGTCAACAATATATGTACCATTTATGCTATATATAAATGATATGTATAACATTTATGATACACATAAATATATATGTTTGTAAATTGATGAAATTATTTCCAAAATATATATATTTTTCTTTTGGGGCCAAAACATTAAAAAGAAAAAAGAAGCCCAAAGGTCAAAGGAAGCCCACCATATGTTATGAATATGGTTTTGATGCATTGAAATAATTGATGATGAAGTGCAAAAAGGAAACTTAAATTGTGGTCACCAAACGTGTTCTAAGTTGTAGATATTGGATAATATGGAGCACATTGAATGTTTCTATGGTGAAGATAAGAAGGATTCAATAAATGATAAAAATTACATCGACTTGTTCATTTCATTATTTGAGTCATAGAAATAAAATATTATGAATAAGCAGAGGAAACTTAATGAAAATTTGAAGGATAATTGTGTTCCAAAAAATATTTCCTTTCAAAAACCAAAGAAACTCTTCGTAAAAATAACATCTCCTTGGAACAATTTGTTTACTTGGAATATAGTGCTTGCATATACTACTAAACTCTCATATTTTCCCATGAAAATGCCTTTGCAAGCCTTCTATGAATAAGACTTGGTGCATAGCATAAAATATTGGCAATTCTGCTTGGTTGGAAGTAACTTGGACAAGATTTATCAAAAATATTTTATAGACAAAGATTAGGAATTGCATATGCTGGCCAGTCAACTCATGTCCTTATTTCATTTTAGGGAGGGAGTCCGTTGTTTGTGAAATTGATTTCGATTGAATTTAAGTATGTTGCTTATGAGATTGCTAGAATCCCACTATGGATAAAGTTTCATAACTTTCAATCTCATTTACGGAACTCCCTCCTCTATGTAAGGGTCTTCCAACTCAACATTGCACATAGAAAAGGCTAGAATCCACTATGGATAAAGTTATTTAAGGGTCATGGTTGAAGTAAATGTAAATGTGGATCTACCATTAGCAATCATTTTTAACTTCTTGGACATCACCAAATTATTACAATCTATGTTTTTTAAGCAATTGCCTCTTTATTTGTAAATCTTATGGGGGTTTGAATACTCGGTAATTGATTGGCAGAAGCATTAAGATATTTAGAATAAATAGGAACTCCAACTAAATAAAAGCTCAAGAAGCTCCAAAAAGTAATGAAAAGAAACATGATTGCCCTTGGGACTCCTCCTCCCCACTTGGTGTGAATGACAATGTTGGCTTATGTACCCAACTATTAGAGGAATCAGATGACTTCGATATTGAAATGGAAAAGCAACAGAAATGAAAGGAGAATGTTGATTCTTGAGACAAGTTCTCTACTCTTAGATGTTATAAGTCCAAGATAAAGTTGAAAGAGAAATTCCAAAGAAAATTTCCCTTTATTGACCCCTGTAGAATGGTATGCTGGGGGGATGTCCCAGGCTCCCATAAAACATGGGGTAATTGAAAGAGAAAATCTAAAGAGAACTTCCCTTTAAATGATCCTACATAATTGTATGCTAGGGAATTTACCAAGCTCCCATAAAACTTGTTCTGAATGACATAGTTGCTTCAGGTACCCAACTACTAGAGGAGTCGGATAACTTCATTACTGAAAAGGAAAAGCAAAAGAAACAAAAGGAGATTGTTGATTCCTGAGGCAAGTTCTACACTCTTAGATCTTAGAAGTCCAAGGTGAAGTTGAAATAGAAATTCCAAAGAGAAGTTCCCATTAATGACCCTATATAATAGTATGCTGAGGTAAAGGGTTGCATCATATAGAGTGCTTCCCCATCAAACTGATTTTTATAGGGGGGTTTAGTACCTTTTGGGATCTTTGTCGTGCTTGTTTGCTTAGTGTGACTTAGTGGATGCATTACTACATGATGGTGATGAGCATGTGTTGTGATGGATTCATGGATGGGTCATTACTTGTGTGCATCCCATGGCTCGAAAGTAATGTAAGTATATGTTTTATGATGGATGGGCATATGCATTATAGAAGACTATATTTATCTCGTGACTTGTTTCAAATCTATCATGTGGATATACCTAAATGGATATGCTGCTCGGAATGGGAATGTGATCTTCATGGAATGCAATATCTACAATGCTCTATGTTGTAAATGCAAATGCATTATGGAAGAATATATGCATATTATGATATGGATTTGAATTCAATTTGTGATTTCATTGAGTTGGATATTTCTATGCTGATGGATGAACAATTGTATTTGCTTGAGATGCAAAATATGCTCTATGATGGATGTACAAATGCTTTAATGGGGATCATATGCATGGCTTGGGTTTGAATATATTAGGTTTATGCAT
Organism: Sapria himalayana; assembly: GCA_029783825.1. Lineage (NCBI taxonomy): Eukaryota > Viridiplantae > Streptophyta > Magnoliopsida > Malpighiales > Rafflesiaceae > Sapria > Sapria himalayana. The sequence continues at coordinate 1,722,003 of JAREIK010017918.1, read as the reverse complement.
CAATATGTTGACATCTTGAGAGGGATTGTGTGATAGTGATGAACATGTGTTGTGATGAATGCATGGATGGGTTATGGATTTTGTGCATTCCATGGCTCAAATGTAATGTATGAATATGACTCCTGATAGATGTGCGTATGTATGTATTATATAAAACAACATTCATCTCATGGCTTGGTTTTGGGTGTGATGTGTGGGTGTACCTACATGGATATGATGCTCAGAATGGGTGGCTTGATATTCATGGAATGTAAATACAATATGTGATGGAAATGCAAATTGGTTATGGGGGACTGTATGCATACTATGGTTTGGGATTGAATTCAATATATGAATGCATTGATTTGGATATTTATATGCTTCTAGATGAACATTTTTATTTGCTTGAGATGCAACATATGCATATGCTCCATGGTGAATGGATGGATGCTTCATGGAGGATCATATGCATGTCGTGGCTTGGACTCAAATATATTATGTGGATGCGTCAATATGTTGATATTTTGAGATGGATTGTGTGAGATATACAAACTCTGCTTTGGAATGTGAATTTTTGGCTGCGTCAATATGTTATCGGATATGTGTATTTTTTGGAATGTTTTTGAAAAGGGCATAATTCATGATCATATAATAATTTCTCGCCATACCTTGAAGGGATGTATGAGTTGCATTGACCATGGAAAAGATAAAGAAATTCTTGTGTTTTCTTTACTAAAGATTCCTCTATAGTGGAATGTTGGAAGTGTAAGGATATGAAAGTCCATATGATCTTACAAGATCATATGCCTCAATTACCATCATGGATTGTGAGTTTGGAATAAGGGGTAATTTCCCAATTAAGCATAATGAATTGCTGAGATCTTTGAGGTTTTAGTACCTCCATGAATGCTTGTCATGTTTGTTTGTCTTGTGTGGGTTCTATGGATGTTTTTCTGTGAGATGGTGATGAGCATGTGTTGTGATGGATGTGCATTGATTGGCTATGGGTTGTGTGCATTCCAATGGCTCAAATGTAATATATGTATATATCTTGTGTTTGAAGTGCATAATATATTAGAATTTAACCCACGGAATGCATATTATTCTCGACAAGCATTTGTAAATCTATCATAGAGCATAAGCATATGTTGCATCTCAAGTAAATAAAAATATTCAGCCATAAGCATATAGATATCCAAATCAATGCAATCACATGTTTAATTTGAATCCAAGCCATGTGTATATGATGTGCGGAATGAGTACATTGATATTTCATGGAATGCAAGAATTGCATATCTTATATGATGGGAATACAAATAAATTATGGAGGATTGTATACATACTATGGCTTGGATTTGAATTAAATATGTGAATGCATTGATTTGGATATCTATATGCTTCTAGCTGAATATTTTTATATACCTGAGATGCACATATGCATATGCTCTATAATGCATATGCAAATGTTTTGCCAAGGATCAATTGCGTGTCATGGTTTGGATTAAAATTTATTATGTGGATGCATCGCCATGTTGATATCTATGATTGTGTGATGGTGATAAGCATGTGTTGTGATGAATGCATGGATTGGTTTTGGGTTGTGTGCATTCCATGGCTTGAATATATTGTATGTATATCTCATGTGATGGAAATGATTATGTATTATAGATCACCACATTCATCTTGTTGGCTCGATTTCAAATCTATTATGTGGATATACTCAATTGGATACGATGCTTGAAATGGGTATATTGATATTCATAGAATGTAATAAATGCATATGTTCTATGATGGAAATGCAAATGCATTATAGAGCATTGTATGCATATTATGGCTTGGATTCGGATTCAATATGTAAATGCATTGGCTTGGATAACTCTATGTTTCTAGATGAACATTGTTATCTACTTTAGTTGCAATGTTTGTGTAAGCTCTATGTTGGATATACAAATACTTTATCCAAGGATCGTATGCATGTTGTACTTGGATTTGAATATATTATGTGGATGCATCGATATGTTGATATATTCATTGAGAGGGATTGTGTGATGGTGATGTTGTGATGAGTATGTGTTGTGATGGATGCATGGATGGGTTATGATTTATGTTCATTCCATGGCTCAAATATTATGTATGTAAATATATCTTAATGGATGCACTTATAAATATTGTATGGCTTGCATTTGAATTCAATATGTGAATGCATTGATTTGGATATCTTTATGGTCTATATGAACATTTCTATTTACTTGAGATGCAATATATAAGTATGATCAAAGATCAATGTACAAATGGTTTATTAAGGATTGTATGCATGTGAGCATGTCGTGGCTTGGATTTGAATATATTATGTGGATACATCGATATGTTGATTTCTTGGGAGGGATATTGTGATGGTGATGAGCACATATTGTAATGGATGCATGGATAGACAATATGTTGTGTGCATTCCATGGCTTAAATGTAATGTATGTATATATCTCGCGAAGGATGCACATATGCATTATAGAAGATTTTATTTATCTAGTGAATTGATTTCAAATCTATTATGTAGATATACTATGACTTGGATTAGAATGAAATGCAAATGCATTATTATAGACATATGGATATGATGCTTGAAATAGGCATGTTAACATTCATGGAATGAAATAAATGCTTATGTTTTGTAATGGATATGTAAATGCATTATGGAGGTTTGTATGCATATTATGTCTTGGATTCAAATTCAATATGTGAATGTATTGATTATATTATGCATTATGAAGGTTTGTATGCATTTTATGTCTTGTATTCAAATTCAATACGTGAATGCATTGATTATATTATGCATTATGGAGGTTCCTTTGCTTTTGGCTAAACACTTTTATTAGCTTGAGATGCAACGTATGTGACACCACATCCACTAGGGGGTCCCATTCATTCCATCACACAATACAATGTTCAATAAAATAAAATTTTCTCAAATGTACCAAATATTTTTTTTTCCATTTTATTTGCTTAACGGAATAAAAAAAACACAACATATTATTTAAGCCATGACCGGCTTCCCTTCAAATGTGCGATCATGTGTGTGGATCTATCATCTGCCCTGAACCTGTACCTAAAAAGGAGTCCTGCAACGGAGTGAACAAAGCTCAGTAGAGGTAAACTTCTACAGAGTTACATTCTAACTAAGTGCACATAAAATATTATGCATATATATCAATGCTCATTCAAGTACAATGTTTATAAGAATGTAATTATGAATGAAATGCTTATATGCTCATATTCCTAAGTCTTATCGACTCCCTCACACATGTCGAAGCCAAGTGTGACATATTATATATATAGATATATATATATATATGTATACATGTATGTATGTATGTGTGTGTGTGTGTGTATATATATGTATACATGTGTGTGTGTGTGTGTGTGTGTCTATCTATTTATAGAAATAAATATTTTTTTTTGAAATTATTCCGAAAAATATGGACGTCCTCTGAAAAACATATTGAATATTTCTCCAAATAAAATATGATTTTCTTGAATTTACTCCGAGAAATATGGATCTTTTCCGAAAAACATATTGGACATTTCTTCGACAAAATATTTTTTTTCCTTGGATATTTTCTAAAAACCACCGTGTAACTCAGCCTGGACGTTGTCCCAATTCGAGTTTACAAATTTATAATAGCCATACTCCAGAAAAATACCGCGCAACTCAGTCTAGACATTGTCCTAATTCGAGTTTGCCAAATACAATTTATATACCTTTATATGTATGTATGTGTGTGTGTGTGTGTGTGTGTGTGTGTGTATCATCCACCCATGTATATGGAATATTCCCGTGCGTATGAAATGCAATTATGCCATTTATGATTAAATGATGGTTCAAACATAACTATAGCAATCCAAACTCAATTCACATACACTAAATTTTACTAAACGAAACCCATAAACTTTTTACCAATAAATCATTTTTAATGATATTTCTAACAATTCGAATTAAAATATAAAACATGATCATTTATAGTCTTTAAATAGAAAAAAATTCTGATAAGAGAAAATCACAACCTTCTTGAAAATTTCAGGGAAACTTTATAAATTTGATATCAAACTGAAGATCTCATTGTGTAGAGTAACTTTAGTTCTTGGACTATTTTATTCCAACTCCAGAATAATCCATTACGTTCAAAAGAAAATCAACGGATCTTTTATTTTTTTTAATCTGTACGGTATCTCTCTTCCCTGCTGCCCAACAGCCGAAGCATTGTTTTTATTTTTATCAGCATTCGCCCATTTTCCGGATTCCTGACATTTTTTCTTTTTTTTAAAATAATATATTAAAAAACATATAATTATTATTATTAATTTTTTTATGTTTGACACCTAGACCACGCATGCACAGCCACATGCGGATGTCGTTGCGTAGTCGTTCGGTTATGTTTATTTTTTTTCTAAATATTCTAATAATTATTTAAATAAAAAAAATTAACTAAATTCAGAATTTCTCAGAATTTAATGAAATTTGACACCGTTGCTATATTTTTCAAGACAAATTTAAAAACAATATCTATTTTATCATCATAGTTCTAAAATTTTTAGTTTATTTTTTTTTATTGAAAAATTACCATTTTGCCCATTTTTCCTAGAAACCAAATCATGTTAATTATTTATTTATTTTTTTCTCGTGATTTCACATTCTTTCCTCCTTAAAGAATTTCATCCCGATTATCTCACAAATACACATTTGCACTTATATTATGTTGATGTACAAATACATTATCAAGGATCATATGCATCCCATGGCTTAGATTCAAATATATTATGTGGATCCATCAATATATCAATATCTTGAGATAGATTGTGTGGCATTAGCAAACTCTGCTTCTTGATACATATATATGTTGGAATGTTATTGAAGGAGACATAATGCATGATCATATAAAAACTAACCACAATGTCTTCAATAGATATATGATTCTTATTAATCAAAGTAAAGAATATATATGTTCTTATGAGCTTCCTTTACTAAAGATTCCTCTATAGTGGGATGTTGGAAGAGTATGATCTAAAAGGCATTATGATCTTCAAGTAGATTGTATCTCTTAACTAGCATATGTCAATTGCAAGTTATAATATAAAAGGTTTTAATTTTCTAATTAAACATAAAAAGATAATAAGGCCCTTGAATAGTCATAATGTTGATATATTTGGCATCTTTGAAACAAAATTGAATGATTCCAACATTACATGGATTATGAAGGCCAAATTCATATGTTGTAAACCTGCTGTAACTTTTCTTATCATGCGATAGATGAATCATGGTATGGGATGATCTCATGGTAGAAGACTCAATTTCACATAACTTTTGTTCATGGACTTGGTCATATCCAATGGCCCATGTGAGAAGTCCTTATATCATTAGGGAATCCTACCTGAGGTAGAGGTGTCGGACGGGTTGGGTTTTGCCAGCACGACCTATTTTAGGTGGTCCACTCGGGCCACCATGTCGTCCCAGTAAAGCAATCATGTCGTGCCAGGCAATACATGACTTATGTTTTTCTAGCCCAGCACGAGTCCAGGTAGAATCAAGCAGGGTGGTGCTGAGTCATGCTAGGAGTCGGGTCATGCCAATTTTTAATTCTACATAGGTAAATTACAAATTTGTAATGTAAAATATATGAAAAAAATACAATTGTATGTTACATGTGATATTTGTATGAAATAAAAAAAATATCAATAATGACATCATTAAAAAAATCTTAAACAAAGATAATAATAATATTAAAAAAACAAAATAAAAGTATAATCCTGAATAATAATAATTATTAATCCCAATGTCAATTGGTGTATATATACAAATCATCATTATTATTGTGTAAGTATATGATGGTATCACTAGCAGTGATCTCGATATCCTCCAAGTCCCACGAGTCATTCTATAGCAGGAACTCATGTGCTCTTGTTCTAGTCTTATCCCAAATGTCTAACCTCAAATTTTCTCAATCCTTCATGCATGCAAGTACTTCAACGATATCTGATTGTATTTTTAATCTCTAATTTAAAATGATATTAACTGTTTCAGAAAAAATAGGCTCTAATGCTACACTTGGCACCAGATGAATTAGTAGATCACATGTCATCTTAGACAGCATGAGATAGACTCATATGATTTCCACCATTATAAAATATCAAAATTCATATTTTCATTATGTGATAAGATTGAGCAGTAATCTGTATCTATGTACCAAGACAGCTTGCTCCTATTCGATTGTCTACTCCATAGTTTTCATCTTGCTAACTGAATGGAGCAGTCATCTTCTCTGAATATACTATTCTTGTCTATACTCAAAGCCTAGCTATAACAATTATCATACCTAGTGTCATAGTATGTAAATAACTCACTCAATTTTTCATGAACGAACCCTTCAGGTTGGTGTTCCTAGTTCATGCACGTGGATATACATGTCAAAAATTTTTCTACCCCTTTAATCTTAACACTAGGATCCATGTAGACAGTTAGGAAATATAAAGAGATGAAATGGTGAACCAATATTTTAAGTACTTGACTTTTATCTAAACAGACTTGATATTAAAATATAGGATCATCTCTAAACTTCTTAAATATTTTATTAATATCGCACATGTACTTGAGCACAATACTAGTGGTGGGTGTGTACATGATAAACACATATTCATCATGTCATAAAGAAATTCCTATATCTCAGTTAGTATAATTATTAATAAAGTTCATCACTCTTACTATTAACATAGTTGGATATCAAGTGTTTGTATTCAACACGACTCCAACATATGTAAGTATAATTTTAATAGTGTCTCACATCCATTTAAAATTTGTCTTTCTCTAGATCGGTAGACAAATAGATATTACCAAACATTTATTGTCTACTAAGTTTTCGAAGATATTTTAGTGAGTTTTATATTTTTTCTAATATAGGAGAAATAACTTTCATTCCCACTTATTCTATCAGATTAATAATGCAACAAGTACATCTAACATGAAAAATCTTACTTAATTATTCATCTTTAATAGTCCTAACAAATATATTAATATGTACTCTATTATTAGATGTATAATCAAATATGATACTAAATATTTTAATTTGAATATAATTATCTCTAAATATTCTCATCATATACTCATATATGGTAGTGTCATCATAAGGATGAAAAATCTCAGAAAATCATAAAATCCTTTTATTATGTTTCCATTTAGAATCTACACATGGATAATGAGATGTGTAAAAGATGCATCATCATGACTAGTCTAGATTTTGGACATCACAGACACCACACCACTATATTGCTTAAATTCATTAATTATTATTTTTTTTTCTAACTTATAATATTTAATAATGTTATCCAGACATTTGGAGTTCGGAATCTTATGATAAGTAGCTGGAAGTAGATCTATATGATACTGACAATCCTAGCATCCTCTGAAAATCTAATCGGAAGACCCATGATGATAATCAGTTTTGCCTTCCCACCCTAAATCATTGTAGTATATGAATAGGATCAAAGAAGCTGAACTAGATCTAGTTTCAAAAACGACACCGCTCATGCTAAGTTAGGTTTGCCTAGAATCTATTATACCATATTTTTTTTGTGTACTAATCAGCATGTCTCTTTAGATGCATTGTCGAACATGCACTCCTATATTTATATATTTTTTATAATGCTTATATTAAGCTGATTCTTCATTGACACTCCTAGCATTTTATTTTTATTATGTTTAAGTGAAACTAAATTACAAATATTCTTTTACTTTTTTATTTTTAGGCATTTAAGTTTGAGTCGAGATCTTAAGAGAAAATATGATTTCAGTTTCAAAACTTTCAATGGGATTATCATTATTATTTATGTTTAAATATAAATTAATATCATTTCCATTTCACTCACAATTAGCCATTTTTTAATTAATTTATTATTTATACTTATATTAAAAAACAAAAAAAAACATAGATTATGTTCTGGACTAGAAATGAGATAGATAAAACCTTAACCTACACCCCACATCAACTTGAAACAAGAAAAAACATCAACTATAACTTCAAATTATTTTAAACTTTAAATTTTATAAAAAACAATAATAAGAGAGGGAAGAGAACAGAGAGTACAGGAGATAGAGATTTGAGAGGATAGAAGAGAGTATTGAGATTCAGAATAGAAATGACAATAAAAAACTTTAAACTCATAATCTATATTTGTAGATTTTTTATTATTTAAAAATCATATTTTTTATCTTTTTAAAGTTTTTTTGAATTTTAAATTGGGCAAAAACCTGACAGCCATGTGATTTTTGTCCTAGCCATTAGAATGAAATCCAATGGTCAGGATGATTATAATAGAAACCAAAATAAATAATTTTTTTTGGGTATTTGATCGTTGGAATTACAAGAAGGATCTTAGGTGCAATGCGAGTAGGCGCATCTTGCAGTATGCTTGTGCCTAAGCCAAGCACCCAAGCCCCAAGCCCAAAATCTCAGCTTGACACCTTCATGTTGCAGCATCGACCGGAGCTAGTACCAGTCAGCTCGATGCTGATAGGTGATGCTAGTACATGTTGTATAGTAGTACAAGCAACATCGTCAACATGACAGCTAAAAAGGCTATTGCTTATTAGTGTACGATTGTGCATGTAGGGCTAGGGCCAGTGCCAGCCATGGCCAATCACTTGGCAAGTTTCATTATTAAAACCCTCCACATGGTAGGTTTCATTAATAAAACCCACCATGTGGTGATTTGATACTGAAGTTCAGTAACTGAAATGAACCAGGGCATGGCTGGTCGAGTGCTAGCCAACTAGACTATGCTCACTTTTCATTAACTCATAACCCATTAGGCATAAATAGTTTACTCCTTACTGGCCAGTAGACTGTGCCAATGGGCTAGGCATGTAGTTCGTGTCTGGCTTGACATGAGGCATGGCTACCTCTAGCCAAGCACGACACAAGCTGTACCTAGGGCGAGCCCAGCTCAGTTCCATGCATGATTCTGGACTGGGTCATGTCTGGCCAAACACAACTCAATTGGGTCATGCCTCATGTCATGCCCAAGCCACCCGGCTTTCTTGACACCTCTACATGAGGGCCTTGGTTATTCTTAGCATGTTTCAAATCGATACTTTCAGGGGTAGAAAAGCTTGTAAGAAGACTTGTTTTGAACTATGAATATTTTGATTTTATCAGATGTTGTTCATCTCTTAGCCTCGAATACCTTCCTTCATCATGGTGTTTTTTTTACCTAGACAAATGGAAAAAGTTTTAGCATATTCAATTAAGTCCTCAACTCATGAATCATGAGTGAGTGAATCTGTATTTGGATAGTCATGTCCACGTCTTTACCACATTGATTTTTTTTATCACTATCTTCTAGTCATATCCACCTTTAATAGTGCCAAGAATCAAAGAGTTTCTTTCTAATTTTACAAATGTGGTTGGGAGCAAGCATTTTATCCTTACGTTACTTAATGTATGAAAGAATCTGATATTGTTATATAATGTTTATTGTTTGGTTGAGTCTTGAGAGGGTTAAGATTCTTAATGAGTAAGCTTAATTATTTTGATTTTGGGCACAATTGTGCAAGTGTAATCTGAACTCATGAGATGTTATACTTGATTTAAGATATTATGCTTAAATCCACAAGTAATCAATATATTTTACAAGATGAAGAATGCTCACCAAGATTTTAACATCACAAGCTTCAAGAAGCAGAATTCACTACAATAAAAGATGATATTAGAAATGTTCTATCTTGTTTCTAATTCCGTCATTATGTTTGAATAGAGAAAGATTTAGAAATGGATTAGTTCCATTCTAAAATCCTTATCTATTAATTTTAAAAATAAATTGCACAATGACGCATATATAAATACCGATGAATATTTTTTGTCGCTAAATTTTGTGATGAAAAATGAATCTTGGATTCTATTTCTAATTATGAGATAATCAAAGAAATGCAAGAATCCGTTTATATTTTGAAATGGAATTTTTTATTTCTATTGTCTGTAATAGGAACAAATTTCATTTGTATAATTTTTGTATGTTATATACTATATACAATTACATACATAAACTATATGATCTGCAACCAAATAAGCAGATCCATATATTTTTCATCAAATGATATTCACATAATATCCACCATAAAATAAAATATCAGATAACAAACATAAATATCCATAAATTTGAAAACATAATTTATATAGTAATTAAAAAAGGATTTATAGAAAAATCCTAATTTTGGATAAAAAACATATATTGCAAAAAAGTAATAACACATTGCAAACTACTACGAGTCCTTCTCCTAGCGAGTATTATCCTCTGAATTTTTGGATGGATCATTTTCAGAATGATAAAAAATAAATGATGTCTCTGTCAACCTGCACATAATTTTCTTCATCTTCAAAATCTTCTATTATATTTCTTCCTTTTTTTTTATTCTTTCTTCATTTCTTTTCAATCTTTCATCCTCTCTTTTCAATCTTTCAGCCTCTTTTTTTTCAATTCTTTAATTTTCTTTTGCAATTACACATTTTTCCTTTGTAATGTATAAAGAATATCATGTATCTCCTCGCGCAAACTCTCATCAAACATGTTATTGTAATTAGAAAATAATGAAGAAGAACTCCACATAGAACTTGGATAAAATATAGATTCATGGGTACCAAGACCATACACTCACTATTTTTTTAGCTCTACTCTGATAACCTGAAGATAAATATGCACACCAATCCCTTGTGGTTTTGTAAAAGGATATATCAATTAAGAAGCAATTGCAAACATATTTTCCATAGCTTCCTACAATTATTAACATACAACATAACTCATAAATTACTATATTAAAAGAAATTATATACTAGCATAAGAAATTATTCTTTCCTTACTACAAAATATTTTAAAAACAAAGTTAGTAATTATATTTACCGAGTTCATAAATAGTAAATCATTAGTTATTGTAAATAAATATACTTGAGTTTGTATTTTATTTATAGTTAAGATCAAATAATCAATATTTTAAAATATTTTTCTTTTATTATTTGCAATCGTCAAATGAAACTACAAGTACAAAATGAGAAACTCACATTTATACCATTTGAATGCTTGTTCACAAATGATTCATCTTTCTTCTTATGCATTCGCTTGAACACATCAAATGGTGTCGGTGAACTTCCCAACTCAATCTCCTGAAAATAAATATTAGTTACTATTAAGGTACATCATTCATTATGACACAATATTATACTTTAGATTATAAAAATTTAAATAATAATAAAAAATAAAAGATAATTAGACTAGATCTACCAAATATCAGTAGGTCACCTTTGAAACTCCAATATGGTTTACAGGTTTTGATCATTCACCTACTTTTTTTGATCGACAATTGTGTGAGGTCACATAGGACAAGGCCTTGAACTTCTCACTATTTTAGTATTCCCATCACTTTATCCAAACACTGAGGAATGCACTATTAGGCTTTGTAACTTTACCATACATTTTTTTTCTATTTTCCATGCTTATCATTGTATCTCATACTTATCATATGTTTCTATGTATCATTCACCGATACCACCAAAAAATTATTCGATTTGTATTTTTCTGTAAAAACCAAATAAAAAATAATACATTGTAGTGCATTTATTTTAAGAGTATATCATATTATATCAAATTGAAAAACAAGTAAATATTGGAAAGATTTACCTGGAATTCTTCCCAATAAAATTCTTTCATACTTAGGGGCACATTTCTCAACTTTATACTTTCCGTAATAATTTCTTCTTAAAGATCTTCCCGATTTATGAGAAATAGAAGGAATAAACCTTTAAGTAATTTAAAATCATCACTTACATATATGTATAAACAAAATATATATTGTTTGCTGATACTAAGTTAAATTTTATTTTGAATATTATAAATGAAAATGTTCAATAAGTAGAAATATCATACGTTGCTATTATTATAAAATACCAAAATTCAAAAAGTGTGATATATTTATTATTTCATTCACTTTTTATTTTAAATTTAATAAAAATAAAAAATATGAAAAATAATAAGAATAGATGTAGTAAATTTAAGAAATCAACATACTTTTTATTGTCAATTTTGGGGCAAATGAAGATTTTCTCATTACATGGTATTCAAATCAAGGATTGTGAATATCTTACCGGTGCCACTCTTGCAGTACTAATTCATGTTCCTTCTAAGTTAGGTGGAACAAAACTATTAATATCTTCTTGTAAAAAATGAGACGAAGATAGAATATTTATGAAAAAAAATTAATGGAAGTAAATACATGTATGCTATGATGAAATGATGCCAAAGTTTTCTGTGTACATGTAGGAGAATGTAGAAAGACATTTATAGCATTGTCATCATTGAATACATGTAGATTTCCTCCTCCAAGAACTTTTAGTTGACTTCCTCTGACCCTCCTCACATATCATGATCTTCATTCACTTAAATGATTAGCTCTGATACCTAAATCATGTTACATAAACATTAAAATATACAGAGATGATAAAGACATTATATGAAAATGTCATTATAATAAGACACAATGATAAATACATTGATATTAGAAAAAGTAATTAAAATATTTTTATTTAACATCCATTTTTTAATGAATACAAAATAAGAATGAGAAAATAATAAGGCAGTCAATGAATTTTGAGTCATATCAAAAATTTCTAAGAAATCATTTTTATCTACATATTCATCATCATCTGATTCTACAATTAAATCTTCTTCATTATCTTTTTCAACATGATCATCATCAATATCCAAATAATTTCCACTTTCACCAAGTAATGTTCGAAGCTCATCATCTGCCACACAATGATTGAATGAAGTTCCATATTATTCTCTTAAAATGCTCATACATATGATGAAGTGATAATAACTTACTTTTCAATAACTTCATTAGTTGATCTAGGTTTTATTTTACATGTTATCCACTAGTGACAGATTTCCTCATATGATTGGATAAGTGGTGTAAAACACTTATTTGGATTGTACCACAAGAATAAATGGCTCATACTTAAGATAATATTTTTTATGGTGCACATCAATAAGGTTATACTAATGATGAATTATAGTATCAATATTTGGAATAGAATCAAATTATTCACACTTAAATAGAATCGTCCTTTTAATTAAAGAAAATATGATACTCTATGTGTAGAAATTTCAATAATTTAACCATGAAAGTTAGTAGTACATGAAGTATAGTTAGACCCTTGATGTAAATATCACTGTTCATTATAGCTCTATTTAAACCATGTTTTAAAGTGTGAAATTTGTATCTATTTACATAATATATGGGATACATCTATACACTTCTTAATGATCTTTTTACAAGATACTTCATTTGCCTGTTACATATGTTTGATGAAGAAAAACATACCTACAAAATGATAAATGATAAATTCATATATATATATATATATATATATATATATATATATATAATGTTGCACGTAACTATTCTTTTTGCCTTAATTCTTGAGCAAATATTTTTCAAAAAACAAAATTGAAGATATTTTGAATAAATGTTATATCGCATATAATGACAAATAAATGAGAATATGAAATTATAATAAATAATACTCAGAATAAGGTAAACTTCCTCATAGTTCAAAAAAATTATGTGCACATAACATGATACTCTAGGTAATTCAAAAAATATCTTGATGTTTCTCTACCATATGATTTACCCACATGTATAAAAATAGAAATCATATCATTTTCTTCTTATTCATCTCCCATACCATATACATTCTTTGATGACAATTTATTATGCCGATTATATAATTGTGGCCGATAGTAGTATGCACAAAATTCTAAAGCCTCTTCAACCTAGTAGGCATTACATATCAATCCGTCAAAATTTGGCTTTCTTTAGAATATTATTTTATAATTTTCTAAGATATCTAAAGTATATATATATTAGAAAAAACAATATTTGGCAGATAAATTAACATTTTTAGTTTAACAAATGGAAATTATATTACCTCTCAAATGGATACATTCATTTGTATTGCACATGGCCTGCAATCATGGATTCATAAGGTAAGTGGATTGAGAGATATTCCATAAAATCAAAAAAACTAGGAAGAAAAATATGCTCAAGTTTGCATAAAATAATAGGGATGTTATTTTGTAATTGCTCCATTTCTTCCTTTCTACTGACATTACAAGTGAGATTCTTAAAGAAAGGCTTACTTCATTCAATGCTTCCCAAGCATTTTGTGAAAGTAATTCATGGAATGTTATGGGCCTTAGCCTCTGCATGAACACATGGCAGTTATGACTTTCAATTCCAAATAACTTATGCTTCTTCATATCAATATATCTTCCTATGTTAGATGCATATCCATCAGAGAACCTAGGCTCCAATAACTATTTGCAGAAAGCTTCCTTTGCATCCTTTTCAAGACTATAACAAACACTAAAAAAATTATTTGTTTATTTGTCCCTATTTAACTTTGGACATAAACATAACTATTTCAAATCCTCTCTTGATTTGACATTATCTTTTATTTTTACGTCCACATTCATTAAAGTATTAAAAATATTATTAAAAAATGTTTCTCAATATGTATCACATCTAAATTGTTTCTAATAAGATTTATTTTCCATTAAGACAAATCCCAAAAGATACTTTTTTTCCAACCATGATGATAATTCTTTGAATTTTGTGCATTGATACAATCTGCATCAATATCCATAATATTTTTGAACCCATATCTTTTAGTTACTTCTGATATTTTCTCACTAGGCCTAAAAGGTGATGCACTTTTAATGACTTATGATCTTTCTTAAATGCATCAATATTTATATGTAATGGATGTTCTATATGCAAAAATTTATGGTGATAATCAAACTAAGAAGTCTTTCCTCTTTTGCTCAGATAAAATATATCTGAGTCCACCATGCAATAAGCTAATTTTCCTATAGTACTCTATCCGAACCATATTGAATATGTAGGAAAGTCACTTATAGTCCACATAACTAGTGTTGAAATTTTGAAGTTCTTTCTAGATATATCATATATTTCGACACCATCCTAACACAAAATTTTGAGTTTTACTATAAGGGGCTGTAGGAAAATATCCAATTTGTCTTTTGGATTTCTTAGACCAGATATGATAAGACACAAAAATATATATTCATCTTTCATGCATACCCATGGTGAAAAATTATAAGGTGTAACAATAATCAGCCATGAAGAGTATTAATATCATGTTTGTCCAAATGCTTGTCCAAATGTTTGTCCAAATGTTTGTCCAAATGAAGATATATATTCATTTTGATTTTCATCTACAAAAGATGGATGATAATCATTAAAATATTTTCATGGAGAATCTGAGCAGTGCCATATCATGCCATCTTCAATAATATGCTCTTTGTGCCAATGCATATCATTAGCACTAGTATCAACTGCTAATAATCTTTGCAAATAAGGAGTCAATAAAAAATAATACATCTTCTTATGAGAAATATTTGTTTTTAGTTTTTACATGCTATATTCCTTTTATACCAAGGATAGTTACAGAAATTATATGTAATTATTTCATTGTCTATGCCCCAATATATTATGCAGTTATTAATATATCAATATATTTTTTTTACCAGCAAACCCACACCTCACTATAACTTCTTTGTGCCATAAAAAATATATGTCATGATGTTATTCTTTAGTAACAATTCAGATAACAACTGCATATTTCAATATAACACCATTCTGAAAAATGATGCTTTGCCTTGAAATTCATTAGACTAGCCACCACAAATAATGTTGAGTGGTCATATGGATTACCTTCCAAAACCTCTTCTTTTGAAGCCCTTAGTATTTCATAAAATTAATTTGCTGGTGATATTGAGATATCATCGTCGATATCCAGATTTAATGAAGGATCAATAATATTTTTTAAAATTGCTTCACATGCATTATTGAGATTAGAAAATTACATTGCAATAGTTATATCAATATTTCTATAAACATAGTGCTTAATTATTTGTAGCACATTAATTCCAAGTATTTATACCAAACATAATAGTCACTAACAAAATCTTTTTTTTCAAGATAATATTGCATTGTGTTCTCTTCACGAAAACTCCAATTTTGACATTTACGAACATTACATGGACATCTTTTTTTTTTCATCCATAAATTTAGACTATTTTTTTAGCAAAGGCTATAAATTCCTCAAACTCATCTACAAATTCATCAGTTAAAAACTCATCTTTCAGTCTTATATTCATCTATTGATGATCATGCCATATAATATTTTTCATTCCTACAACACAACATTAACATTGTTTGAATTATAATAATATACATAAAGATCTATTTGTAAAAAAAATATGTAGTAATATTTTTATGACATTGCATAAATCTAACAAATAAGTTATAGTAAAATTATTATTTGATAATTTTAGATTTAAATTAGATAAGGCGCAAGCATGTTGTTCCAATGTCTTAAATATTTTTTAAAAGACATAAGTTATATTTATATCCATTAAAAAAACTAAATATTTGATATTTATCTTTATTAGATGAAATTGCATTAATAAAGAAATAAACAAAAATTTGCAATGTCATAATTATTAATTTCTAAATTAATGAGTACTAAAATATTAGACAAACATATTATATATAATAAAAATAATAAATAAATTATTAATGTCAATACATTAAAATTTTTAAATGAAAAAACATAAAAAATAAATCAACTATCGATTCAGAATATTAATAAATGAATGGGAAAATCTTCTAATTTATAAGAAGTATTTAGTATACACAGTCATATCCCACATTAGACATGTAATATGATTTTTAAATATTAAATAAATATGAGTATTAATTATTTTTTTATAATTTTAGTGAAATGTAGATCAAATAACTAAATAAATTTTTAAATGAGTTTCTATTTTTTTTAGTTTTATAATTGTTCATTACGCTTCACCATTCTAATTGCATACCCTCATAATCATTTTTTTTTTCATTTTTTTTTCTTATTACAAATGAACTTTTAGTATTTGTTTTAAAAATTATAATTTTTTTTGTTAAGGTAACACCATTAAATTAAGTTATTATTTTTGAAATTATTAAGTTTCATTTAATTCTAATAAGGAAGCAAAATGCAAAATAATTGTGGTAATCTTAACCATAGGTCAATAACAAAATACACAAAAAAAATATAACTCATTAAGGTTACAAAATAAATTTGACAAATCCAAATATGAGGAAAATATGTAAAATAATGTAAAAAATATAAAATTTATCAATTATATTTATAATTATTCAATAAACCATATAAGATAGAACCCAATATTAATGTTAAAAATAAAAAAATAAATATGTAATATGAAAACACATAAATACAGCTATTCCCGAATACAATACATATGAGATAAAATGAAAATTATAATTACATATCTCAATTATGGTTTAAATGTGTGTCAATCAATATATAAAGAATAGAAAATCCACAAACGATTCATACAATATCAGAATCAAACCCAAAATTCCTGAAACCCGGAGAATGTTCTAAGTTTTGAAGTGTTTTTTTGGAAATTTATTATCGTATTTTAACAACGAACATTATTTCTATTTCTAAAATAGTGACAGGATACATTTTCGTCACTGTATCATTTTAAATGATATAATGATGGATATGCATGTCATTTCTCATTTAGCGATAGAATTTATATCCCTCGCAAAAAGTAAAAATGGGATTCATATCCGATTCTAATTATAAATGAATGCAAAAGTTTTCATCGCTAAATATCACGCAAGCATAACCAAATCTTACTTCGTGTTGTTATTCGTGACAGATTAAAAAAACTTAAATTTTTTCGTCGCTATTTAGCGACGAAAATATTTTTCATTTCTATTATTTCCTGGTCTTGTAAATTCCATTTTAATCCATTTCAAATTCATTACTAATTTTAAAAATGGATTTGGGCATTTCTTATTTGCATTTCAAAATCCATATTTTTTTGTAGTTATTGTATATTTTATGATATAAATAAAGGATAAAGCATCTAAAAGAAAGTGCAAATGCACTAAATTTTTCAATGATGTGAAGAACTCTAGAACTCATAAGGTTAAGATCATCTAAATCACTTGAATGAATTGGGAATCTACTATATTTCATGCTAAATCATAGGATATTTTTTCCTAGTTATTTAGTAACATCTTGTAGTATACTATTAGTAGAACATCCATCATATATAAAGTACTAAACTTCAGAAAAAAGTTACAAAAATAAACATTGTGATATGCTTTCCTTGTCCTTATTTTGAGAGGAGGTTGAACTAGTATTGTTTTAATATCATAGATTCTACATCACATAGGCTTAATGGGTATTTCTCCATGTTCTTTAAGCAATCATAACAATATATTGGGGATGATATTGTGATGGCCATTTATGAATTCTTTCTCAATAAAAGAATACTGAAGCAAGTCAATCTCTTATTGTAATGTTCTTTACAAGTTTGTTTAAATTAATTGGCCTCATGCTTGAAACTTAATTTAAATGAAAATTTTGATTTTGGACAATTTGCTTACAACATAGGAAGATTTATCTCCAATAACATCTTGCTTGCTCACATATTTATTTGGAGATATGTGTTATGACTTTATTACAATACTTAATTTTTAGGGTTAGACAATATACTAAAAGTTCATTGAGCAAGATTCTCTTGTCTAACTAGTCCTACAAGTATAAGGGTCATAAAAGTAGTAAAGTAAACTTTCATCTAGATATTGTTAATACAAGAATTATGTAGACAGATCAATCAATCAATAATTAGTCAACTACTACTCTAATTGAAAATTTAAAATTGAGTTTTTGGTATAACTCTTAGATTCTAGGATTGCTCTATTTCATTACATAAAATTATTTGTCTAAGTTTTCTAATTATCATTGTACTTGATTATAGATTAAGTGTTAGATTATTATGAAAATATCTTAGTGCCCTACTAAAATATAAGGTGCTTTTCACCTATTAGATCTTTCCTAATTATTATTTCCTCATAATTGTCCTCTCAATATTTTATCACCAAAATAGAAAATAGTCCTTGCTCAATGATCATTCACAAGTTTCTACCTTTAGGCAACTCGATAATTGTCCTTAAAATTACTTTGTATATGTGTTATAATTCTCCAATCACATATGTGATAAATATGTGAAATAATGTGGTATTAAAATCATTCACACTTCCAACTTCACGTATGCCATAGTCACATAATTAATATAGAATTTTTCCACAAATCTCATTAGTATGAGTCACATGGTAGAAAGTAACTCATAGAACTTCACAATCTTATGAGTCACCTCTATTTGTATCTTTCTCATAACTTGTTATAATCCACCATGATGATGCATGCATCTCACACTAAAGATTATTCAATTTTAAGGTTATTCATTTGAGATATATATTACGATCTTGTTACAACACCTAATTTTTATGGTTATATGGACCCCAAATGCTAGATGAGTAAATGTATTTTTATTTAATATTATTCTACAAGTATATAGGTCATACAAATAATAAAGTAAACCTTTAGCTTATATATTAATCTCATAATTATATTACACCAAGTTAGATCATTCAATAATAGTTAACAATTATTCTAATTGTCATGATAACGAGAATTCAAGTTATAAATCCTAAATTCAATGGATGGTTGATATTTTTATACATGATGGAAATTTAATTAGCCTCATTTTGGTTATACTTAGTATTAGAATAAATGCTAGATAATTATGAATGACATATTACCTTATACATGATGAAATTTTAATTTGCCTCATTGTGGTTATACTTAGTCATAGAATAAATGCTAGATAATTATGAGTGGCATATTACCTTACTAGCAAAAAAATAGTTATCAACTATTAAGCAATTCCTAATGATATTCTTCTCATGTCTATCTTCTCAATATTTTAATAATAAGATAATGCATTTATCTCTGTTCGGAGGTCATTCACAAGTCCTCACATTTTAAGCAACTTGTTAAATGTCCTATATAGTGGCTTCAAAAACACATTCTTATTTTTCAAACTCTAATATATTTCTCGATGAGAATTGATATGATAATAAAAAAATTTATACTTTTGGCTTTGTTAGCATCATAATCATGTACTTAACATATAATTTTTCTCATATTTTATCAGTGATAATAATGCACTCAAAAATAACTCATTGAATTGTCACCACCATGCGGATCACCTTCAAATATGCCTAATACATTATTTAATTATCACCATCTTCATTATGATAGGTGACTCCCACATTAAAGCTTACGAAAAATATTATATTTAATACCCAACTTTAATTAAAGATCAATTTTTCTAAGATATACATAATGGATTAGAATATAAAAGCATTCGTACCTTCTAATTCATAAGTATGATACTCACAATGATTAAACATATCTCAATTTTGGATTTAATATATGAGTTTATTTTTGCTTTGTGGTTAGAAGGAGTGTCACTTCCTTCATTTCATATGTATGAGTGTTTTGTGGCTTACATTTCATTATCTCTACTTAAATCATGTACAAATTAACTAATAGACAAACTCCTAGTCTCAATTTTATTTAAATACCAAACCATCCATAGCCAGAAAAATTAAAAATTAAGCATCACATTAAAGCATTAAATTAAGTATTTATGACACATATATTCATTAAAACATCCATATATTCTTTTTATAGCAAGAAATTACGGAGAATAACATACGAGAAAAGTGGAAATTCATCTCGTATAAATCAAAGTGCCCAATTTTAGCCATGGGAAATATCTAGGTTTCAAAACCTAAATCCCTCAAAAATGTACTTGATTTCACCTGGAATTTTCCATAGGAGAGGGTTAAAATGCACATCTGCCTATTAGGATTTAGGCTTCTACCTTTTATTACCCTTGTTACTTGTGGATCACCCAAAAAATGAAATTGTAGGTCCCTTGGGTCATCTTTCTTATCACTCTCATGGATCACACTTGATTTCTTAAGGGTTTCATTATACGGTTGAGCATCTATTGTAGGTTTTTCATTTAAAAGTCATATCACTGAATAAAAATTATGGCTTTGATCTTTTGGTTTTGCAAAACAAATTCATGACACTGAGTACAAGCCATGACTTTGGTCTTTTCCCTATCTTGATGGTTATGATACTGTGAAAAGATATCATAACTTATTTAGCCTTTATAATACAAAATTATGGCACTATTATGTGGCCATCACATGTGTATTTTATCTCATAGAAAAGTTTCATGGCACTAAGTTTGACCATGGCTTGTGAATTTCTCTTCTATAACCAAAAGTAATGACATTGAAGAATGATTCCATCTTTGGTTTGTCTCCTTAGCTAAGTGCCATGGCACTTATTTTGATCATGACTCAAGTTTGGATCTCTATAATATTTTGTAGTAGAAATTATGATAAAAGATAAACATTACTACTTTAGCTTGAGTATTTTGTGATTTAGTAAAGGAAAATTCGTAGTTTTTAGCACTAGTAGGATACTTAGTTGCTACGAAATAAAATTAATGTCGTAACTTTGAAGTTGAGTTGAGCTAGTTTGGTTGTGACTCTAAAAAATCTAAGTAGCCAAAAGAATATAGTATACAATGAAAGGAATGTGTCAGCAAGATAATAGAGTCATGCCAAAGATTACCATTATTATTTGATATTTGTGTAGAGTTTCAATTATGAATGAATACTAAAACTAATCTATAAGTACTCAAAGATATAATCAAGTCATAACATGTTATATGCTACTACTCTATCCACTAGAGTAGGATACAAGTCCTTTAGATTTGTACTATATTTTACTATTTCATCTATCTTCTAGAGCTCCCGATATTTTGTTTTATTTATATTTATATTATCTATTTTCTCCATTGCTCAATTCCAATCCATTGTCATGGCCTCGTATAACATTCCAAATGATTCAACACTCAAAATCAATCAAATATCCATGCATCTAAATTCTTCTTCAAATAGTTTGTAGATTGTCTCTTCAAATATTTCATGCAGGATAATAAAAGACATCTCTTTTTGATGAAGATACTTTTCTCACATCACATTATGTTTCCTAATTTCTTTCACTACTATTGTGCATAGTAAATTGATCTTCCTTTTAGTTCTTTATTGTTTCTTTTGGAATTTAGCTACATATTTTCCAAAATGCATACAGTTCCATAAACATACCTCCATGTGCCTCTAAGGATGCTCAATGTGAGCTAGCTTATCTTCTCATATTCATTCCCCATTCTTTTCTTCTTCTGTATGCCAGCTATAGTGAAGAATGGACCTTCTTCTCAAATTTATATCAGTTCTTCTCCTCTAAGCATCAGCTTTTTCCCTTATTTATTTATTTTTATTTTCTTTTTAAGCCCAACAATATCAGAGGGATATAATTGGACACATTGCATCATCATGTTCATCCATAGGAACTCCCTTGGCTATTAATAGCAAAGTGATAAAAAATGGTGAATTAGTTGGCTTCAAAATTCACCCAATTTGAATTCAACCAATCAATTTCTTCAAAATCTTCTACATTTCAAAATGGTATCCGATGAGAATTGTATACAACAAAAGTGATTACTTTGGAATGATATTTGAGACTTAGAGAGTTAGTAATATAAATGAACAAATAAAATATAATCAACTTTACTTATCTGTATTAGTTCTTCACTCATCAAATATTCATATGTATTCTTTAAAGTCACTCTCTAGGTATACTTTCCATCTTTCAACAAGCTAGTGATAGCTGGAAAGTTGGGTTGAATGTGGAGGGATTCAAAATTCATACTATCCTTAGTGCTTGTGAATCCAAGTAGTTTGTTAATTATTTCCTAATGAAAGCACATGCAAATGTCTCTTGCATAGCACATTTTCCCTATCTATTCTCAAAATTTGCTTCAATTTCATTCTCAGCCTAAGCATTCTTTCATTCTCTATGCATATATAATAATATCTAATTTTTCTTTTTGATAATATCCTTATAAAAAAGTATACATTCACTCAATCCCCTCTCTCCAATAAAGCTTTTTTTGGACTACACAAAATCCATCAATCTTAATCTAATTTATATAACAAAAGTCATCATGGGTGCTATGACTTTGAGTAATATTTCTATGGTGTTAAGTTTTTAGTTTCATTTATTTTTCCTTATGACTTATTTCTATGATATATTTGTTTGAAGTTGTTCTTCCTTCCATTGCTGAATCAACAAACTTAGATGATTTAGGGTTCAGTTGTTATAGCATCAATAAAGGATATAATTTTGTTGTGGAAAAGATTCAAAAGTTATATATTTATAGTCATAACCTAGTTAATAATGGGTTTAACTCTATGGGTTTATTTTTCTTTTTTTAAATGAAAAGTCACGGTATTTTGTCAAGTAGTTCCATCAAGATTATGACATTAGGTCAAAGCAATGTCTTTTCCATATTGCTTCTATATGTTTTTCTTTCTATAATATCAAAGTTGTGGCTATAGGTATCAAGTGGGCCGAGTAGCCCAAGCCCAACCTAAAATGGCCCAATTGAGCTGTGCCTGGCCCAGCACAGCAAAGTTCGGAACCATGCCTAATCTCGTGCCAGGCTGGCTCTTGGCATGGTTCATGTTGTGTCGTGTCGAGCTCACTCGGGCCTCATGCTAGGCTAGGCACAACCTGGTTGCCTGACCATAAGGCATGATTCATCGGCATGACTCGAACCATGCCCTAGATGGCCGGATGTTAGTCTGGGGCTTGGGCATAGTCGAAACCCAATTGCCCGGACAATGAGCTTTGCCTGAGCCAGAGCCTAGAAGTCAATGTTTCTAGAACTATTAGGCTGAACCGACCCATTGGTAAAAAAATTCAAATAAAATGCATTTTATCCGTTGGAATCAGCCCAATGGCTAGGGCCAGAAATATGACGGCTATCAGGATTCTTCCCAAAATTAATTAAAAAAATCAAAAAATATAAAAATATAATTTTTTTAAAATTACTTTTTTGAAATCTATATATATACCTACCATCATTCTCAAATATATATCATGTACCTATTTCTAATCAATTTTATCATTCTTTCTCTATTTCTCTCTCATAACCTCTCTTTCTCTCTCCTTTTAGGACTTGAGTGTTGACTTTGGTGTGGACAGCGATTATCAAACTATGTACTTCATCAAGCAAATGGGATTTTATGCTTTACATATATTATTTTTTTAAATTTTATTTAGTTTTTTTTATTTTTTTAGTTAGAAGTTTACTATAAATTAATATTTAATTTAAAAAACATAATTTAGAATATAATTAATAAATTAATAAATAATAAATCAATAAAAATAAAAAATGACAATTTGTAATTTTAATGATGATAACAAAATTAATATTAAAGTAAACATAGAAAATTTTAATATGAATAATGATAGCTCGACGAAAAGGTCTGATATCACCAAAACTATGTTTTCTTCTATGGTCTCGACTCAAACATCTTAAAAAAAACAAAAAGAAAATTAATAGTTAGGGGTGCCGATGAAGAATCGGCACAATATAAATATTATAAAAAAATTATTAACCTATAAGAGTTCATGTGGGACTGGGTACCTTATGAGATATACAGAATATTGTAACAAAAAATAATGTGCATTAGATCATAGGCAAATCCAACTCAGCAGTGGAATCTTTGAGGTTAGATCTAGTTCAACATCTATGTTGACCCAATTTATAGATCGCAACGAGTTAGAGATGAAAAGCATGGCCAAACTGATCACCGTGATGGGTCTTATAATTAAATTTTCAGAGGATCCTAGAATAGTCAATATCATGCAGACTTATTTTCAATATGCATATCATAGAATTCCAAGATCCACATCTAGAAACAACATACTAAAATACTATAATTTAGAAAAAGAAATATAAATTAATGAATGTAGAAAATATAGTTGTGTGGGATCCATGGAGTCTGATCCGACTAGTCATGATAAAGTATTTTATGCATGCCTCATAGCTCACTATGTAGATTCTAAATGGATACTATTTAAAAAAATATAAAGATTCTCAAAGATTCTCCATCATTATGATGGCCAAGCCATTTATGAGTAGATTTGATAACGCATCAAATAATGAAGTAGTCATTAACATGTTTATTAGGACTATTAGAGATGGGTCATTATGATAAATTGTTCATATTAGATGAATATGTCACATCTTTTACATCATAGTACAAGCGAGGATGAAGTTTGTTTCCCTAGCTTTAAAAAACATACGTAACTCACTAAGATTTCTTTGTATGCCTCACAATCAACAAGAATTTAGTAATATCTGTTTGTCTGTAAGTTCAAAGAAGAACTAATTCCAATTGAATGTGAGACACCATTAAAATTATACATACATTATGTTGGAGTCATGTATTGGATACGAAGACGTGATATCTAACTACATCAATACTAAGAGTGACAAACATATTATTGACGACACTAACTAAGCTATAAAAATTTCTTTTTCAAAATTTCTGAAGATCATTTATGGCATGAAGAACATGTGTTCACAGTCTATACTCTCATGACTTGCATTGCACTCAGGTGCATATGCAACATTGGTAGTATGTTTAGAAAGTTTAGAGATGACCTAATATTTTGTGACATGGCTCTTGATATGGAAACCAAGTAGTTAAAGTACTGGTCCACCATTCCATCTCTTTATTGTATGGCTGCCTGCATGGACCCTAGGGCGTTGAGGTGGAAGAGGTAGAGAATGTTTTGACATACATATCCTTGTGCATGAACCAGGAACACCAACCTGAAGGGTTCATTCTTAGAAGTTGACTAAGCTATTTACATACTACGAAACTAGGTATGATGGTAAAAGTGGCCAGGCTACGAGTATGGGCATGCATACCATATTCGAATATGATGACTTCTTTATTTTAGTTAGCAAGACAGAAAATGATAGGATGGACTATTGAATAGGAGGGAGCTATCTCGGTAGTTAGATATCGATTACTGCTCAATCCTATCACATACTGATAACAAGAACTTTGATATTTTATAGTGATGGAAATCATATGAGTCCACTTATCTCATGTTGTCTAAGATGACATGAAATCTACTAATTCTTCCAGTGTCAATGATAGAATCAGAGTCTACTTTTTCTGTTGTAGTAAATATGATTTCGAATAGAAAACTGAGATTATGGCTAGATATTATAGAGGTATTAGCATGCTTGAAAGATTAGGAGGATTCGAGCTTGGGTATCCAAGATAATACTGCAAATATATCAAGAGAAAAGGAGATGATGGCTAATAATGATTCGTAGGACTTTAATGCTGACTGAAATTGAGTCTACTATCTATGGCCTGCTGCTAGTGATACCATCATATTCATATGCGTATAGAATTGATTATTTTTGGATTATCTATTACTTTTTTTTATTTGAGGTTGCTGCTTTCATTATTATTTTATTTTTTATTTATTCAGATGATTATGGGATTGATGTTTATGAGTTTATCTTTGATGTATTTATTTTTACCTTTTGAGCTTGTTTTGTTATTTTGTAATTTATACTTGTATTATGTTACAAAAATGAAACTATTGAAATTTATAATATTTATATTATGTTTATTTTTTGAGCTGAGTTATGATTTGCAATTGTAATTTTGTTTATTATTATATTAATTTACTTAATTAATTAATTAATTTAGTATTAAATTTTAAAATTTTAAATATATTTGAAGTTAGGGATGACTCAATTTTGAATAGGCTGAAACGGCATTACCTAGCACCACCTGACACCACTCGGCATGAAACCCACAAGACCTGGCATGAAACCCATAAGAACCACCAGGCCCGGCACGAACTAGCCCGAATCCAGCATACTAAGGCTGATTGGGACATATTGGGCCTACCCATTTTGAGTCTGTTATGCTAGGCACGACATGACTTATGTACCATGTCATGCTTAATAGGACATGGTGGCCATAATGGGGCACCAAAAAAGGGCAGTGCCGACATGGCAAGGCTTATTTGACACCTATAGTTGTGGAATTAAAAAACTATCATAATTTTGTCATTAAACATCTAGTGGGCTTTTCTTTATATAGCACCAAAATTATGGCAAAAGAAAATTGGTTGTAGCTTTAAACTAAAAAATTTCAGAATCATAATTATTTTGAATATGCGATTCTTTTGTGTGAGGGATTTAATTTTGACAATAATATATATTCTCACAATAACCATACTTCATCAAACAAGTAGCACAACAACAAGAAAAAGTCTTGAATTGCCTCCCAAACAGTGCTATGTTTAATATCCATAGTTAGACCATCAAACCCTCATTCCTCCATTAGATATCAATACTATTCATGTTAGCTTCTTAGTATACTATTTTTTTTCGTAAAATAGACATGACTCTAACTTGAAATTATTATACTATATTAAAGATAAAATTACAATACTAGAAAATGGACGTGGTATTTTGTATTATTGAGGTACTTAGTTACATATAACTGTAACTCAATGATAATATCT
The DNA here is from genome assembly GCA_029783825.1 of Sapria himalayana. Classification (NCBI taxonomy): domain Eukaryota; kingdom Viridiplantae; phylum Streptophyta; class Magnoliopsida; order Malpighiales; family Rafflesiaceae; genus Sapria; species Sapria himalayana. The sequence continues at coordinate 1,694,479 of JAREIK010017918.1, read as the reverse complement.
TAGGAACAAAGAATATATTACATAGTAGAATAATTGTGCCGATGCATTGGTAGAGTCATAACATACAAATATTATCATGATCAATTAGGTAGCTAGTACGTTGGCTAAGACTGGATATTAAAACTGCATGAGACTATATATTCTACCCCTCAGCCAAACACCTCAAAAAACTATGAATTTCATGACTTTTTATCAAATCTACCAAAACTCCAAAGTCATGAAATTGATCCATAATTATTTCATTTTTAAGCCTAGGCATCATCATAAATCATCAAAATACATAATAATATTCAATAGTTTGAATGACTAACACCTCACACTATACTTACATTGTCAACCCATCACTAACAAAATATGGTTCAACTTAAAATAGTTTACTTTTATTGGTTACATGTGAATTCCTGAATAACTATCCACAATTATAAGCATCTAATAATCACCCAAGATATAGTAATAATTGAGTTGTTGGACATCCTACCTCTCACCACCTTGGTGCACATTGATGAGGGATTGGTATTTCAACTAAAGTTGATTAAATAAACTAAACATCAATCCCCTATAGTACACCAAAAAATTGGTACATAGTTGTGATTGATCATCCTAAAAAATAATCTCAATAATGACATCAAAAACTTATTGAAATTTTATTATAATACCTAATTTTTATGGTTGGGTGTATCTCAAAAGCTAGTTTGGTGATAGAAATTTGTTCAATATCATTATGAAAGTATATCTAATTTAGTCTAGACATCAATCACACAGGGATTATACTCAGAGTTATATTAGTCAATAATAATTAATAGTTATTCTAATAGGCATTATAAAAATGTTATATTATAAATCTTATATTATAATAATGATTGATATTTTTTTATGGGAAAAAATTTTATTGGTCTTCTTGTGGTTATGTTCAATCATTGAATGAAAGTTGGATAATTATAAATGACATCTTATCCTACATGTCTACAAGGTGGTTATTAACTGTAGAGTCATTTCTAATGATTATCTATTTAGTGTTAAAATTATTAAAGATTATTGAATATTTTAGTGTTATTAGATGATGTGTAAGTACAAAAATAAGGCATAAATGGATAGTTTTCAAAATTTTGAAGTTTTGGTTGATTTTAATGAGTATCATCAAATTGATAAAATTTTGGACAAATTTAACCAATGAGTATTTTATGGAGCATCAAGTAATTTTGGCATCCATTTCTAGCCAAAATTCTTAATAATTAGTCGTGATAATCTTGGTATGCTATAACTCTACCACTTTATTAATACAATTGTTCAATTGTGCAACACATTATTTGTGATTATGATATAATTATGGAGTTATAACCATATTTGTCTCATAATAATTAAATAACTATGATATAAATTTTACATTGTAGTAACCAAGTATATTACTAGTGCTAAATGTCATGACTACTTTCTATTACCATGATTTTATTTTTAATAAGGTTTTATAGTCTCAATAGAGTCATGACCTTTTTACAAAATCGTAACTTTTGAGCTATAAAAAATTAAAAACCCAAAACTATTCATGACAAAGCTATAGTAATTATTCGGTGTCATGACTTTTGGATTCAAAATATTATATAGGATATTTACTCGATTATGATCATTCTCCAAGGTTATGACTCTGGTTCTCAAGAAAAATCAAAACCATGATTTCTATGTCGAGCTATAGTCATTTCATGATATTTTGTAGCACCATGTCCATATGATAAATGAGAGAACACAACACTAATACCACAATCATTTTCATCATTGTGGCCACTTTAGATGTAAGAATGCCCATTCTTTATGTCATGACTAATTTTTAGTACCATGGTCATATGATGCACATGAGAAATAATTCCAAATGTCATGACCATTTTAGCATCATGACTATTTGATGATTTAAGACCGACCAAAATCAATACCATGATCACTCTCAATATCATGACCATATTATGCATATGAGAGGTTATTCCAAATATCATGGCTATTCCTAACATTGTAATCATTTAATGTACATGAGAGAGACAAATATCAAAGTCATGATCATTCATAGTGTCATGACTTTGTATTACATAAACATTATGTTTAAATTGTAAACATTATTAGTGTCTTGACTTTGTATTATAGAAAGTTTAGGTTACATTTTGAAATCATGATCCTTTTTTAGAATCAATCTCAAACTCAAATGTTAAAGGCTAAATTCTATGGATTTCTTTCTTAAGTCAAAATATTGTACTAAAAGTGATGTGGAAATATTCAAGCATATAAATATAAGAGAGAGAAATTGATAAAAATCTCTAATTTTCTTTTTCTTCCATGCATCAGGCAAGAGCCAAATCACATAAAAACAAATCCTAAGGGTGTTTTTCATACTCCCTAGATGCTCTACACATAAACAATGAATGCAAGACATAAGCTAAATCCTAAAATTGAGCATTGTGACTTCAAACCCCCCTTTTCTTGGGCAGATTCAAAAAATTATATCAAAAAAACATGTGGTCTAGGATTTGTATAACTTTGTTTTTTGTGATATATAAATAGATTTTATATCAAATAATATTCTTTGATTTATGTTGTATTATGGAAATTAATGAATATATAATTAATTAGAAGTTAAATTAGGGATTTGACTATTACTAAGTTTGTGTGAGTTTTTATGGTGGATGGTGATAGATAAACCATGAGAGTAGCTCACACATATGGTAGAAAAAAAGTAACAACCCTTCTGATAATGATCCATAGAATAAACTAAAACATAAAAAATCAAAATTTAGATATGTTAATTATTGTGAGTATGGTGATCACGAAGCTAGAAGCATGAATGATTTTACATGTCAATCCATTATAATACATGTCTTAGAAGAATTGATTCTTGATTGTGATAGATGTTATATATAATATTATCTGATATATCTCATCTTAGTATAAGAGTCACAATATCACTAAGAAAGATGATGATAGGTAATCCTCAAGATTTGTATAAGTATACTATGACTCATAAGGTGGTGATAACTCTTTGATTTATTTTTACTCACATGATTCTTATTAATAAAACTTGAGGAAAATATATGTCAATAATATAAATATGATACTTATGAAGCTAAAAGTCTAAATACTCATAAACCACATCAATTTTTAGTCTTTATGATACCTTAGGCCGAAGAATAATAATTTACATATGAATCAATCTTCTATGTCAAGAAAATTTGATGAGTTGCCTAAAAAATATAGTATTGTGAATGATTCTTAAGTAGAGATAATGTATTATCTTAGCAGTGATATACTAAGAAGACAACTATGAGGGAATAGTCATTTGGAATGGGCTTAATGATGGTAACAATCTTGTATGTCATTAGGGCAAAGAGTTATTATACAATAATCCAACCTTTATTCTATATTTGAATCCAATATAATTTGAACTATTTGAACATACATCACACAAATTAATAAACAAATCTATGGATCTAAGATTGATACCACAATATGAATATCTATTTTACTATAATTGAGTTACATCAATATTGATTGACCAAACTACTAATAAAATTTATGTGAGACTGATATCTAGACAAAAATCATCTTTTATTACTTATAAGCTCCATATACTTTTAGATCTTTGTTGATAACATACTCTTGCCAATAAATTTTTTGGAATACTACCTAACTAATAAAATTAGGTAGTATAACAAAGTCATAATAAAATTTTGACACTATTATCATGGATTATTTAGTTTGATTAGTCAAGAAAAATTAACATAATATTTTTTGAGAAAGGATAATTCCTTTATAGTAGTTCATATAATATTAATTTTGATTAATCTTCTCGAATCTAATGACTAGTCATGTTAGCATGTTTAGAAAATATATAATCTTGTTTGATATTTTACTTGTATCTTTTACCTTATTTTCTTTTTTTAACCATCAATCTACAAAACAAAATTCCTTGACTAAGTAGATACCTTAAAGATGATACTTAGTCAATCTTTCAAAGATTTGCTAAATATATACAAGTATACTATTGTTTACATATATATAAGCTGATACCATGCCTATAAATAGATACTTATATTTTAGTCTAAATATATACAAGTATACTATTGTTTACCTATATATATACTATATTATATGCATGTATTAGTAGCATATATGCCTATATACATACTTATATACTATTGTGAATATGTATGTGCATATATATAATTGTATAAGTATATATATTGGCATATATTCTACTATACACACACACACATGGACATACATGTTTAATACTATATATACAATAATATGTAAAAATATATATAGTTGTATGAATATTTAAATCAATATTTATATTTTGTTGACATATATATACTTATTTATTTATATTAATATATTTATACATACAACTACAAATAGTACATATATGTAATAGTAAACATGCATGTACAAGTGAATATATATATATATATATATATATATATATATATATATATATATATATATATATATATATATATATATTAGTATATATGCCTATATATATATATATATATATATGAATATATATTGGCATATATTCTACTATATATACACATGTACATGCATGAATAGTACTATATATACAATAATATGTATAAATATATATTGTAATTACTACAAAAAAAGATAGATTTAGAAATGAAAGTTAGAAATTCCCAAATCCATTTCTAAAATTAGGAATGGAATTAAAATGGATTAGAAACCCAAAAAAAAATTGAAATGAAAAATATTTTTATCCCTATTTAGTGACAAAAATATTTGAGTTTTTTTAATCTGTCACTAATTGCAACATGAAATAGGATGCTAATACGCTTCCATGATATTTAGCAAAGGAAATTTTGTGTCTATTTATAATTAGAAATAGAATGCATATTCATTTCTACTTGTTGGGAGGGATGTTAATTCTGTCGCTAAATGAGAAATGACATGCATATCCATCATCATATTATTTAGACTGATCATGTGACAGATAGTCATTCCATTGTATAAATAGCGATGCAAATAATTCCTATCACTAAAATATGATAATTAATTTGTAAAGAATACTTTGAAACTTAAAAGATACATAGGGTTTTAGGAATTTTTGGTTTTGATTCTGATTTCGTCCAAATCATATGTGGATTGCCTATCCTCCATGTGTTGATCAACATGTATTTCATTCATAATTAAGGCATGAAATTATGATTTCTATTTTATCCAATATATATTATATTCAGGAATAGTTATAAAAGAAGCTTTGTGCAAATTACTGATGGAGCTAGGGTTCCCTAATGGATATGCATCTAACATGAGAATATATTTTGATATGAAGAAGCATATATTATTTGGAATGAAAAGCCATGTATTTATGTAGAGACTAATACTCATAGTATTCCGTGAATTACTTCCACAGAATATTTGGAAAGTATTGATTGAAATAAATATTTTTTAAGAATTTCACTTATGATGTCATAAGAAAGGAAGAAATAGAGTAATTATAAAATGACATCCTTATTATTTTATCCAATTTTGAACGTATTTTTCTTCCTAGCTTCCTCAATTTCATAAAACATCTTTCAGTCTACTTGCCTTATGAATTCATGATTAGTAGGCCAAGTGCAATACAAATGAATGCATCCATTTGAGACGTAATATAATTTTCATTTGTTAATCTAAAAATTTTAATGTAGCCACCAAATATTATTTTTTCTAATATATATATCTATTTCAAATATCTTAAAAAATTAAAAAATAATATTTGGAATAAAGCCAAAGTCGAAGGATCGATATGCAATGCTTACTTGATTATAGAGGCTTCAATATTTTGTGTGCATTACTTTCGGCCACAATTATATAATTGTCATAAGAAATTATCACCAAATAATATATATAGTATGGGGGATGGATCAAAATAAAATAATATACTTTCTATTTTTAGACATATTGGTAGATCTTATGGTTGAACAATATCAAGATATTTTTTAAATGACCTAGGATATCATAATGCATACACATATATTTTGTTGAACTATAAAGAAGTTACACCATATACTAAGTAAAAATTATAATAATGTAATTCTCATTTATTTTTCATTGTATGTGATATAACATTTTTATTATTCAAAATATCTTCAATTTAATTTTTGAAGAATATTTTCTCATGAATTAAGACAAAGATAACCTCAATTGATAATAATTCAATTGATGCTAATATTAAAAAAAATTTGCAAATTGATTTGAAAAATATGCCACTATATAAAATATGTCAGTATATAGCATATTAAAACAATTACGCGCAACATTATATATGTATGAATTTATCCTTTATCATTTTGTAGGCATAATTTTCTTCATCAAATATATGTAATAGATAAATGAATGATCTTGCAAAAGAACCATTATGAAGTTTACATACATATCCCATATAGTATGTAAAAGGATACAAATTTTATATTTTGAAGCATGATTCAAATAGAGTTGCAATGAACAGTGATATTTGTATCAAGAGGTCTAACTATACTACATACACTACTAATTTTCACAGTCAACTAATTGAAATTCTACATGTTGAGTATCCTACTTTACCAATTAAGAAGATTGTTCGATTTAAGTGTAAATTGTTTAATCTTATTTCAAATATGGGTACTAGAATTTATCATCAATACAAGCTTATTAATATTCACCATAATAACTTTTATCATAAGTATGAGTTAATTATTTTTGTGATACAAGCTGAACAAGCTTGTTACACCACTTATTCATCTAAAAGATGAAATCCATGTTACTGGTGGGCAATTTATAAAATAGAACCTAGATCAGCTGTTAAAGTTATTGAAAAGAATGTTATGGTTACTCTATCGCATATATCACATTTCAAGCAAATGATGTAAAACTTCAATCAATCATTCAAGGGACAGATGATGGCCTTCAAACTTTACTTGGTGAAGATAAAAATTATTTGGACATTGATGATAACAATGTTAAAAAATATAATGAGAAGGAATTAATTGTAGAATCATATGATAATAAATATGTAGTTTGAGATGAATTCTTAAAATTTTCTAATGATAACTAGAAAATTCATTGACTACCTTGTTATTTTCTCATTCTCATTTTACAATCATTAAAAAATGGATGTTAAATTAAAATATTATAATTGTTTTTTCTAATATCAATGTTTTTTATCATTATGTTTTGTTATTATGACATTTTCATCAAATATTTGTATTGCCTCTGTATATTTCGATGTTTATGTAACTTGATTTAGGTATGAGAGGTAACCATTCAAGTGGCTGAAGAATTCAATGTGTAAGGAATGGGAAAAAAAAGTCAACTAATAATTCATAGATGAAGAAATCTACATGTATTCAGTGACGACAATACTACAAATGTCTTTCTACATTCTCCTACATGTATGCATGAATCTATGACATCACCTAATTATAACATACAAAGATTTACTATCACAGATATTCCATCTTCATCTCATTTTTCACTAGAATATATAAATCATTCTGTTTCACCTATCTTTGAAAGCCCATGAATTGGTACTATAGCAGCAACACCAATAAGATATTCATAATCCTTAATTTGCATGCCAAGTTAAGAGAAAATCTTCATTTGACCATAATTGACAATAAACAGTAACTTACTTAAATTTACTACATGCATTCATTATCTTTTTTTATTTTTATTATTTCAATTAAATATAAAATAATATGTGAATAAAATCATAAATATATTATAATTTTTGATTTTTGGTATTTTACAATAATAACCATATATAATATTACTACTTATTGATCATTATCATTTATAATAAAAATAATTTTTTTTGTTTAAAATCTTTGGATAATAAATATAAATAAACTAAATTTGAACTTTAGTAATAGCAAAAAATATGTATTTTGTTTATATGTATATGTACTCGATGATATTAAATTGCCCACAGGTTTATTCATTGTACTTCTCAAACAATCGAGAAGATATTTAATGAGAAACTAGTTACAAATAGTATAAAGTGGAGCAAAATACCTCTAAATATGATGAAATTTTATTGAGAAGAATTTGGAATATATTTTTTAAGCATTTGCTCATTTTTAATTTGGTATAATATGATTTACTCTTAAAATAAATACATTATAATATATTATTGTTTTATTTGATTTTTACTAAAAAAATATAAATCATATAACATTTTGATAGTATCGATGAACGATATATCAAAACACGTGACAAGTATAAGATACAATGACATGCTTGAAAAATGAAGAAAAAAAATAGGATAAAGATGTAAAACCTAATAATGTCCCCCTTGGTATTTGAATAAAGTGATGAAAATGCTAGAATAGTAAAGAGTTCAAAGTCTTGTTCCAGATGACCTCATACAATCATTGATCAGAAAAAATAAGTGAAAGGATCATGTCCTTCGAAACATATTGAAGGTTCAAAGGTAACCTACCAACATTTGATAGATAGAGTATAATTATTTTATTTTTTGTTATTATTTAAATTTTTAGAATCCAAGAGATAATATCTATGTCATAATGAATGATGTACCATGGTAGTAACTAATATTTATTTTAAAGAGGCTGAGTTGACATGTCTATCGATACTATTCGAGATATTCAAGCATGCACAAGAAGAATGATAGATCATAGATCATTTATCGACAAGAGCTCAAATTAAATAAATGTAAATGTCTTATTTTGTACTTGTAATTTCATTTGACAATTACAAATAATAAAAGAAATAAATTTAACAAATTGGTTGTGGCATTAACTATAAATAAAATACAAACTCAAGTATATTTTTTTATCATGACTAAAGATATCAAACATGCCGGATAGCCTGGGCCCAGCTCGAGGGACGACCCCACTTGGTCATGCCTAGCCTAGCACGGCACGGTCCAGACTCGTGCCCAAGCCCGTACCATGCCTAAGTCCACTAGGCCACATGCCGGGCCAAGCATGGCCTAGTATGAGGGCCTATGGGCATGTGATTTTGGCACGAACTGAATTGTGCTCCGACCCCACCCCACCCCGATGCCCAACTTTCAGACTCTCAACCCCAAGCATGACAGATCCAAAATTTCATCAGTCCCATAATCCAATCGGTCAGTCTTTATTCCCTAGCCCCAGCCCAAGCCTAATGGTTCCAGAAGCTAATGCTTCTGGAATCTATGACCATTTTGGTCCGTTCGATGGTCGAACCGACCCAATGGTCCAAAAGAAAATTTAAATTTTAGTAGTTAGATTTCGACCCTAATGGCTAGGAGGCAGAATCCAACGGCCCTAAAGATTTTGCCCTAATTTTTATAAATGAAAATTCAAAAAAATTTAAAACATATATTCTAAAAAATCAAAATCACACCCCCCCCCCTCCGCCCTCTTTCAATAATTTATATTTTAAACATTACTCTCTCTCTCTCTCATATTTTCTCTCTCTTGTCCCGTGACTCTTATTTATTTCTCTCACTATTAGCTTTCGTTTTTGGGACTTGGTGTGGATTGTGGTGCACATGCGGTGCAAACATCAAAAAGACAGTTATTTTATGCATTATGATTTACAAGTATTTTTATATTGTTTAGTTGTTATGTTTTATTTTTAAATCTTTTCCTTCTTAATTTTAATTAATTTATTAATTTAAAAATATTATATAATACAATATAATTAAAAAATATAAAATAAAAATGAAAAATAGTAATTTTAATTACGAAAGCAAAATTAATTATATATAGATAACGAAAACCCTATAAATATGTTCGATGCCACCGAAACATTTGTTTCTCTGGTCGGGTCAACCCAAATATTTTAAAAACAAAAAACTAGAAAAACATCAATAATTTGAACTCATTTTAATATAATACAATAAAATATATTATGGGTGCTGAAGAAAAATCAACACAGTGCAAATATTTTTAAAAAATTTTAAATTTTAAGAGTTCGTGTGGAACTGAGCATCTTAAAAGGCATGCCGAACAATGCACCAAAAAACATGGTACATTAGATCCTAGGAAAAACTCAACGCAACAGTGAGTTCTTTGAGGTTAGGTCTAATTTAACCTTAATATTAATCATCTTCATATACCACAAAGAGTTAGGGAGAAAAGGCTTGGTCAAATTAATCATCACGATGGGTCTTCCAATTAGGGTTATGGATGATCTAAGGGTAGTTAGTATTATGTAGATTTATTTTCAATCTGCATATCGTAGGATTCCTATGTCCACATCTAGCAACGACATACTAAAATATTATAACTTATAAAAAGAAATAATAATTAATGAATTTAAGGATTATTGTGGAGTGGTGTCCATGACGCCCGATATCCAGACTAGTCATGATGATACATCTTATGCATGTCTCACTGCCCACTATGTAGATTCTAAATGGACGCTAAATAAAAAAATATTAAGATTCTCAGATATTCTTCATCATCAAGATGGCCCGACCATTTATGGGTGCATGATAAAAATCTTTAGAGAATATAAAATTCAAAATAAAATATTTAGTATCATATTCGATAATGTATTTAACAATTGAGTAGTGATTAATATATTTGTTAAGAATATTAGAGATGAACCAATAGGAAATATTTTCTATGTTAGATACATATCTCACATGATTAACCTCATAGTACATGTAGGGATAAAGATTATTTTCTCCATTTTAGAAAATATACACAACTCACTAAAATTTCTTCGCAAACCTCACAAACAATAGGAATTTAGTAATATCTATTTGCCTGAGTACTAAAGAAGAAGAAATTCCAATCAGATGTGAGACACCATTGGAATTACACATACCATATGTTGGAGTTATTTATTGGATATGAACACATGATATCCAACTACGTTAATAGTAAAAGTGAAAAACTTATTATTGACGATACTAACTGGGCTACAAAAATTTCATTTATGAAATTTCTAAAGATTATTTATGACACGACGAACATATGTTCGTTAGTTAATACTTCCACGACTTGCATTTGAACTCATGTACATATGCAATATTAGTAGAATGTTTTAAAAGTTTAGAGATGACCTGACACTTAGCGATATGGTTGTAGAGATGAAAACAAAGTACTTAAAATTTTGGTCAACCATTCCATCTCTTTATTGTATGGCTACCTGCATGGACCCTAGGGTTAATGTGGAAGGGGTAGAAAAAGTTTTGACATACATATCCTCATGCATGAACCAAGAAGACCAACTTGAATGGTTTATTCATGAGAAGTTGACTGAGCTATTTACATGCTATGATACTAGGTATGGTGGTAGTAATAGTGAGGTTCTGAGTATGAATAAGGATACTATATTTAGGGACAATGACTTTTCTATTCAGATAGCAAGGGGGAAACGATGAGGTGGATCGTCGAATAGGAGTGAGCTATCTCATTACTTAGATATCGATTACTGCTCAATCCTATCATATTTTGATAATAAGAATCTTGATATTTTATAGTGATAGAAATCATATGAATCCACCTATCCCATGCTATCAAAGATGGCATGGGATCTACTGACTCCTCTAGTGGTGAGCATAGCATCGGAGTTTACTTTTAATGTTGTAGTGAATGTGATTTAGGACAGGAGATCTAGATTACTACTAGATATTGTTGAAGTATTAGAATTTTTGCAAGATTTAGAGGATTTGAGCTTAATGATCTAGAATCATACTGGGACTATAGCAAAAGCAGAGGAGTTTGTTGCCAATAATAATCCATGGGATATTGATGATGATTGATGACTAATGATGATTGAGACACTGATACTTATATCATCATCGATCATATGCTGTAATGCTAATAATATTTTTTATTTGTATTTATATTTTAAAAATTTACATTCTTTTTATTTATTTTTTTTTGTCATTTTACTTTGAGGCTTGATTCTTAAATTTTCATTTATATTTATTGTGATTTGCATTAGTTTGTATTAATGTTATAGTTTTATTAATTCATATTTTAGATACTGTTAGTTTTTAAATTTTAGTTGTTTATTATAATATACTTTATGTTTTATTTAATTTAATAAATTAAAAAAATTTAATATTTGTTTTAATTTAGCATTTAACTATAAACTATTTAAGTATTAAATAATTAAAATTTATTTTTTTAACAATTTTAATATATTTTGGATTAAAAACGTTTTAAACGGCCAAAACAATGCCTGAACTCGGCCCTAACCCACCACAAATGGACCAGAACTGGCATGTCCAGGCACAACCCCAATTTTTACATAATAGCTAAGGTAAATGCAAGGCCGGTTATGCAAATGATAAACTCCAAATGCCATGCAAGGCCTAGCATGGCATTGTAGCCAAATTGGAACACCTAAAAATGGGTCGGGCCATCCCAACCCTGCACATTTGACACCTCTAACCATGATTAATGATTTATCATTTATGAACTCATTAAATATGATTACTAACTTCGTTTTTAAAATATTTTATAGTAGCGAGAAAACAATTTATTGTGCTAGCATAAAATTTTTTTTAATATACTAATTGATGAGTTATGTTATATTTTAATAATTATAGGAGGCTGTAAAAAATATGATTGCAATTTCTTCATAACTAACAGGTCCTTCTAGAGAGGCATAAGAGATTGATTTCGTGTAGATTTACCTTAGCTACTAAGTGAAGCTGAAAAAATAGCGAGTATACAATCTTGGTACCCATACATCTATATTTTATCCAAGTCCTATTTGGAGTTTATCATCGTCTTCTTCCATTTATAATAACATGTTTAATTAGAGGTTGCGTGAGAAGATGCATGATATTTAAGATACATTACAAAGGAAAAATGAGGAAATGTAAAAATTGAAGAGATACAAAATATAACATGTTATTTTGAAGATTGAAAAAAAATTCAAGAATTGAAAAAAATTAAAGAATTGAAGATTAAAAAATTGAAGAATTGAAGATGAAAAAATTGAAGAATGAAGAGATACAAAAAAATTGAAGAATTGAAAAAAAAAGTGGCTGAAAGATTGAAAAAAGATGAGGAAAACATGAAACGAGAGAAAAAAATACAAAAAAAAATTTTGAAGCTGAAAAAAATAATGTGCATGTTGACATAGACATCATCTATTTTTAATTATTCTAAAAAGGATCCATCTAGATCTCTAGAGGATAAGACTCACCAAGCGAATGACTCGTAGTTATATATGATGTGTTATTAATTTTTTACAACATATGTTTTTAATCTAAAATTATGGTTTAGTTGTTCATTTTATTTAATTACAATAAAAATGCCTTATTTCATTTCTAAATCCATTTCAATATAGAAATGAAATCACGTTTCTTTGATGATATATCGCTCATTTAGAAATGAATTATATTTTTCTAATTTTTAAGTCTCAAAATTAGCGAAGAAATCCAAGATCTCTTTGGTGTCATTAAATTTAGCGATGATTTTTTTCCGTCGCTATCTTTAGAAACATTATTGCATTATTCATTTTTAAACTTCAGAAAGAATGATTATAGAAACGAAACTAATTCGTTTCTAAATCCATCACTATTCAACCATTTAGAAGGAATTAGAAACAAAACAAGGCATTTTTTATTCTATCTTTTCTTGTAGTGTGTATATACATATGAGTTTTTCATGTACATATATGTATATATGCATGCATGCGTGTGTGTGTGTGTGTGTGTGTGTGTGTGTGTATAGTTTCTATACACATTATTGTATACACACACACACACACAAAATATACATTCAGTAGTTTATATATATATTTGTATATACATGATCAATTTTTTATGTATATATATATTATTGTACACATGCATACAAAAAATATACACACTTAGTAGTTGGTATATATATACTTATATATGAGTTTTTAATGTATACGTATATACATATACATACATACATACATATAATATTAGCATATATTCATATATATGCATATATACATTGTAAATGTGTTTTTGTGAGTATCTACCCTAGTATAAATGTATATTATACAACATTATCAATAGATTTGAATGTGTGTGAGCATGTTTGTGTATAGAAATTTATACTGTTAAATATATATGTTTGTGATAATGTTTTTTTTCATGGAATACTAAATTTGGATTTTAAAGCTTAAGATTCTTTCCTTCTAGCATCAATTTTAAAATATGGATATTAGCCTAGAATTCTTTTGAATAAATAAATCATTCAACTTGAAAAAAATAAGAAATAAAGGGATTAAAATACGCCATAAGTTTGTGATAATTTATTCATCATAACATGATTGTGAGATTATTAAATTTGTAATACCTTCACCAAGTATTGTGATTGTGAGATCACTCTTTGAATCCTATTCTGTTTTAAATAAATCCCTCATAAATATATCTTATTTCAACATATTTGTTTGTTGTTTTTCATTATCCTTTTTTGAGTTAAATTAATGGATTTAGAGCATCTTTAACAGTCTTGGTATCCGCTTCTGTTTAGCTTTTTTAAAGAGCATAATCTTAAAAATCAACTCCAATATGCTCGGTATTTGCCTATCCATTTCCCATATCATTCGTTTGACTCGTCACATGTAGCGATCCATCATTCCTCACTAGTTACTAGCAAGCTTCGTGTGAAAAAAAGAATTTCACATAAAACAAATTTTTTTTTGGTCTGGAGTTCTATTGGTACTGAAAAATTTATGTTTTCTATAGTTCTACCCATGATTTAATCATACAAATGAGTTTTTCATTTAGAAAAGCCATTTCTAGGGTATGAATTTAGCAAATTTGTGATTTTGCCATAAATTTTTGATTGAAAACAATTTTTTTTTTAGTTTTGGAGCTTTAGGTACATATTATATTTTGTTTATGCTATGAAACAGTGAATTAATCATACAAAATATTATGCATAATTGTTTGTTTCTTCAATATTTTTGAACTGAGAGAAAAATATTATTCATTATGAAATTAAGATTATTTTTCAATATGGTTTCAAGTCAAAACATTGTTCATCATGAACCTTTGCTTCGATCGGTGCACAATTCTTGCATGTAATTTCTTGAAATGAATTGTCATTTCTTTAATTGATTTGTTGTTGCGGATGGAAACCATGACTGCAAGAAGTTGCAGTGAAGCAGCTCAATATGGATGGACTTTAAGGAAATTGAGAATTTCTAGTGGAAGTTCTTATTCTCAACCTCCTCCACCATCCAAATCTCCTTGTATACGAATAAATGCCACTTGGATTATTATAAGATCATTTACATGGTTAGTTTGCTAAATGGCAGCCTTTTGATTGTTCCTGAATGTCATGTTCTTCCTTGTTTCATCATTGTTTATCGGACCACACGGGACTAAAACTCTGTAATTCAGAATATTTTTTCTGCATAAACAAGTTTTCTTGTTTATGAATATGATACAATATTGTTCATTTTTATTTCAATGCCTTTCCTTATTTTTTTACATTATAATTCCTAATCATCTATATTTGGAAAGCACGAATTGCCCATCTCATGGATTCATTCCATCATAGTTTTTACTTCACCAATCTTATTAATGATGGAATACATTTAGATTATAAGGTTATAGATCAATCTTCTCCAATATCTTTTCAAGTAGACTTCGCCACCAAAAAACAACGAGGTGGCAATTTTACTTTAGAGGAAGAAATTATGATAATCTCAGCATGACTTACTATTATTTTGGATGTTGTGTTAGGAAATGAACAAAAGTCTAAGACATATTGGCAAATAGTTTGTGAGTTCTTCCACCAATACAAACCTAAGGCATACCCTATTCGTAGTTAAAATTCTTTGATGAATCATTGGTCGACAATTCAGCTAGCTACCAACAAATTTTGTAGGTGCTTTGTACAAATAGAAAGACTGAATCAAAGTGGTTTGACAAGAAAAAGACAAGGTTTGAGATAAATTTTTTTTTTAATGACATGAGAATGATTTTTCTTTTCAAATTTTTCAGATTCATGATGCCAAGAACATGTACAAGGAACTCTATAAATATTCTTTTCTATTTGAATATTGTTGGAATGAATTATGGTATCAGCCAAAAATGGATGGAGGATTACAAGCTAAGAAGCAAAAATCAGAACATAATGATACTTGTGGCAGCTCCTTGCCTTCTACGTCAGACTACAAAAATTTTATAGATGACTGTAAGTCCTATGGATCTATAGACTGACAATCAAGTAGGAAAGCTAAGAAAGTGAAACTCCAAAAATTTAAGAGCAAAGAATCTGGAGGTGATGCAAAAAAACTTGAACTCATTAATCTTTTAGTAGTGATGCATGAAGAGAAAAAAAAGAAGCAAATTAGAAGAAATTTGTAATGTTGGAAAAATATTATCTTCAAGAACAATGCCTACTACATGAGGAGCAATGTCTGCTATCAAAAAAGAGAAAACGAAAATTGAGCAAATGAAAGAGGAAGATCGAATAGTGTCAATGGATACGAGTTGCATGCCTAAGTTGCAAGTTGAATATTATCGATGCTTCCAAATGGAAATATTGGGAAAGAAGATGTAATTCTTTTTTATTAATAGGCAAACAGACTTATATAGTATTAATCATGGTATAAGTATTGTAATAACATTTACTTATTAATTTTTTGACTTTGAATTGGTTTGATAAATGTTACTCACTTTGGATATATATCATCAGCAAGGTAATACCCCCATTGCATAATCATTTCAGTTGCAAATATTAGTGTATAAAATTTCAAATTTTAAAATTTTGAATTTTTCATCAATATGGTGATACATAGCATTTTATTTAGTATCAGAGTCAGATATTGATCCACATAAATATCTTTCAAAGCCAACTAGTATCAAAGAGGATGTATGTGAAAGATGAGTTAAAAGTCTAGTTACTACTTAGCTAAGTTTTCATATAGTTGGGATTACTTTATAGCCGCCCTAAGCATGTCATTACCTAGAGGTGTTGTATCCATTCATGTTGTAGAAAATTTAGTGTGAAAAAATAAGGAGAAGCAAAAAAAAAATTATTTCGGAGTCCTTGCTTCCAAGATATCATATGTGACAATCAAGTATAAAGACAATCAAGTATTTTTACTATAATAAGCAAAGACCATATGTGAAAAATAGGCAAGCATACATGGCCCAACTCATGGGGTGATCATGGAAACCCAACCCAAACAAGAGTCATGTCAGTCTTTGGGTCGACTCACATGCTATAGTGGGATGCATCATTGTAGGATCTGTGTCGCAACCCAATTGAAATTTTGAACTTGGATCATGTTCGAATCATTCTGATTGGTCAGCCTACAAGCATACCTTGAGTTTACATATGATTTGACACACTAGATTTTTTAAATATCTTATCAAGATTTGAGTCAGCTTGAAGACTTGACTCAAGATTTATGCATGATTCTCAAATGCCTTGACCAAACTCATGCTAGCCTTGAAAGAACCTAGGCTATCTTGGACCAAACTCGGCTACATCCGATTTGAATTGTGTTGGGTCATGCATGTCCTATGCCTAGTGCATGGGTTATGCTAGGTTGTTTGTTGGCTCGACCCAACATGGCATGACCTGAGTTGGCAGGTCGACCACTAGGTAATGCAAAGCTACCCCTTCTAATAGGTGTGTTAGATCATGCTAGTTGGGCACAATGACCCAACTTGGGAAACAAAAATATTGACCATGTCAGCTCAACATGGACTTTTTGTCACCTCTAGCAAGGATACATCAAGAAAATTTGTTATGCCATGAATGCCTCTAACATGAGCATTTGAGATGAGCTATCAAATAAAAAAATATATTGGAAGATGAATTCTGCTAATATGATGAGTTATGAGGGTCATTGGTTTATTGATTTAGTTATATCATTTCATATCACACCTCAAATTAACTATTTTACAACATATAAATATGGTGATTATGACATTAATAAGATAACCAAGAGTGTGACTTATAAGATTATGGGCATGAAATATATGTCTACACGTATAGGTCAGACATCAGCTAGTATTGAAAGAAATGTATTATGTTGTAGACAATTATATAAACCTTATTCGTAGGCATGTTAGATAGCTTGGGATGTTTAAGCCATTTCATGGGTGGCTAGTCAAAACTAGCCAAGGCTAGTTAATCATTGTGAGGGGTGATTGATGTCAATTATATCAATATTTTAGGGTCCATAATTCACATAATTCTAATCTACAATTATTGATTTTATGGTAATTATGTACATTTCACCTAGATTAGAAGATTTGAATGAGTTTATGAGAAATGATTAAATCAACTAGGAAAAGAAGTAGAAAAAACCAAGAATTAGAGTTGTGATTCAGTAAACTTGGATGTGATATAATTCTATGTACAAAATAAAGAAAGGAAGTTGGAGTAGAAAAAGGGGAGGCCACAATATCATATTTGTGAGTTGCAACATTTATATGATGTGAAATAATCTTTCTTGGTCACAACTCATTTACTCAATTGCAACTCTATTTCTTAGTTATGATATTATCTCATATGTCATGACTTTATTTTTTAGTCGCAACACAATTTCTTTTGATTGTGATATTAATATATCTGTCTCCACTTTTATCTCTCAATCATGATAAACACTTTACATGTCATGACTTTAATCATTATTATTGATATTCATTAGTGGGTCATGACATTATCTCATTAGCTTACTACATTATGTCTTTGTCGTGATAATATTTTTGTTATCATGACATATTTTTCCAATCACTATATTAATATTTTGTCATGAAAACACCTTGCATGCTGCAATTAACACTAAGTAGCAACATTCATTCTTTTGTTGTGATGATATTTACATCATTGTGATACATCTCTCAACCATGACTACATTTCACAAATCAAAACTTCATTCCTTAGTCATAATATCAATATTTTGTCATGACACCATCTTTAAAGTTGTGACATGCACCAACATAAGACCTACATAGTAGTACCTGACACTTGGACAATAAATTATTTCTTTTTTTTTGAAGTCCAAAAGTAAAAAATATAAAAGGAAAACATAAAGTCAAAAGCAAAGGGGAAAGAGCCAGCATTGAGAAAAAATTGCAATATAGAAGCATAACAAGGCTCCACACTTAGGATAGAAAAAGGAAAGGCAACGATAATAGAAAAGATAAATGAAGTTAACACAAATAGAGGTTGAGCACAAAATGATAGTTCTATAGAACTCAATGATGGGATTAACTCTGCAAGGAAGATCAATTACATATTTCAATTATTCTCTTTTCTTCTTTTATAGATCAGAAATGAAATGAATAAATCTGTACTACCTAAATTATATTTTGATTTTAAGGTAAACATTACATCTAGGATTGATTATGGATTTATGTATGTAGATTTCCTAATATAATTAGGCATACTGTATGAATTATAATGCAAGAAATTATTGATGCATGTGGGAGTTATTTTGTGATGCCTTAGCTTAGGCTATGATTGAGGTAGCCTTAGACATCATGTGAGTCTTAGAGGGACTATGACAAGTGAATAAGCCCACATGCTCAAGGGCATCAATCATCATGGACTATATGATGATTGACTGATGAATTCCCTTAAGTCTTATTTGAATATTCTACTATTATGGGATTATATGAATTTTAAGCAACTGGTTGAGAAATTTTTCATAGGGACTATGCCAGGTGACTAATAAATTGCTTGTATTCTTCTTTAAATATTCACTACTCAAGGCATCTTGTATCTCTTGTACAACTATTGCAGGTGAATGAAAATATGTAGTGTGATTAATATGGGCGAGTAGAGGTCACATATATTACATTACCCTTTAACCAATAACTCATGAACTATATATCCATGAACTAAAACTACCTAAAAGAGAAAACTAACAGTTATGATATGGTACCAAAAGCTTATTGTGCTACTCTTCTCTCATCTAATAGAGTTTCATAAGTATATGGGTCATACAATTGGTAAAATGAGCCTAAATCGAAGAGATAGAAATCCTATAGGGATTGTATAGGTAGTACGACCAACTAATAGTAAACTAACAACTACTCAAATTGAGTATACAGACTTGGGGATTTAGAAAGAAATTTAGACCCTATGGTTGGCTGACTTCCTTACGTTTGATGATTTATTTTTAGTATTTTGACAATATTGTGTTTATATGTTAGACAAATGGTAAATTAATGTGAAAATACCCTTAGGCCCTCTTGGCATTAAAAAATTATCATCTTTTGACTAATATTACCAAGGATGATGATCTCAAAGTTTTGCTTTTGACTAATATTATCATCTTTATGGGTCATTCTTATATTTATTCTTTTTAGGTAAAATGTCAACTACTCTTGATGACTACTTTGAGTATTTATATATATTCTCTAACCTATAATGTCTTAAAGAAACAAAATTATATGGTAATAAATATATTTTTACTTTTGACTTTATAAGGGTCATACTCATGAAAATTAATATACATCTTGCTAATAATATCATCTATGAAAGTCATATAAGAAAACTAATTAGTGGAGTTGTCACCACTGTACATGACACCTCCACTTGCATATCTTCAGTGATATATCTATCATTATCTACCATAGTTGACACAAGACTCATACACCATGGTGAAATCTCTATGTTATTTCTTCTAAAATATGCACAATGCACTACAAGAAAAATCTCATATAGATAGGGACAATTCCCTAGCTATATGGGAAATTTCCATCGCTAAATGGTAAATAGCGACGGAATACCAACGGATTGTGTCTCTTTCTAAAGTGCTTCTTGCTAAATTTTAGCTACGGAATTTTCCCTAGCTAAAAAATTAGCGACGGAAAATTCTCTTGCTAAAAAAGAAAAATTCTATTGCTAAAATATCAAGATAAATGAAATATTCCATCACTGAACAAAAATAACGATGGCTAAATCCCTAGCTAAAGTCCCTAACATTAGAAAATTAGTGACGGAATACCAATGGATCATGTCCCCTTTTAAAGTGCTTCTTGCTAAATTTTAGCTACGGAATTTTCCCTAGCTAAAAAATTAGCGACGGAAAATTTCCTAGCAAAAAAAGAAAAATTTCGTTGCTAAAATATCAAGATAAACGAAATATTCTGTCGCTAAACAAAAATAACGACGGTTGAATTCCTATCTAAAGTCCCTAGCATTAGAAAATTAGGGTCGTATTATACGTTGCTGATTTTAATATTTCCCTAGCAAAAATAGCTAGGGAAATTTCCTTCTCTAAATTAGCGAGGGATTTTTCCCTCGCTAATTTAGCTAGAGATTTTCCCTAGATATTTTAATTTCTAAAATATTTACAGAATTAAAAAAATTTTAAAATGTTTTAATTAAATAATTTATTATTTTTAAATCATATTGAATAAAAATTTAAACTATAAATAATTTATTTTAAATAAAAAATAAAATCATTTAATAGCATATTCAAATTCAATATTTTACGTAATTGAAACAAAAAAATAACAAACTTTTTTTATTTATTTATCAATGTATCTACTGACAAAGCATAAAGTATAATATATCCATTCATTGATGTTGCTTTCTCTCCCTCTACTCGTCTGATCATCATTTTCTACTATGACAAAGTTATCCAAGTCACGACACGTAATGTCTAGTGAAAAAATCTCATCACTTATAGAAGCTTTGTATGAGGAACAATGCGGTATCATATCTGTAAGAAAATTAAACGACTCATTCAAAGTAAAAAAAGTTATGTTTTGATACATATATAATCCTGCAGTATATATGTAAATATATACTAGCATTTCATTCGTACATATATTACTACAGTACATGTACATATAAACAGTAGTATTAAGTGTACATTTAAACTAAGTACAAGTATACTCAGTATATACGTACATAAAATACTGCAGTATTAAATGTACGTATATACTGACTTTATTTGTACGTATATACCTTAGTATGTGATGTTGCTGCTGTTCCTGCTGCCACTCCTGCCAATGCTATCATTGACACTGTCACTGCTGCCATTACTGCTGTCACTGCCAATGCCACTGATGTTGTCGTAGCTGCCACCGCCAACGATGCTACCAAAGCTGCAGCCGCCGTCATTACTACCGAAGCTGCGGCCATCGCCGCTGTTGCCGAAGTTGCGGCCATCCCCACTGCTGGCAAAGCTATAGCCAATTCCACTACTGCCGAAGCTGCAGCCAATGCTGCTGCTGCCGAAGTTGCAGCCGCCATCACTGCTGCCAAACCTACCACAGCTGCCGCTGCTGCCAAAGCTGCCACCACCGCCGCTACTGCCGAAGCTGCCGCTGCCGCTGCTGCTGCCGAAGCTACCGCCACAGCCACTTCTTGAGTCACTGCAGCTGCTGCCATCACTGCCCCTACTGCCGCCGCCGCTGCCATAGCTACCTCTGATGATAATAAACTTTTATATACCTATAATAGGCTAAAATTCTACCCAAAAATTTTGGAGAAACACAAACATATTCACATATATATTAAAACAGTTATTATAGACATGAACAAACAAAAATTACAGTTGAATGTCATACAGTTTCGACAAATATTTAATTAAATAATTTAATATTTTCAAATTAAATTTTCTAAAAACAGAAACTATAAATGAAATTTTTATATAAAAAAAAATTATTCAATAACTTATTCTAATACAATATTTTAAAAAACTAAACCAAAAATAATAATAAAAATTATATTACATCTTATTAATCAAATCTACTGACTGTGCATAAAGTATAATCTATCAATGCATTGACATTGATTTCTCTCCCACTGCTCCTACGATCACCAACTTTCCACTGCGAAAATGTTGTTCGAGTCACGATGCTTCATGTTTGTTGAAATATGTCTTCACTTATACAAGCTTCGTTTGGGAAATAATGCGGTACTATATCTGTATGAAATTCAAACCACCAAATCAAATCAAAATAAATAAAAAAAACTATGTTTTGATAAATATATATTGGTGCAGTAAATATGTACATATATACTAGCATTTCTCTCGTACATATATTACGGCAGTATATGTACATTTAAACTACGGTATTATGCGTACATATATACTGAGTACATATATATACTCAGTATATATGAATATAAAATACTATAGTATATGTGTGTGTATACTGGCTATATACATACGTATATACCATATTTGTTATCATTGCTGCTGCTCCCACTATCGCTGCCATTTTTGCCACTGCTGCCGATGCCATTGCGGCTATCACAATTGCGGGTGCTGCCACTGCTGCCCCTGCCATCACCGTAGCTGTTGCCGCAGTCGCTTCTGCCATAGCTGCAGCTTCTACCACAGCTGCTACTTCTACCGTTGCTACCGTTGATGTCGCTGCTATCGCTGATGTCGCCTCAGCCATTCCTGTCGGTGCTACCACTGCTGCCGTCACTACCGCTTTGGATGCTGCTCTCGCTGCTGCTTCTGCCACTATTGTCGCTTATGTCGCAGATGCCACAACTGCCATTGCTGCCGCTGATGTCGTTGTTGCCGCTAATGTCACTTCAGCCGCCGCTGTCGTTTCCGCCGCTGCCGCTTCCGCCGCCGCTGCCGCCGCCGCTACTTTTGTTGTCGCAGTTGCTGTCACCGCTACCGCCACAGCCTTCGCTGCTGCTGCTAACTATAGGCTTTTACATACCTATAATATGATAAAACTCTACCCAAAAAATTCAAAGACACAAAAATATATTCACAAATATATAAAAATAAATATTATAGACATGAACAAACACAAATTAAAGTTTAATATCATACAACTTCACCAAAAATCCAAAAGATGTCTAGCAATTTTATTTAGAGATAAAGAGAGTGCAAACATAAAATGTTTTTAAAATAATAAAGATAATATAAGCTAGCCCTCTTTTTGGTAAAGCTGAAATCAGTAAATATGGGACCCATGCATTGGAAGGACCGTAGTAATGTCTGAATGCTTTGAATCATGATTTTTTCATTTCTCTCACATAATGTATCCTGCAAAGATTCATAATTTGGTTAATCAAAAAAGGAAAGAATAAAATCAAAATAAAAAAAATTAAAACTTGCAAAAAATATAATAATTATTTATTACACATAGACAAAAATAAATAACAGTTTAGAAATAATTCTCATACTCAATCATCCTCATAATTTGTAGAGAATGTTAGCCTCTCCTGTGAGGATTCGCAACTGGATCTCAGAATACTATTTGATGCACCAATACTACTAACTGTGACTTCATATATGATTTATGCTGTTGCATTACTTTTTTAATTTCTTTAATTTCTTGCATTTCTTCCATCAAATTATATGGAAGAAATGCTATCTGATCTCGAAATGCTATGAGATGGTACTGATTCTGCAACATGATGTAACATACTAGATGAATTTGGTTCATTTATGTTTCCACGT
Source organism: Sapria himalayana (assembly GCA_029783825.1). NCBI lineage: Eukaryota > Viridiplantae > Streptophyta > Magnoliopsida > Malpighiales > Rafflesiaceae > Sapria > Sapria himalayana. Next base: position 1,670,134 of record JAREIK010017918.1, on the reverse strand, counting down.
CCACCTCCACCATGGCCACGTCCTTTATGTGCCATCTACTTTACAAAATAAAACAAAGCACAAAAAAATAGAGATGTGATGAACAAGAATGCATTTTCGAATAATTTTATATATCTATACATATTGTTATGTATAGGTATATATATAGTAAAATACATTTTTGAATACTAATATACACAAATGTATATTAAATTTAAGTTATAAATTATATATTAAAATATAATTATGCATAAAGCTTTTATAGTAATACATATAATAAGATACAATTATTTATAGTTATATCTTATTATACATATAGTATATATAGCTATAAATATTTTTATATAGTTATACATATAGGTATATATAGATATATTCATACAATTAGTTATATATAAAAATCTAAAGTTATAAATAAATATATAAAGTTATAAATAAATATATAGATTTACATATATGTTTGCATACTTACAAATAAAGTTATATTTAATTAAATAAAGTGTTATATAGTTATATAATTATTTATATATAGTTATACACATATAATTAAATATAATGTTGTATGTTATTATACATGTAATTATAAATATAGTTACATGTGGTTATACATATAGTTACACATATAGTTATACTTATATGTATACATGTAGGTATATTTATTTATTTATATAATTTTATATATCTATACATATAGTTATGTAGAGGTATAGATATAATAAAATATAATTTTGAATACTAATATATACAAATGTTTATTAAATATAAGATGTAAATTATATATTTAAATATAGTTATGTGTGAAACTTTTATAGTAATACATATAGTCAAAGAAAATTATTTATAGTTATATGTTCTTATACATTTGAAATCCAATGGCAAAAAGACACAAAATAGAAAACAAAAAAGTTCGGCTTACAACAGATCAGAACAAAATAAATGCAATCTTGTATTTCAGGCATGCAATATATAAATATAAATACAATTTGAATCCCCCTAAAATCATATGATGTCATCCACATAGTAGAACAAAACTCAAGCAAAATAGGCAAAAATTAGATCCACATCCAGATATGTCAAAAAAGTTTGCCTCATCCTGCTTAAATTTTTTGACTTGCTGGCAATGCAATTGGAAAGCCAATCAAAACCCTCGTACAGGGTTTTGATTGGCTTAGGAAGATCTTGCTGCATTCATCGCATTAGGAAGATCTTGCTTATTGGAAAACACCAGCAAAACTACATCTTACAGCTTTTCATCATTTAGCATCCTATGCAACTCATCTCTAGCTTCGACTACTCGATCTCTGTCATTGCTTTGCACCACAAATATTAGACCTTGGGTAATTTAGAAGTAATCCTTCCAGAAAAGACGAATCTTGTCTTGACCCCCAACATCTCATACAGTGAAATTGATATTTATGTATTTAACAGTCTCTACATTGAAGACAATAGTAGGAATTGTGGTGACTATTTCACCAAGCTTCAACTTATACAGAATGGTTATCTTTCCACCTGCATCAAGTCCTAACATCAAAATCCTCATCTCCTTGTTGGCAAACAGCCTGCTGAAAAGCTTTGTGAACGTAAATCTCATTTCTTCCACTAAATCTCAAATCCTTTTTCGTATGGCAGTAAAGAGATTTGATGAGAAAAAAAAACAAAATCAATAGACCTCAAGAGATGGTCACCAAAGAGGGAGGTCAACCTTTATATGTTCTTATACCTATAGTATACATAATTAAAAAAGAGTTATATATAGTTAAACATATAATTATATATAGATATATACATACAAGTAGTTATAAGTACTTATACATAAATATATACAAAGTTATAAATATAGATTTAATTATATGAAGATATATATGTATATATAGATACAATTATAATTATATTTAATTATATAGAGTGTTACATAGTTATACAAATATGTATATCTAGTTATACAGATATAGTTATAAATATGTATGTAGTTAAAGATATAGTTATATATACCATTTTTATAGTTATAGATATAGTAAACTACAATTATATATAGTTATATATTATTATACATATGATATATTTTGTTAAAAATATAATTATATAGAAATACTCATATAGTTATAAAATATTATATAGTTAAAAAAATAATTATATACATTTATTAATATAGTTATAAAAATAATTTACATAGTTACAAATATAGTTAAATATAATAATAAAGAGTTTTATATAGTTATACAAATATTTATAAATAGTTATCATATACTATGATAACAACACCCTCTCAAATGCCCAATTGAATTACACCAATATAGAGAAAGAACTTGTATAAACAATCTTTTCTTTTGGCAAGTTAATATCATATTTAGTGGGAACCAAAGTCATAGTATATACTAAATATTCTATAATTAAATATTTCATAGAAAAGAAAGATATCATGCCTAGATTGATTTGATGTATTTTACTATTACAATAGTTTGAACTAGAAATATTGGATAACAAATGTACATATAATCAAATTTAAAATAACTTATCAATACTAGAAATAGAAGATAGAAGAGTTATTGAAGAAGATATTAGATAGAACAAATTATATTATTGAATGAAAATGTAACTCCATGGTAAGTAGTATTGAATGAACCTTTTCATTGCAAGTAGTACTCTGATCAAATTATGAGCCAAAGTGTTATAGATGAGAGATTAGTAGTATCTTGCAATAATATCACTTTTTGCTCGTACTCTCACAAATTTGTGGAACATGTTAATAATTATGTGCTCAAGTATTTTTATTCACATAAATAAAGTTGATATTTACATATATATGCAAATATATATGTGCATACACACACACACACAGACACACACACACATTTATACATCCATATACATTACTATACATTATATATCACAATACACATTTTTGTACTTTTGTATATATTCACACATGTATCTACATTTTCAAAGTAGTGTGTATATATAGTATGCATGCATATACTAACGAACATCCACACAAACACATACATATAACTATATACATAATGTATTTTTAAAGTTACACATAAAACTATTATGTGTGTGTGTGTGTGTGTGTGTAAATGTATTTAAAATTTTATGATTTTATAAATTTAATTAAAATAAAATATTATATATTGTACACAATTTATATTTTAATTGTAAATTCTTTATATTTAAATTAATTTTTTGCGTGTGTGTATATGCGTGTGTGTGTGTGTGTGAAGCATATTAATGCGTAAAATAAAATTATAAATTAACTATATGAGCTTATATTTTATTCAAATAGTTATTTTTTTAATATTTATATTAAAATAATGATCATAACTATGTATAAATATAACACCATATATTTAATATATATATATATTTGTATGAAATTAATTAATGATAGACACCTTGTTTTTATTGTTATATTTTGGAAAGTGACTGCATAAAGGTAGAAATATTTGTATGAAGTGGTTAGATGTAATAAAAAAAACAAAAGATCACTCTCTGTCATTATTTTTGGCCAATAAGAGACTCTAGTAGGCAAAATAAGCTAAATATAAAACTGACATTGGATTAATCTTATATATGTTAGGAAAAATACAACTATAAGACTCTAGTTGATATACCAAATTTTTTTTTGTTTTTTATTTTTTGTTTATTTTTTAGTTTTTTATTATTTTATTATTATTATTTTTTATTTTTTATTTTTTTTATTTTAAAATTTTTTTATTTTAAAATTTTTTTTATTTTAAAATTTTTTTATTTTTAAATTTTTTTTATTTTTAAAATTTTTTTTTATTTTTAAAATTTTTTTTTATTTTTTTTATTTTTTATTTTTTTTATTTTTTTAATACCATAGTTTGTTTTAATCGGGGTTTTAAATTAGTTGAATAATTATATTTATAATATTAATGAAAGATATAATGTTTTTATTATATCCTCTATGTTACATATGGAAGCTGTTAGAGTTTTATATAAATGAAATAATGAATAACTAACCAATATTATAAATAAATCTTGTAAAATTAAATAAGTTGAAACTAATTTGGTGTCAATAATTTTTGTAAATATAATTTTTGACAAATTATTTATATTCATGATTTATTTATAATAATAATCAAAAACAAATATCTTATTCTGAGAAGTAATGAAATGTTTGATTAGTTGGATATAATAAAACATTATGTAAAATAGATTTGTGATCTAATTATCATGAAACAAAAATTAAAGAATCTTCGTTTATGAAACACATGTGCCAAAATTTAAAACACATATAAGTGGTTGATATATTTAATGTCAAAATGGGGGGCATCTACTCCCCATTTTTGTCAAAAAAAGATGCATTGCCTCTTTTTTTTGTTTTATTATTATTCTAGCATAGATCAACATATAATAAGCATTGAGATTTCAAAAGTATATATTTCTTAAATCTTTTGCATTCGCCTAATTCTTAGTAAATAAAAAAAAGGAAAAGCGAAGAGCTCATAATATAGGTAAGCATGTGCCAACAATATAAATTTTGTGTTTCATTTAATATATATATTTTTGTTCTCTTTCATAAATCTAACAAATAGGAAATCATGTTATTCTCAACAATTGGTGTTAGAGGTTTAAGTTGTGCATTATGATATCCCATTGGGCAAAGTTACTATTGATGATAATAATGAATTTAATAAATAGAATAAATTTTGCAGACAATATCAGCATGTAAAAAGAGGTGTTCTCAATTCTCATACATAGTGTTTTGCAAGAATTATCTAGAAAAAGTCATATTTTGTAGACAGTAATGACTGCATATGAAGGAAAAGTGAAAATAAAAAAAATTATTGAACGAAATTTGAATTCTAGAAAATATAGATAGAGGATTATATATACTAGAAAATCTATATCAACCTCTTCTAAGGAAGAAGATAGAGTCTATGAAGAAAGAAGAGCACATACTAGCACTTGAATTCATCTAAAAAATGATATCTTACCATCTTACTTTTAATATAAAAAATGAGAAGAGCATAGTAAGGCTTACGAAGGCTCTTGCTTGTATATATGAAAAACTAATTAATGCTAAAAAAAGTTCACATGATACGGTATTTTTTCAATCTGAAGTTGACAGAAAGCATGTCAGTGACCCAACAACTCAATGAAGTCAACACAATCACAACCCAATTAAGTTTATTTGGTATTGAAGTCGATGAAGTATGTGTATTGATACTTATGTGTTCTCTATCAAAAATTAACGTATTACAATTATAGTTGTACATAGTTCATCAAGAACTAATAAATTGAAATTATATGATGTTCATGATTTAATTCTCAGCAAGGAGATTCAACAGAGATAGACAAGTAAAACATCAGTATCTTTTAGAATTATATACAAAGTAAATTGAAAGAAATTCTACCAAGAGAAAACATCAAAGCAAATCAAAAAACAAGAGGTCTAAATCTAAGAATCATTGTAATTATAATAGCTCAAAGACCATTGAGTATTGAAATAATAGAGAAACAAGACACTACAAAAATCAATGCAGGTGTTAGTTATTTTATAGCACGGTAAAATATATCACAAGTATATGAGTTAAATAAGTAATAAAATTAACTCTATGAATCTAGATTATCATTTCATAGATATTGATTATTTGGATTAATTATCAAAGTTTCTTCATTATCTAAGCTTTCAATAAATAAATAGTTCCTAGTATTTATTCAAGTAAACAATTCTATGGTTAGCTTACAATAAGTAAATAGTCTCAAGTCCATGGGTATACAATTTATGAGTTAATGGCTATAGCGGTGATAAAATATGTGAGATCTACTCATCCATATAGGTGGAACTTCTCAAACTCATCGAAAAGTCATCGGCATTAATTCATGTAGGAAATAATGTATGTCAGATGAGCTGGATATCTTATATAATTTAATCCAGTATGAATCATATTGATAGTCAATGCTAGGGTATTTATAAGGGAGCCTATGCGGCATTTAATTAAACATAGTAATTAAAATATATACATGTATTTAAATGTCTTGTAAATTAGTATCAGTATATATAAAGCCTATTACATTTTTATCTGTACTAATTGAAAACCGGTCAATAAATATTTACAGATATTAATTTTACATTTACATATATTAACATGACTATACTTTAAATTTACAGATATTAAATACTCTTACATTTTTATAAGAGTGTGTATTTTTTCCTATACATAAAGCCATGTATAAAATATAATTTATTGATATTAATTTAATTATACTTATTGGGTAGGCACGGCATTATGGAATAATAGATATTTTCATAATGCAAATTTATTAGATGTGTATTTCATAATGATGACTTACAAATTTCAAATATACATTATTAAAATCCTGTCATAAAATCAGAATAATTTTATTTTGTGTAAAATATGTATAAAATGTTATATGTATAATACTAATTATATCTTAAATACACAACATGTATGTTGAATGTATCATATATAAAATTATGAAAGATATATATATAGATATATATACATATATTAAATTTATGTTGTTATATTTATATATAATTATGTTTATGTAAACTATTTTTATAGTTATAGATATAATAAAATACACTTATATATTTATGTGTTATATACACACTTCCCAACACAAAACACCTATTTTGTGTTATATATGATTAAGTTTATATAAGCAATCCAAGTATAATTAAATTAACAAAATATGTAATTTAAAAAAAGTATAATTAAATTAACTTAATAGGTATTAAAAAAAGTATTATTAAATTAAGTTTATATAAGCATACTTACTGCCCAACACAACACAAATGCATTAGGTATGTATCACAATAAGTATAATTAAATTAATATATACGATAATGAAGAAGAATTTCGGAAAAAAATTAACAAAATCAATACAAATTAAGATAATCAATGAAGAATTATGGTAGAAAATGTACCTCAAATCAATAACAAATTATCACTTAATTCGAATATTTATGTTGCGTCAGTGACTAGAGAAGGATGGAGGACTGTGGAGGAATTGCTTCGCTTATTCTTCGAAAATATTGAGAGAAAGATGGAGGACTTAGTCTCGACAAAATAAACATTAAATAACAAATTATATATCTTTCCAAAATATTTTTAAATTTTAAAAATATTAAATAAATAATATAATAAAATATATATATATAATAAAAATGACTCATTTATTTTATTTACTATCAAAATTTTTCCAACTAAATTAATGTGTATGTAGCAAGGTACAAATTAAAAATATACACCTTACAATTTTTTATTATAACATTAATTAAACAATAAATATATAAACATTTTAAAAGATATATATATTTAGCCTTATAAAAAAAATATCAAATAGCTATAAAATTAACAAACTTCATATAATAGGAAATAGATGAAAAGTTAATTTGTCTTCTAGACACTCTCCTAAGAGTTATAAAATACTTTTAATGTTAAAAAATCTATAAAAATTTTCCGTTGCTAATACGTCGCTAAATCCATAGCTAAATTTCCCGCTTTTCTTGAGTGAAATTTACGAAAAAATTTTCCTCACTATTCCACCACTATTCCGTTTCTAATTTTTATTTCAATGAAAAATCATAAATCTCTTGCTTCCCTAGCTAATCCGTCACAATTAAGCTAGGGATTGATACCTAGCTAAAATTCTCTAGCTAAATCTATATTTTCTTGTAGTGAGGATCTCAATAGTAAAGCACATGTATTACATTTTAAATATACTCATCCACAACATCATAAATGAAAAATTGGCAACTAAGAAATCAAGATGATTTATTAAATATACGTCATCATCTTTGTAATAATTAAAACAACAATGTAGCAAGTAAACTATTTCCAAACAAACAAAAATATCAAAATTAATCTTTGATATTATTATCTATATTTTCTTGGTTTGTAGTAAACTTTTATCTAATTCTGGCTTTCAATAATAAAATTATTTTTCTGAGGGAGACTAAAGAAGAATTTTTAAATATACTTTATATAAATAATAATTTTTTGATTATCAATAATAAGGTAGTTCAATTGGTAAAGAGGTGAGTCAGCTAGCCGTTGGGACACAAGTTTGATCCATATAGATGTCGAATACACATATTAGAGTATCTTTGAAATCACTCCATTCATACAATTGGGACAGAGGTATTATCAGCTTTTACCTTGGATAACTTATTTAAAAAAAATTATTAAAAATATTATATTATTTGAGTTGTTATCAGTTGATTTATATTTAAAACTTGAGAAGTCTTGAATATATATATATAGTTTGAAGTAAACTAATTTATTTGAGTTATTAATAAGTTATTGTTGACTAATTTATTTTAAAAATTTATAAAATTGATTTATTTTAGAATTGGTTTTTTTAAAAAAATAATTTTTAAAATACGAATTTATTTTTATAATAACTCATACAACTATCAAAGTTTTAAATAAATTATTTGAAATAAAAAGAAAAATATTTTTATCAAATTAGGAACTTAATGGCTTCATATATACATATATAAACCAAGTGTTATACCTTTTTCACACAAAAACAAAAGGGAAGATACATATTTTCCTTTCTAAAAGATTCACTTAATTCCATTATAGATTATGGCGATATTTATCTACAAATATTGTGTGTGCATTCTAGACTCGACCATAAGCCTAGATATTATGGCCATATTTGTCTTCAAAAATTGGATATTATGGTTTCACTATAATGTTTGAATTTAATGATTTAAAAATTAAGTTGGAGATGGATAATCAAAGATCAAAGAAATAATTTCACAATTATGAGATTTTGGATTGTCCTTGGTTCATGGTTGTTTCATGTTTGATTATGGTTCATGAAATTGAAAATCAATATCAATTGATCAATTACCAATTTGGTTCCATGTTTCACCTAGGTTGGTATGTTTTTCTTTGAAACTACTCTTGTCCAAGTCTAGTCTACTCATTAATTTTGTAACCACTAGATAACCAATCTTCATTTAAATGTGACCCTAGAATCAAGATTGGGTGCACCTCTCACTATATGATTTCCTAGATTTGGCTTGAATTATATAGCCGTACAATATGTAAATTACATTATATAAGCTCCAGAAGAAGAATATTCATCACAAATAACTCTAAAAAACTAGAGTTATTCTCTTTTTTAGCTTTATTTTACTAAAAAGGCAATATAATTTTAATTTTGAGTCTTTATAGATATGTATTTTCATATTTAACTCTTTTTTGGCTTTGACTCAATTTGTTAGAGAATAACTCTAGTTTATATATATATATATATATATATATATATATATATATATATTTATTTATTTATTTATTTGTGTGTGTGTGTGTGTGTGTGTGTGTGTGTGTGTGTGTCTTTATATTTATGTAGTTAGATAATCATATTTTATTTATTTGTATGTATTAAGGTGTTTTTTTGTGTGGCTTGTATTTAAAATATAAATGAAGTAACACAAACGTAAAGAAAAAGTAAAATGTAAATATAGAGGATATAAAAAGGGAGAGAAGTAACAAGATGAGAGGTTTTTTTGAGTAAAACATCTATCACAAAAAGAAAGAGAATGAGAGTAAAAATAAAAAAACACAAGAAAAAGGCAAGAAGTGGAAACTTGAATTTTTACAGAAATCATATGTCACAAAGGTATACGTGAAAGGAAGGATAAAGCAACAAATAGAAAACTCATGAGAGAAAAAACATGAGACTCAAAGAATAGATACAAGGAATGGAAGAAAAATAAAAACATGAAGTGGAACTTCACAAATACACATGATGGATGATGGGAATGACAATTCAGTGAAAAGTCCATGGAAGATCCTTACCTTCATCAATTTTTGTTCATGAAGGTTAGTGATTCATTCAAGCTACAAGGAGTCTTGGAGTATGCTTTATGATTGAAATTATTTCTTTATTCATTGAGAGATATGGATATAGTGTGTCTAAATACTTTATATCTTCGTGAGCCATGAGAGAGGTTATTATGAAGTATTTCCCCCAACCAAGAATGTTAAACTTATGAATGATCTTATTTCTTTTCATCAACTCAAGGAAAAATTACTTTATGAAGCATGAAAGAGATTCGAAGAGTTGCAAAGGATGTGTCCATATCATAAGATTTTTCATTGGATCCAAAATAGATTTTTTACATCAGACTTTATGCTAAACTGGTGTTATGGTGGATGCTTAAGTAAATAGAGTTTTTAATGCTAAATCTTACAATGAGGTATATGATATTTTAGAGAGGATAGCTGAATATAATTATTGTTAACCCACTACATATATTCCTGCAAGAAGAAAAAGAAAATTCAAATAAGAAATACATATCTGCCTATGATGGTACAACAACAATAATATAAGCTAGACTAGATTAGCAAAATAAGCAACTGCCATCATATTTTTCTCAACAATTCCAGAAATAGCAGTAAGACAAATAATGTAGAAAATTTTTGGATCTTCTTACATAATTATATATCAGTGTACTACTTGTAGAAGCCTTAGAGCAAATGTCCAACTATGTTAAATTCTTAAAAGATATTCTTTCAATGAAGAGAATTTAAAAGAGTTTGAAATGGTGGAAATTACGAATGAATGTTTCTTTATATATTACCATACAAACTCATACCCAAGTTGAAGGATCTTGGAAGCTTTAAGATCTCGTGCTTTAATAGTAATACTTTATGTCAGAAAACTTTATTTGATTTGGGATCAAGTATCAACTTGATACTAATCTCTATCTTCAAGAAACTAGAAATTAGAGAATTAAAACTCATCATAATTAAAATTTAGCTTTTTGATAGACCATTTGCTTATCCCAAATAAAAAATTGAAGATGTGTTAGTTTAAGTGGAAAAATTCAACTTTTCAATAGACTTTATTGTGTTGGACTTTGAAACTGATACAGAAGTTCTCATTATTTTGAGGTGATCATTCTTTGTTCCTAGGAAAATTTTGATTAATATACAAATGAGAGTGTTTATCATGAGAATAAATGATTAAATGTGACTTTCAATAAATTCAACACAATACACTTTATGGATGAGGTGGACAAATGCTCAACCATTAAGGTTTTGGACTTGATTATAAATTGTAACAAGAGAATCAAGAAGGTATTTTCACCTGACTAATTTGAACAAGAAAGTAATCACAAAGTCAACACACCTTTGATGCTTGTGCAAAAGAGGAGCTACTTCTCAATATTTTGACTAAGACTTACTGATAACTATAAACTAAGTACTTTTTGGGTGTCAACCCACTATTCTAGAATTCAACAAAGTTTTTTTTTTCATTCAAAAAATTATTATTATTGTATTTCAGTTCTATCAATTTTGTTGAAAAATTTTAGGCTGACTAAAGGATGATGCAAATTGGATTCCAAAATGTGGTGGTGAACTTTACTAAGTTATCTTAGATGATTTTTGAGGAGTGAAAGTCTAAGAATAACAAATCTTCAAAACCCAATAAAGAAGAAGATTAAGATATACAAGTTTGATGGGAGTTTCTTTATCCCTTGATATTTTCTATCATTTCAATTCAATCTGTTCATTTTATTAGATTGGTTTAGTAATGATAGTTAGTATGTGATTCAATGATGCCTAATGAAGATCTTGCTAAAAAAATAAATTTAGGCTAAAACTTATTTTTGAGATCTATTTGTTTCCTATAAAATGCACATTATACTATATTTTAATTCTATTAATTAACCATGAGAGTCTTAAACAAGAAGGAGAGTTAGTATTTCTAAACAATTTTATGATATTTCTGCCAAATTAGGAAACTAAGCAAAAAAAAGTATATAAGGATTATTTGAAATAGAATAAATTGCTTAAGTTTAGAAGGGTTATTTTAAAAAATGAGAGTACTTTGTTGTCGTAGATTGTTAGTAAAAAAAGAATGCATAAAACATGATAAAAGGTATAATTATGCTATACAAATTTAACTAGTGATAATGTTGAGTAGGTGAGTTTCATTACAAATATTGGTATTCGTGTCAAAAAGCATGGATGACTTAGAGAAGTAAAACTAAAAAAATAAAACTTTGCTATCTTAGATTTTTTATTAATAAATAGATATATGCATGAGCCTCATGTGTACAATTGATAAAATCATAATATAATGTATGGGTATTTAAATTAAATCTAATTAGTGATTGTATTGTACAATTGAATATCTTCAGCATAAATATTGATATTTACATCACAATGCATGATTGACTTTGAGGAGCAAAGCTAAAAAAGTTAAAAAAAAGAGAAATTAAGAAAACCCTCATAACAAATTTATGTGCATGAATGAAAAATATTTTATGCTACTTATTGTTTGATATACTAGTGTGGTTTTGAAATTTTAATAAAAGAGCTTATGAGATCATTAGAAACATAAGTGTTTTATTTCAAGAAACATAAATATGAAGTTAATATGTTTAAGATAATTTTGAGATAAATTTAATTTACAAAATGTTAGATATATGGTAAATATAAATCTATATATATATATATATACACACACACACACACTATGATAATCTTTGTTTAAGATATGTGCAACCATAATAATATAAATAAATCATGTAGAAAAATGACAATAAAGTCTATGAAAAAATTAATAAGAACAATTATTTTTATATCATATGCTGACTTACAAGATTATCACATGCTTACTTGCATTAATATCATGTGTTAGTATGTATGATTTTCATATCTTGGCTTACATGAGTGATAAGTATTGATTATGTGCTTATTATGTGTTCTCATGCATTAATGCCAAGTGCTTGAAAGTGTGCTTGTTATATGATGATGTGTATATATTGACAAGGATTGACTTAACATGTGAAAGCTATGTGTTGGCTTACTAAATGTTACATCAAAAATTAACAAACTTGGAATCTTGCCTATAAATAAAAGTGATTTGGGGTTCCTAGCACTTAACAACACATATCATGAGAACATTTCAAAGTGAATTAAGAGACTCTTGCTCAATTATTTTTAATTATATGTGTGAATATTAGTGAGTTTTCTAAAAATTGGTAGAATAGTTCAATCTGGTTCAATCGAGTATATTCAGTTTAATTTAATTTGAAATGCTAAACTATTATTATATTTATTTTATTTATTTTATTTATTTTATTTAGTTTATTTATTTTATTTAGTTTATTTAGTTTACTTCGTTTACTTCGTTGACTCCGTTGACTCCGTTGACTCCGTTGACTCCGTTGACTCCGTTGACTCCGTTGACTCCGTTGACTCCGTTGACTCCGTTGACTCCGTTGACTCCGTTGACTCCGTTGACTCCGTTGACTCCGTTGACTCCGTTGACTCCGTTGACTCCGTTGACTCTGTTGACTCCGTTTACTCCGTTTACTTCCTTTACTTCCTTCCTTCACTCCCTTCCCTCCCTTCCCTCCCTTCCCTCCCTTCCCTCCCTTCCCTCCCTTCCCTCCCTTCCCTCCCTTCCCTCCCTTCACTTCGTTTACTTCACTTCCTTTACTTCCTTTACTTCCTTTACTTCCTTTGCTTCATTTACTTCATTTACTTCCTTTACATCCTTTACTTCCTTTACTTCATTTACTTCATTTACTTCATTTACTTCCTTTACTTCCTTTACTTCCTTTACTTCGTTTACTTCATTTACCTAGTTTACTTAGTTTTTTTAGTTTATTTATTTTGTTAATTTATTTAGTTTATTTATTTTGTTAATTTGTTTATTTTATTTATTTTGTTTATTTTATTTATTTTGTTTATTTTATCTATTTTGTTTATTTTATTTATTTTGTTTATTTTATTAATTTTATTAATTCTATTTATTCTATTAATTCTATTTATTCTATATATTAAATTAATTCTATTAATTCTATTTATTCTATTTATTATATTATTTCTATTAATTCTATTTATTCTATTAATTATATTAATTCTATTTATTCTATTTATTCTATTAATTCTATTAATTCTATTTATTCTATTAATTCTATTTATTCTAATTATTCTAATTATTCTATTTATTCTACTTATTCTACGTATTCTACTTAATCTACTTATTCGACTTATTCTACTTATTTTAACTTATTCTATTTATTTTAGTTATTCTACTTATTCTACTTATTCTAGTTAGTCTATCTAATCCGTCGATTCCGCTGATTCCGTCAATTCTATCTATTCTATCTATTCTATTTATTTAATTTATTATATTTTTGAATTCAATCATTACTCATTTTTGAATATTTTTTTATAGATATCAAGTCGGCATACCTAAATACGTATACTAGTTATGTATAAAATATACATGCATATAGATGTATACTATTTTTGTAAATATACATTCGGCAAACCTATGTATATGTACTATTTAAAATTCACACAAATACATACGGTCACCATTAAAATTCACACAATGTCAACGCATCATATCACAAATGCATGAAACATTGGTACGGATAAGTTTATATTCGAAATCCACGCATACCATGGTGCTTAATGAAGAAAATCAGAAACAAAAAAAAGGAATAAAAACACTTACTCTTTGATTAAGCAAACAAAAGATAATTGATGAAGATTATAAGTATAAATGTACCTCAATTCTTTAACAAAGTTAAACTTAAACCTCTAATTGATTAAGTTGAATCGGCGTCGAGAGATAGAGGAATGCGGAGGACTTTGGTTATGTGTTAGAAGTGCATCGAGTAGAGAGAGAGAGAATGTATATTTTAAGAAAATATTTATATTTTTAAATATTAAAACATTAAATAAACAATATATATATAAATAATACAAAAATACTCATTAATTTTATTTACTATCAAAATTTTTTCAACAAAATTAATGTGTGTGTAGCAAGGTACAAATAAAAAACAAATGCCTTACAATTTATTATTATTATATTAATTAAACAATAAATATATAAACAATAAAAAAAATATCAAATAGGTATGAAATTAACAAACTTCATATAATAAGACATGAATGAAAAGATGATTTGTTTTCTAACCACTCGCCTAAAAGTTATAAAATACTATTAATGTTAAAAAATCTATAAAAATTTTTATTTTATGATTATAAATTTTTAAGAATTTATATTTATTTTTACAAAGATAATATGAAATAAAAACTTAATGTTTAAAGCAAATTGTAAAAATATTACTCAATTATTTATTATTTATAAATTTTAGTAGGATTAAATATCTATATATTTATTTATAATTATTATTTTATTTTATTTTAACTTTATTGAAATATTTCAATAGGATAGTAGAAGGTGTAACTAAGTCATGACTCTTTATCACTTTTCTTCCTTCCCAGTCATCACTCCACCAAATGCCTGAATTTCACTCAAAATATGTCCAATTTCACTAACATTCATTAAATTCTCTCAAATTTGATATTAAAAGAAATCTTTTCAATTAAATCATAAATATATATAAACACAACAATAAATACATGCCAAATATACAAAAAAAAAGTTAGTATGTGAAAAAACTAATTAATTCTCACACTAGAATTATTACTTATTCCTGATATATGAATCTCTCTCTATTTTTGAAACTCATCATCAAACAACAACAACAAGAATAAGTAACATCACAAAAAAATTACCATGACAAGATTTGAATGTCATGGTGGATATTTTATTTTAGAAAAATCAAAATAAGATAATAAGACAAGCTAATGTAGATTTGAAAAAATAATCAAAATATCATTATTAATATTACTAAAAATAATACTATTTTTTTTCAAGAATAATTATGTCAACTCATATTGATGAACCAAACTAAAAAATCCCAAGAATTAATATCAAAAGCTTTTTATTACAATGCCTAATTTTATTCATTAGAATGTTTCTCAAAAGCGCATTGAAGAGGATATTTAATTAATAAAGTTCAACAAGTATATAAGTTATTAAAGTAGTAAAGTGGACATTCATCCATATATCAATACCATAAAAATTATATTGGTAGTTTGGTCAACCAATAGTAAGTCAATACTATTCTAGTAAATAAGATAATTTATGATTTTGGTAAGATTCTTAGATCTTAAGATTTATCTATTTTCATTCATATAATACATATTCAAAAAGTTCAATTCATGTTTAGGTTAGATATAGAATAAAAGTTGGATTATTATTAGAATTCTTCTTTACCCTAAGAGCATGAAAGGTGGTTATCACCATTAAGCTTATCTTAATGATGGTCTCTTCATAGCTATCCTTTTAGTATTTTACCAATGAGAGAATTAATCATCTCTTCTCAAAAGTCATTCATAAGTTCATATCTTTTAGGCAATTCATCAACTACCCTTAATGATTACTTCATATGTACCATCTTATTTTCTAGCTCTGGGTATCTTAAATACATTGAATATGATGGTCTCTTCATAACTATCTTTTTAGTATTTTACCAATGAGAGAATAATTCATCTCTACTCAATAGTCATTCATAAGTTCATATCTTGTAGGCAACTCATCAACTGCCCATAATGATTACTTCATATGTACCATCTTATTTTCTAGCTTTGGGTATCTTAAATACATTGAATAAATGTATCCTTTTAAGTATTTTTACTTTCATCTTCATAAGTAACATCCTCACATAATTAAAATACACCTTTGAAATTTCACTAGTGAAATCTATACAAGTAAAAATAATTCAAAAGGCTGTCATCACCTAATGAGTAACTACCACTCGTACATGTCCTTTGGATTGCTGGTCATTGTCCTCCATAATAATAATGTGACTCATATGCTAAATATGAAATTCTAAGAAGAATGTTCTATAAATATACACATCAATTGAGGGTCTGATCTTCGAAGATATGTATAATGGCTACCATATAAAAATATTCACGCATATGCTAAATATGAAATTCTAAGAAGAATGTTCTATAAATATACACATCAATTGAGGGTCTGATCTTCGAAGATATGTATAATGGCTACCATATAAAAATATTCACGCTTTCAGCTTTGTGAGTATCATACTCTTAATAATTAATATACTATATTTTTGGGTTTTGATGCACGGATTTTCTTTCCACATTATGATCTGATGGGTTGTCATTTTCTTCCTATCATATGCATGAGTGAGCCATGTGGTTTGCCTATTACCATCCACTACAATAATACACACAAATCCTATGCCTTAATTTAGCTTGATATTGGGGAAATATTCATATGAGATAGATGAAAAGAATTCTTATGAATGTTGGCTTCTCAATGATAGCTTTCATCACAAGATTCTAGGATTCAAAAACTAATTCCTATGATATTTCAATTGAATCTATAAAATCTACCTTAGAGAGGGAGGTTTGAAAGTTATGCCCCACCTCTAGGATTTTGGTTGAGTCTTGTATCCCTTGCTTGCTCATAGATCCCCTAGGAAGTATTAAAATCACTCCTATTATTGTTGATGTGCTTGGTTCAAAGTGAATATGGAGGAAGGTCAGTTGGCTTATAGATTTTTTTCTTCACTTTTTCCACATTTTTTATACTTTGCAAATTCTTGTCATTTTTTATACTTTGCAAATTCTTGTCATTTTTTAAGTAGAAAGTTGTTTTTTTGAATGATATTGTGAATTTGTTCTTTGGCCTCTTGAGCTCAAAATCATGATAATAGGAAGTGGCTGCAACTCTGGAATGCTTCCTAAACTTATTGAACCCCAGAATTTGTGGGAATGGGAAGAGGTTATAACTTTTGTAATTAGCCCATATATCAAAATCACTACACTAGGATATGACTATGATTTTTCCATGTCTTAAATACAATAATTAATGTCATTGGAATTGACGATGGCTCAATTATTTCCCTTTATAACTTTCTATTGTGAAGAGTCATAGTGCAAAGAAATAACCATGAATTTAGTACTTATTGGATACTTGGTTACTACGACAAGATATTAATATCATTAATACTTAAATCTTAACAATAAAAGTGTGGCTATGAATCAATGATAATATATTAGCCAAAAATATATGTTACATACTAAAATAATTATGCTAATAAGATTATAGAATCATGATATAAAAAGATTATCGCAACTAATTATGTTGAGTTTCAACTAAGAATATATGTCAAAACTACCCAATAGAACAAAAATATCAACAAGCTGTCACTTATCTCTAAAAACACAATGATTTCACAACTAATAATTATAATTTATCAATACTCCAATTTCATGATATCATTCTAATTATCACATATTTTCATACTTATACAACATCAAAACCCATCAAAATATGATAGAACATTTGGTATTCCACATATAAAATAACCACCATGATATTTATATAGTCATATCATTCTCCAAAGTCATGACATCCACAGAAAATACTACCCAAGTTATGCCCCTAGCTATGACACATAAAAAAGTGGGGATAGTGGAGAAGATATTATCATAAGTAATAAATAGAAGGATATGCTTGGAAACAATTATGAAAAAAGCAAATTAAATCTCTTACCTAACCTTTCTCTTCCATAGCACTTTAGAAAGGAGAAGCTAGACGAATAATTTGAGAAGTTTCTCAATCTCTTTTTAAATTTTTGAAGTTTATATCTCATTTGCCTAAGCTTTATCTCAGATGCCTAAATACATGAAATTCATGAAGAGTAAGTTGGAGATGTATGGTAGAGTGAATATGACAAATAAATATAACACAATCATTCAAAATAAGCTCCTAATAAACCTAAAAGATTCGAAGAGCTTTATGATTCCATATATTATTAGATAACACAATTTCTAGAATGCACTATGTGACTTAAGATCAAATATTAATTTGATATCATTATCCATATTGAAAAGGTTGAACCTTAGTGAAATTACTCAAATATCTCTCTCACTTCAAATGGTCATCATATCGACCAAATTTCCAAGAGGTATCATTAAAGATGTGTTGATGAATGTTAGTAATTTATTTTTTTTTTGTGGTTTTTTTTGTGCTAGATATGGAGGAGGATCAATATACAATATTAATATTAAGAAGATCATTTTTAGTTACTAGAAATGTATTGATAAATATCAAGTAGTGAAATTTCATGTCACATGGTGGAGAGTAAGTGAAATTCAACCGCTATAAGAGCTTGCATATTTCAAGCGATGACAAGGATAATTATTGGAAAACATATAGCCTCTTATATATCACCATGAGATAAAATATAGTCTTTAGATTTAAGGACTTCATAGAAGAATATTGGCCCAAAGAAGATGAAAAAGATGATGAATTAGAAGCACTTTGGATTGAAGAAAATACTACAAATGACCATGAAGAAGACAAATATGAAGTTGTAGATTTATTTAAAGTCATAATTTTTGAAATATCCATGTCAGATAACTTTGAAGGTGTGAAGGAAGAGGCTAGGTTGATAAAATTCCCATTTCAAAAATATGGAGACATTACCAAAAAAAATTTGGATTTCGTAGAAGTTGTTCAAGTGAAAGAAAGTTCATAGTTGAAAGTTGATTTACTAGAGAGGAAGATAAAGTAGAGATAATTATTGTTGAGCACCCAAAAGAATATGAAGAACCATTAGATGTAATAATAAAAGTCATGACTACTGAAGAAGTTGCAACTTTAATTGATGAAGTGTTGAAGAAATCCATGGTAAGAGACATGTATGACAATGGAGAAGCAGAAACTTAAAAAAATTGTGACTTTTTTCAAAGCCACCAAAAATGGGATCCAAAGAGAAATTCATAAATTTGTGACTTTATAACAAGTTGTGACCTTATCAAAAATGATTATAAATAATGATACCATGACTTTACATAAAGTCATAACATTCTTTAAAGAATACCCAAATGGGGAGACTCTTAAAGTTGACCTGATACTGAATGAGAATTCAAAAAAAAAGTAGGAGAGAAAGGCTATAATAGAAAGCTTCTCTATACTAATGAAATTGCTAACTAATTTAGAGATCTAGTGATTATATAGGCTAGAGATAATAAACATAGTGCTTTGTGGGAGTAGTTATGCTTATTATTTTATATTGTATTTTTATTTTTCAGCCCACCTTATATGAGTAGAAAATTATGAGACAAAGCTAACACCTCTTGACCAAGATATTAAAAGAACTAGGAAAGAAATTTTTAGATAATTAGTTGATAAAAATTCTATGGAGAGAATTGGTAGAAAATGAGAACCTCAATGCATTGATAGGAAAGTTGTCCAATGGCCCATCCATCATTGTGCATTGAGATATTATTGGAGATCAATGATATTGGATAGTTATTCAGATATTTGGATGCAACCATTAGAAAAAAATTACTTTGAGTTGGGATTGAGTCTAATAGTGATGGTTTAGCAACACTAGTATAGTGAGAGGATATCAAAGGATCCAAATATTCACATTATAATATTTTTTGGAGTTATGCAACATGGTAAAGATGAATGGAGTTAGCCCCGATATCATCATGTTAAATCTATTCCCATTTTCATTAAGGGATAAGGCACATAATTGGTTTCAGTATTTTTCTTGAGGTTCTTTGAAAAGTTATAGTAAACTTGTGAGATTTTTTCTCACAAAATTTTGTCTCCTCAAATTACTTCATAATTATGGAGCTAGATAAAACAATTAGACATGATAAATAAAAGACTTGATATAATATTTGGGTCCAATGTAAAGAGTTTTTGAGGAAGCATCCTCAACATGGATTTGAGTTGTGATTTCAATCCTAAACTTTCTATAATGGACTAAATTATATGATGAGGTATATTATTGATGTGGCCTCAGGTAGATTGACTATGAATAAATTACCCATGGAGGTCCACTATTTGTTTAGCGAGATAGAAAAGAATAACTATCAAATTCAAACCAATCACTCATTTGGAAGAAGACAAGCAAGAGTATTAGAGTTAGACCAATCTATTACACTTGAAGTAAAGATGGAGGCTTTGCTAAAGAAGCTTGAAACATAAGAGGAAAAGAGAAAAAGATCGAGAGAAGTCATCATTTTGCAATAATAAGAAATGATGAATTTTGATCCCATTTATCAAATGGAGGAGGTCAATTGATTAAAAATAAAGTAGTATGTCTTTCAACCTAATAATAATGTCCACATACATTACCAACTAAATATGAAAAATCATAAAAACTTTTTATATGGAGACTATGAGAATGAATAGTAAAATGTTGGGAAAGCTCTGAAGAACTTTAAGAATAATTCGATAAGCTACAATATTCAAGGAGGATCAAGCTTTAATTATCAACATTAAAGAGAGAAGAAAAGTTGAATACAGAGGACAAACAGAGTATGATATTGATAAAAATAAAGTGAAGAAATAATCACCAAGATAATTATATGGAGAGACTTGAATCTAGATTGGATGACATGAGTCTAGCAATGTAGAATATAGATAATTAAATTAAACAATTTCTATTATCGATGAAATGGAAATGATTTAATGAATTGTCAAGAGATACTAAGACAAACTTGAAGAAGTGCCTATTAAATATTACTTCAAAATAGAAAAGTGGCAGATGGGGAAGAAATAAAGAAAGCTAAATCTGAATGTTCTGGAACTAATAGTACAACTACCTTCCCAAAATTCATGGCTCTCACTATAATTTTCTCAAAAATTATAGCTCCCATTGTGGCTTTCTTTAGAGATGAAGGCTCTAGCACTGAAATGTGAATCAAAATGAAGTATAAGCCCAAATCTTACCTCTAAATACAATAATTGAAGTGAAGAAATAAAGGAGCAGATAGAAGTTACCCAAAGATATGAAAAGAATAATATGAACTAGAATGATGCTAAAAATAGTTTACAATGAATCTTCTATTTTTGCAATGTTTTAGGAAGAGGAAATATGATGAATAATTTGGAAATCTTCTCGATATTTTTTGGAAACTAGAAGTTAATTTTAGCCACTTTACAAGTACTTATTGATGTAAAGAAAGAGGAGTTCACACTTTATACCAGTAAGGAACAAATAACGTTCAATATTTACCAAAATTTATAAGATTTATTTAATGATGAGATGAGTTGTTAGAGAATACATAATCTCCTTTATACGATAATGCAACAAAAAATCTATTTTAAATGACAAGATTTTATCGAAGACTATTGGCTTGATAAAGATGATGACATTGATGTAGAAGTGTAATTTTGGAGTTATGAAAGTGATGAATAAGAATGTGAGAAAGATTACATAGAAGAACAACTTTAGAGTTATGAAAATGATGAATTGGAAGATGAGAAAGATGATTGCTATGAGATCATAACATTCTTCGACACTAAAAGAAAATGTCTGTTTAGCCAGGAAAATTTAGCTAGGGAAAAATTCTTAGCTAATTAGCGAGGGATTAGTTAGGGAATATCAAGAGATTTTTAATTTTACATTGAATTAAATATTTGTGATGGATTATTGATGAATTAGAACGAAAATATTCGATTGAAAATTTTCCGCAGCTAATATTGTCGAGATTTTCACACAAAGAAAAGCAAGACTTTTAGCAATAGATTTAGCGATGAAATTTCACTAGCTAATTATAACGTGATAAAATTAGGCACAAAATAAATATCCGAAATTTTTTTACTATTCTATATTTAATTACAAGTGATTATTCCTTAAATTTTATTTTTCACAAAATATATGCATTTAGCCAGTGATTTTTCCCTAGCTATTTGGGCAGGGGATAATTTACATCACTAATCTTTAATGATTTAATTTATTTTAATATATTATTTTTTTAATATTTTATCTAATTTTATATATTAAAGGTATGCCATGGTCTATAGATGAGCGATCCTTGATAGACACATTCTCCTCGTATAATTATAAAAATAAGTTATTATAAATAAATAATTTTAAAAATATATAAATACAAATACAAATTTATATTAATAAAGACTACAATAACTATTTTTATGATTATAAAATTTTTAAAAAATTATACAAATTATTTTTCTAGAATTTTTAAGTAATAAATTTAAAATTTTGTATTAAAAAACATAAAATAATTAATTCTATAATTATAATAATTTTTTAAGATATTTTAAAAAATAAATGAACATACATTAAAATTTCTACTAATAAAAAGATAAAATAATTCATTGTATGATTAAATAAAATATATTTACCAAAATATCTGAATTAATGAAAAAACTAGTAAATATTAATATTATTTTAAGTATAGAAAATAGTTTTATGATTATAAGAAACTTTTAAAAAAATAATTACTAAAAAAATTGAAAATTTTGAATTATAAAAAAAAAATCAAATTTATTTTTAAATTTAAAAGAAAATAAATTGATATTAAAGATAAATACAGAGTTGTTTGCCCATACTGATAAATATAAGAATTAAATAATTAATTAAAATTTATACTATTAGCGTTTAATTTTCCATCTTTTGTAAATTTAATAAATATAACTTTTTCTTAATAATCTTCTCACTTTAAGTAATTTTTAGAATTTTATAAATTAAAAATTATATCAAATAATATGGAATTTTATGCCTTTAAAATTATTTCATATTATCTTCATAAAAATTAATATGAATTCTTAAAATTTTTATGAAAATAAAATATATATATTCATATATTTTTTAACATAAAGAGTATTTATAATTTTTAGGAAAGTGGCTTGAAGACCAACAATCTTTTTATATGTGTCTTGCCATATAAAGTTTATAAATTGTGTAGCCATTTGATTTGTTTTTCTATTTGGAATGCCAAACATTTATTTTTTGAAATTGTTTATATATTTATTATTTAATTAATTTGATAACAAAAAATTAAAAGGTGTTTGTTTTTTATGTGTGCATTGCTACACGGACATTAACTTGTTTAAAAAAATTTATTAAGTAAAAATAAGATGAGTCTTTATGTTTTATATATATTTATTGTTTATTAAATGTTTTGATAATATAAAATTATTACCCTAATGGAATTTTAAAACCTAATAAAACTTAATAAACTCAAAAGTTAGAGACAACTCTAACATCGTGTTTGTTTTTTCAGCTTAACGCTGAAATCAAATCACTTTCAGCGTTAAGCTGAAACATGTTTATTTTAAAGACTTTTCACTTTAAATTTTTTAAAAATGCTTAAAGCGCTAAACAAATTTTTTAACGCTTGATCCAGTATTTTTGACTTCCCATTCGACGAAGTCCTTAATAGAAATAAAATATTAAAAAAATAAACAACTTAATACTGAATGCTTTTAATAAATATCATTCAACATTAAGCTCAAAAAAATTCTATTAAGCATTAAGTAAAAAAAACAAACACCCCCTAAGTCTCCAACATTTTCCATCGGCATCTCTCTCTCGACTCCGATATATTCAAAACGGAACCTAACAGTGGAGTAAGTGATTTCCTTCTTCCGTAGCCATGAGTTTCTTATCAATTTTAGGTATGCTTTCTACCCTAACTCTTCATCACTTATCTTAATGTATGAGTGTTTGATTTAAGGTATGCTTTCTACCCTAACTCAGCAAAATGAAACCTAAATGTGGTTTTTCACGTTGTCAAAGAATAGAATGTATTGTCCCAATATATTCTTTAAGGTTTTCCTAAATATCTTATTACAAGATTTTATGTTGTGAATGTGTAATATTTTTCTTTAGTATGGTTTGTTTCAGATTATTATAAAATAAAACCGAACTCATAGTATAGTAAAATACAATAGCTAACAATATTATGACAATAAGGTTTGCAAAATCATGACATAGAGTTTGCATAAAATTAAAATTTAGCAAGGTTTGTAGTAATTTAAAACTACAATACTAATAGTTATTCCAAGAAAACAAGGAATAGGCATAGATGCAACAAAAAGGATTCACATGGCAGTAATACTTTTTATTAGCATATGACAACAAGAGTTAACATTTTGTGACAAGATAAGATAGTAGCAAAGTGATATACTTAGGAAACATGAAATGCGTAGGAACACAACAATGAGAAATCATGCATCAGTGCTAGTTAACATGCAACATCAATAAAACATGGAATATTGAAGAGAAATTATGCAATAAATAGAATTCACCACAAAAAATTAGTGGAGCTAAATAAATTGCAAATAGACTTGAAGAGACATCTCTAACTTATCATTTTTATCACATTTGACTTTGAGAGAAAAACATCACAACACATATCAACTAAAACTATACACCATGGTCTAAAAAATGAAAAAAAAAGACTAGAGGAGAGTCTCTCTCTCTTTCTCTCTCTCCCTCTCTATTTTTCCTCTATTTTATTTTTTTTTCTCTTATGTTGCACAACACCATGCACACCTATCTTCCCATCACACATTTATCTTTATTCTCTTTCAACAAAATATCACTGATAATAGGAAACATATTTTTTCATTATTCATCTTTATTTGTTTTAGCCCTATAAAATATATACAATAATGAGTAATGATTGATTTCAAAAATAAAATAAAATAAAATAAATAAAATAAAAGTTTAGCATGTCAAAATAAATTAAACTGATTCAACTCAATTGAACTAGTTTGAACTATTCTACCAACTTTTGGAAAACTCGATAATATTCACATTTATAATTGAAAATAATTAAGCAAGAGTTTCTCAATTCACTTTGAAATGTTCTTATGATTTGTGTTCATATGTGCTAGGAACCCCAAATCACTTTTATTCATAGGAAAGATTCCAAGTTAGTTAATTTTAGATCCAACATTTAGTAAGCCAACACAGCTTTCACATGTTTTGTCAATCCTTGGCAGGTATACACATTATCATATAACAAGCACACTTTCAAGCACTTGGTATTAATGCATGAGAACACATAATAAGCTCATAATTAATACTTATCATTCATTTAAGCCAAGACATGGAAATCATACAAACCAACACATGAAATTCTAGCAAGTAAGCATATGATAAGCTTGTAAGTCAACATATGATATAAAAATAATTAATCTTATTAATTTTTTTATAGACTTTATTGTCATTGTACTACATGATTCATCTAATTTTTATGGTTGCACATATCTTTAACAAAGATTTTTATGGTGTGTGTGTGTGTGTGTGCGCGGTCGCATGTATCAAGATTTATATTTACCATGTATCTAACATTTTGTAAATTAAATTTATCACAAAATTATCTCAAACATAATTAACTTCATATTTATGTTTCTTGAAATAAAATACGTATATTTCTAATAATTTCAATATTCCTTCAATAGATGCCTCGTAGTGTGTGACTCGTTGTGTCAATATATTATATAAAAATAATTAATCTTATTAATTTTTTCATAGACTTTATTGTCATTGTTCTACTTGATTCATCTAATTCTTATGATTGCACATATCTTTAACAAAGTTTTCATGGTGTGTGTGTGCGTGTGTGCCCGTGGGTGGGTGGGTGTGTGTGTGTTTAGTTTTATATTTACCATGAATCTAAAATTTTGTAAATTAAATTTATCTCAAAATTATCTCAAACATAATAACTTCACATTTATGTTTCTTGAAATAAAACACTTATATTTCGAATAATTTCAATATTCCATCAATAGATGCCTCGTAGTGTGTGACTCCTTGTGTTCTTTCTTGTGTTAGTGATCAGTGGGCTTGTTGAATCAAGTTTAGTAATATTAAAATAATGAGTTCATACTGATAGAATAAGATCAACATATAGTAATATGTCATGGACACTCAAGCTAAGATAGTATAAAATATAAGAACCAAATTTTTTTGTACATAATTACTATCAATAATAATATTTTTAAAAACAAATAGCATGGTCATATGAATCCAAACCAACAACATGGTAGTTTGATCGGTAAAAAATGATGAATACTCTAGCATTAAAAATATGAGTCTGATCCTCGTAGATGTTGGATATGTTTTCCATGATGCTATCATTTATTATGTTGTTTAGACGATGGGACATGAGGTTTACCTATTAAAAATATAATATTTTTGGGTTTATTATTACTCTATAACATTTTGGGTTGAGTTTGGGAGAAAGGGTAGAGGGATAAAAAAAAAGAATAATATTTTTAATCTATAACATTTTTGATTTAGATAGAGGATATAATACTATTAAAAATATTTAGAAATTTTTAATATTTATAATCCCCACAATGTCATGCAACACAATAAAACATTTTTTTCTATCAAAAAATGTTATATCAACTTCAATTTATGATTTTAACTATATTAATGTAGTTTATTATTACTCTAACAATTAAACTTCTATTATCTTTCATCTATTTAAAAAGAATAAAAAAATAAATAAATCTATAAATTATAATATTAATTCTCTTTCTACCAAGGATACTCATTAGTCACATCTTCAACAAGATTAATTTACTAGGAAGAAATTAAATATATTCAAAAATAATGCAAAATAAAAACAATCAAAAATGCATATGCTTTATAAAAGGGGAATAAGTGCATAAATAGTTGCTTAATATGATTTGAAATAACTTGATCTTTGAATTTGATAAGGAAAATTATGTAAAAAAGATATCATATTAAAATTTTTAAGAGAACTCACTTGTTTTATTTTTTTCTTTAATTGGATAAAAACAAAACAATATTTAAATTCTAATATTCTAAAATAGTAAAATCCAAAAATACCCTCATGCTCATTAGAAAAAGTAAAACTTTTTAATATAATGAAAATATATTACCTTTTAACACATAGACAATTAATGTAAATTTATAATGGTAATACTATATGATGTATATATGTGAAACATATACTATATAATGTGTGTGTGTGTGTGTACATTGTATTCAATCACTTATTTAAAAATTTATTCGAGCTATTTGTCATTTAATACTTATTATTAATCTTCTCACATTAAGATTACAAATATTTATCGACTAAATTAAATTACTAGCAATTTGATTTAATTAATAACTTATAATTTTTATTGAGACCTTTCACTTAACTTATTTGATATGCTAGATTAAAATATATCTATAAAATTTGGCATTATCACAACTTATAAGTATTCTCAATGGAGCATCTTTAATTCTTTTAATAGGAGTGACTTCTATTAATAATTAATATT
This sequence comes from Sapria himalayana, assembly GCA_029783825.1. NCBI lineage: Eukaryota > Viridiplantae > Streptophyta > Magnoliopsida > Malpighiales > Rafflesiaceae > Sapria > Sapria himalayana. The sequence continues at coordinate 1,642,198 of JAREIK010017918.1, read as the reverse complement.
CACCATATAACTAAAATAGTTATCTAAATCATTAAACTCCTATTTCTATTTATCGATCTTATTTATGTGAATCAAAACAAATATTATCAAGTACACATAATTATTGGTTATTTCAAGATTAAAGCAATAATATTCAAAATAACAAAGGGGTATAGTTTATTTTATGTTTTAATATAAAATAATTACCCTAACTTAACCCTATTTAATACACTCAAGTATATCGATCTCTACTGGATAAAATGGAGGCTAAGCTTCTATTATCTTCATGCATTCTGAAACATTTTATTTTTGCCTTCTTTCTCTCTCTTTTATCCAAACATTATTGATGGTCATCTTTTAGATATTTGTTGAAGTTATATGACTATCAATTCATATTCATGTTTGTTTATGTATATAATCACTAATTTTATATGATTGTGAATATGTTTGTGTGTACCTGAATATTTTGGGTAGAGTTTTAGCCTATTATATGTATATAAAAGGTTGGTTGGTCCTTCTATGATGAGAAGAGCACGTTAGCTTCTGAATTTGTGAGACACACGAATAAATTCTGGTCCTGCATAGATGCAACCTCATTTTCTAATTCAAAACCTTCAAACATTGCCACAATCCTTCCTATGGATGGGTTCCATCTTTACCAATCTCTACTGGATCAAATGAAGGCTAAGCTTCTATTATCTTCATGCATTCTGAAATATTTTATTTTTACCTTCTCTCTCTCTCTCTAAACATTATTGCTAGCCATATTTTAGATATTTATTGGAGTTGTATGACTTTCAACTCAGATTCATGTTTGTTCATGTCTATAATTACTATTTTTTATATATCTGTAAATATGTTTTTGTGTAACCAAATATTTTGGGTAGAGTTTTAGCCTATTATAGGTATATAAAAGGCTTGGCTGGTCCTCCAAGTGCTGGGAAGAGCACATTAGCTTCTGAAGTTGTGAGGTGCACGAATAAATTCTAATCCCATGCAGACATAGCCTTATTTTCTGATTCGAAGACTTCAGACATTGCCACGGTCCTTCCTATGGATGGGTTCCATCTTTATCGATCTCTCCAAGATCAAATGGAGGTTGAGCTTCTATATCTTCATGGATTCCGAAACATTTTATTTTTTGCCTTCTCTCTCTCTCTCTAAACATCATTCCTAGCCATCTTTTATATATTTGTTGAAGTTGTATGACTATCAACTTAGATTCATGTTTGTTCATATCTAAAATTACTATTTTTATATGTCTGTGAATATGTTTGTGTGTACTTGAATATTTTGGGTAGAGTTTTAGCATATTATAAGTATATAAAAGGCTTGGCTGGTCCTCCTGGGGCTGAGAAGAGCACATTAGCTTCTGAAGTTATGAGACGCGTGAATAAATTCTGGTCCCACACAGACATAGCCTCATTTTCTGATTTGAAGCTTTCAGACATTGTCACAGTCCTTTGTATGGATGGGTTCCATCTTTACCGATCTCTACTGGATCAAATGGAGACTGAGCTTCTATTATCTTCATGCATTCTGGAACATTTTATTTTTGCCTTCTCTCTCACTCTCTAAACATCATTGCTAACTATCTTTTAGATATTTGTTGAAGTTGTATGACTATCAACTCAAATTTGTGTTTGTTCATGTCTATAATTAATATTTTTATATGTCCGTGAATATGTTTGTGTGTACCCAAATAGTTTGGGTAGAGTTTTAGCCTATTATAGGTATATAAAAGGCTTGGCCGATCCTCTTGGTGCTAGGAAGAACACGAATAAATTCTAGTCCCATGCAGACGCAGCCTTATTTTCTAATTCAAAGCCTTCTAACATTATCACGGTCTTTTTTATGGATGGGTTCCATCTTTACCAATCTCTACTGGATCAAATGGAGGCTGATCTTCTATTATCTTCATGCATTTTGAAACATTTTATTTTTGCCTTCTCTCTCTCTCTCTAAACATCATTGCTGACTATCTTTTAGATATGTGTTGAATTTGTATGACCATCAGCTTAGATTCATGTTTGTTCAACTCTATAATTAATGTTTTATATGTATGTAAATATGTTTGTGTGTACCCAAATATTTGGGTAGAGTTTTAGACTATTATAGGTATATAAAAGGCTTGGCTAGTCCTCCTGGTGCTGGGAAGAGCACGTTAGCTTCTAAAGTTGTGAGACACATGAATAAATTCTGGTCCCACACAGTCGCAGCCTCATTTTCTGATTCGAAGCCTTCAGACATTGTCACGGTCCTTTTTATGGATGAGTTCCATCTTTACCGATCTTAGAAGAATCAAATGGAGGCTGAGCTTCTATTATCTTCATGCATTCTGAAACATTTTATTTTTGTCTTTTCTTTCTCTCTTTAAACATCATTGCTGACTATCTTTTAGATATTTGTTGAAGTTGTATGACTATCAACTCAGATTTGTGTTTGTTCATGTCTATAATTATTATTTTTATATGTCTGTGAATGTGTTCGTGTGTACCCAAATATTTTGGGTAGAGTTTTCGCCTATTATAGGTATTAAAAGGCTTGGCTGGTCCTCTTGGTGCTGGGAAGAGCACGTTAGCTTTTGAAGTTGTGAGACACATGAATAAATTTTGTTCCCATGTTGACGCAGCCGCATTTTCTAATTCGAAGCCATTAGACATTGTCACATTAAGCTTTGATTCCTTCATTTTCGATAAGATGGCTCATGTTCATGCCGAGATGGGTCACTTTCATTCTTCAGCAATAAATTATCAAGGTCAATATTTGAGGTGGGTCATTTTTTTGTTTTTGTTTCTTTATTGTAGGAAGATGTGATGCGTAAATATTGATATGATTCCTTCACTAGTGACTAGAAGAGATGGGAAAGAGAAAGCAACATCAATGTCACGGACAGATTATACTTTATGCATTGTCATTAAATACATTGATGAAGAAGATATAATAAATTTTTTTTATGTTTTTGTTTTAACTATGTAACATATTTTAGCAGAAAATTTATTAACTGCTTTTATTTTTTGTTAATTATAAATTATCATTTATGATTTATTTTTATTCAATTTAATATAAAAACTTTAAAATATATAATTAAATTTTTTGTAAAAAAAATAAATTAGTGAAAATAGTTTTGGAATTAAAACAGCTAGGGATTTTTCTCTCGCTAATTTAGCTATGGATTTTTTCCTCGCTAATTTAACTAGGGACTTTTCTGTACTCTAAATTATGATCAGAATTAGCTAAGGAAAAAATAAATTTAGCTAGGGACTTTTTGGTTGTTAAAAATATTTTACTAGGGAATTTTTCCCTTGTTAATTTTTCTAGGAAATTTTTCTCGCATTAATTTTTTGCTATGAACACTTTAGCTTGGAAAAATTCCCATCATTAATTCATCATTATTCTATTTTAGTGAAGGAAAAATTGCATTTATCTATGGATTTTTCCCTAGCTATTTGCGATTTTTCTTGTAGTTCGCTATAACTTCGTAAGATTATAATGAAGACAACTTCAAAGTGGCTAAGAAAAGAAGCAAAATGTCTAAACTTTCTATACAATTAAAATTGTAAAAAAGATGTGTAGTGTTTGGAGACTAAATGTGTGGTGCAAATAGTAGTAGAATTCCAATTTATGGCTAAGAAAACAAATGAGGAAGACATGGTTGATATATAAATTCTAGAGGATCTAGATGAAGGCAAAGTTAAAATAATGATATAGATGAAATCCATAGAAATACTCAACACTATGACTTTGATATTACAAAAATAAAATATCTCTCAAAAGCTCAATGACAAAACCATGATAATGCTTTGCTTCATGACTTTGGCATTATAGAAAAAAATTACTCACATAAGCTCAATGACAAAGCTATGCTTCTTAATAGTACTATGACTTTGGGGTAACAAAAAGAAAATGACTAAGGTAGAACTAAAGAAGAAGTCATGATATTCTTCAAAGCCATGGCATCCAAAGAGAGAAGGGCCAAAGAAGAATGTCCACGTGATGTGATGCTAAAAGAAGATACCATAAGAAAGGAACAAAATATTTATACTACAAAGCTAGCATGGTGGTAGATATCATCGATAGAGGTGTGAAATATTCATAATTTGGCTATAGATATTAAATGTAGCATAACTTTGAAGGAAATCCAAGGACTTTTTTGCATTCTGTGATATAATAAATACAATATCCCTATTACATGAATCATTATACACACTCAATTTACCCATAGATATAGTCATGAAACTCAAACCTAGTCATAGGGAGGTTTGTGATGATATAGATATATTGTTTTAAAGAGGGGAAGGTCATTGCTTGAGAATGAGAAATAGTTTTAATATGAGAATTTGTTCGATAGGTGAAAAACCAAATATTCTATTATATTTTGGAAGTTTTGATAATGTACGAGTACATAAACATGTGATAATTAGAATGATTTCACAAAATTAGAATTTTGATGAATTGTAATGAATAGTAGTAAAATTGTTTTGTTTTTAGAGGTAATTGGTGGCATGGTAATATTTGATCTTATCAAGTAGTTTTGATATTCATTATTGGCAAAACTCTACACAAATAGCAGTGGAAATTATTGTATGCTACAACTCTACTACCTCATTAGTATAATACTTTTACTACGAAGTAAAACCTTTTTGGCTATTATATTATCTTAGAGTCACAACAATATTTATCTGACTATGATATTAATTTCATATTGCAATAACTAAATACTTTTACTATGGAGTTATAAAGAGAAATACTTGTGCTATGGTCATTTCCAAGATTGTAATTTCTTTTCCTTAAGTGAATGCAAAATTGTAGTCATATCCCACCATAGTGACTTTGATATATGGGCTAATCACAAAAGTCACATCCATTTTCCTGTGCAAAGAATTTTGGGGTACACAAATTTAGGAAGTATACCAAAGTTGCATCCACTTCTTAGTGTTGCAGCTCGAGTTCAAAAGACCTAAGACCAAAGTCATGATATCATTCCAAACTCATGACTTTCTGTTACAGTTGGGCTAACCTCAAAGCATGAAGGTAATTGGCTTGATGAAGAGGACCAACAAGCAAGGGGAGCTAGGTTTATCAATGATGGGTTGGACTTGCCACAAGGTCCAATAACAAGGTCTAGATCCAAGAAGTTACAACAAGCCTTAAGTGGCTTCTTCCAAGGATGGGCTAACAAAGAGAGCCCATTTGAGAGTCCAAGGTCTGCAACAAATGGAGAGCATCAAGATTGGACTTTATTCACTCTAACTAAGGTCCAAGTCCATGAAGAATCAAGCTAGGCCAAATTACATGGGCCTTTTGAAGCTAGGCCGAAATATTTAGATTTAATTAAAAAGGATACTTTAGTCTTTTTATGCTTAGGTTAACTTCTAGGGTTTTGGTTTAGTCTATTAAAACAAAACCTAGCTGCATTGTTGAGACACTTTTGATTTTTATGATATGTTTTGATTGTTCTTGAAATTTGGTTTGAATTCTTGTATTCTTGTCGAATGCATTAAACACTTATCAAAGATTTGATCCATCTTTGTGGCGTGCTAGGGTTAGGGTTTAAATGCTTAATTTCCTTTAAGTTCTAATCCTAATTGATCGTTCATAATCTGATCTAGAGTTGATTCTAGGGTTTGAATCCAAATTGCTATAGGGTTGGTATGTTAGTGTTATACGGGTTCATATTTAAAAAGGGGTTCGTATAATCTATTCATCCAGGTTCGTAACACTTTCTACTTGGAAAATACCTAAATTTCATGAAGTATAAAGACACAATGAAAGTGAAGAGAAAAATCCATAAGCCAACCGACCTTCATTCTTCTTCACCTTGAACCAAGTACAATAACAACCTAGAAAATATTATTGTATTCTTTAGATGATCCATGAGCAAGTTAGTGATGCAAGACTAAAGTTAAACTATGTAGTTGAGGGGCATGACTTTCAAACTATCTCTATTAGGTAGATTTCAAGATTTTAATTTTAATATCATAGAAATTAGGTTTTGGATTCTAAATTTTTCTGAGGGCTATCATTAATAAAGCAAGATTTATAAGATTTCTTCTCATATATATCATATGAATCTATCCTTAATATTAGACTAAATTGATGTCTAGAGTTTGTTTATCTTGATTAATGTGATATATGAATTCTTTGAATTTTAATTATGATGTTTGATTTATATTGTGGAATAGATATTGATAACATTGGTGATTAAATAGAACTGAAATTAGAATTTTACTATTAATGGGTTTGTGTATATTATCATGTGAGATGATGACATATAAGCTATGAGACTCACTCATATATATAATAGGAAGGAAGTGACAACTTTCATTAAATCCAAAATTATGGTATTTTAATCAATTTGAGTTTGGTGCTCATGAATCCAAGAGTATAAACACTTTGCATGTTAATGCATTGTACATGTCTTGGAGAACTGACCCTCAAATGATATGGATATTTTAATGAATATTCTCCTAAGGTTTTCATCTTTAGTGTGTGAGTCACATCATTTCTATGAAAGATGATGATAGGTAATTCATATGATATGCGTAAGTGGTGGTGACTTACGAGATAGTGATAGACATATGAGTTGCTTTCACTCATATGATCCACACTAGTGATATTTTAGAAAAGAAAAATGTTAATTATGAGAGTATTATTCTTACAAATAAAAAAGTTCAATTCCTTTTAAGACCACATTAGTTCAATGTTTTTAAGATACCTGAGACTAAAGAATAAGAATGTACATATGAAGAAATCATCAAGGATAGTTTAGCATTTGCCTAAAGTGTATGTACTTATGAATGACCTTCAAGTAAATATAATTTGTTATCTTACTAGTAAATTATCGAGGAGATAACTATGAGAAGACCATTATTTGGATGAGCTCAATGGTAATAACTAGTTTATATGCTATTAAAGCAAAGGAGTACTCTGATAATAATTTAGCCTTTGTTCTTTATTCAAACTCAACATGAACTAAACTATTTAAATATACATTATAAAAATAACAATAGACAAACCTTTTGATCTAAGCATCTTACAAAAAATTCTGAACTATCTTCTTTACTAGAATAGTATTATTTTACAATTAGTTGACCGAACTACTGATATAAATCTTTTTTAGCACATGAATGACTCATATACTTGTGTAACTTTATTGATGAGAACATTTAGCCAATAAGGTTTTGGGAAACTATCTAATCGATAAAATTGGACAACCTAATAAAGTCACAATAGTGATGAGTGTCATGACTTTAGAAAAAGTGATGAATTAATCAATCATAGTTTACTCCTCTATTTTCAACATCTCTTGTGCTCTTCACTTATACTTGTGGTCCCTCTAACTCTTTTCCACTTCGGGGTGTGATGGATAAGTAATTCTTTGCATCTATTTTAGTATTGTATGGTATTCTATTCATGCTATTCTCCTTCATCGATATTGTGAGTTGTCTAAGTTGATTCTTAAAATCTACATTGCTACATTCAAATATTATAGTCTTTTTTCAATCTATTCCATCTAGTTTTTTGGTAGATTATTTCTCTTTTTTGTCTCCAAGAGTAAGACATCAATTTCATCTTCTAATGATGGTTTTCTTCACTTTTTAGGTGGTTATAATTAGAGCTCTAGGCTTCTTATATTTGGTACCCCATTGAGCTTTTCTCAAGTTTTTTATGAAATTGCCTCAATTTCTACCACACTTTCTCATGGCTTCCATAAGTTAAACTTTCATGATTTTTCATATTCAAATGGTAGTGTATAGTAGCATTATTATTAGGTTAGAATCTATACAGATTATTCTACAAAACATTTATTTTTTCCGCCTATTACATGTGGTCAAAATCTACATTTTCCTTCTATTGTTAAGAATAAATTTTTTACACACTTGATTGCTTATCATATTTGGCTCCAAATCCAATGAAAACCATTTCCAATTTGGCCTCTATTACCATTAATCTATCACACTCCAATATTTCAACTTGCTTCTTTCCTAATACTTAGTAACTTAGAATTTGGTAATTATTTTTTGTTAGCTCTTCAAATAGGAAGTGTGCTTTATCATGTAACTTATTCATGGTGAAACCACTCAAGACCATATTAATTCTGCACCTTATCATGTAATTCAACCCATTGAAAAGTTTTGAGCATATAATCATAATTTAAATTCATATAATGGAAACTTCCTCAAACGTTTTTTGAATCAATTCTAAGCATCATATACAGTCTTTTGCTCTTTTTGGTGGAATTAGCTTATCACTCCTCTTAGTTGAAAGATGATTTGAGATGGGAAGAACTTAGTGAGGAAGACTTGCACAAGTTAATAATTAGAACCCAAGTTTTGATAGTTGTTATGTGTTCTAACTGATAATCATATACAAACAATATTTATTGTAATCTAATATGATTAAGTTTTTTAATAAAATTATTTAATAATTATTATCAGCAAAATAAGAAAAGTTATTAATGTGATTAATGAGTCTAAACACTGCATGCTCTACATAATGCCTTGAAATTTGTTTATGTGATAAACATTATAATTAAATATACTAATAATATAATTACATACTTAATGTGTTTATATCCAATTTTAATAGTACATGATATGACCCATAGTTCAATGTGATTGATATGTTTTATTTATGGGTTTGTAATTTTTAAATACGACATTCATGTTATCAATTTTTATTGACACAACATGTGAATCTTTTTTTCCTTATTTATTATTTTAACATAATATATTATAGTATTATTAATTACTTGTAATAAAAAAGAAATAAAAAAGCCATTCACTCTTGGAGACAACCCCATGAAGATTGCTCAAGAAATAAGACTTGTTCGTTCATAAAGACAAACCCACGAGGAAAAGGAATAGTTGGGTGGTAATTATATGATTTTCATAGTGGCTTATAATGACCACCTTAGATAATGAGTCATGTCATGTTTCATTTTCTCTTATGCTTGTAAATATATTTGTCGCTCTCATAGAATGCTCCTTTTATTGACACAACATTTACTCTTATTGATACAATTTTCAATGTGATTGTCATGTTGCTTTTTTATTGATACAACATTTACTCTTATGAAGAGTGCATAGATATACAAAGAAAGAGTTATAGAGATAGAGTGAGAGAGAGTAAGAGTGTGTGAGTGAGAGGGAGTGAGAGAGTGTGTGAGTGAGAGGGAGATAGAGAGAGAGAGAGAGTGTGTGTGTGTGTGTGTGTGAAAGTGAGAGGGAGTGAGGGAGAGAGAGAGAGAGAGAGAGATTCATACTGAGAGAGTGTGTGTGATAAATAGAGTGTGAGAATGTGATAGTCAGAGAGTGTGAGAGAGATAGGAAGAGAGAGAGAGAGATAGAGAGAGAGAGAGAGAAATATAAATATATATATATATATATATATATAATGAGAGAGAGTGTGTGAGTGATAGAAAGAATGACAGAGAAAGAGTGTGTGAAATTAAGAGAGAGTTAGAGAGAGAGAGAGAGCAAGCGATAGAGAGAAAGTGTGAGATAGAGTGAGTGAGAGAGAGTCAGTGAGAGAGAGAGGGAGAGTTAGAGAAAGAGAGAGTGTGTGTGTGAGAGAGAGTGAGAGATAGAGTGAGAAAAAGAGATAATGTGAGAGAGTGAGAGAGATAGTAGACAAAACTTATGGTATCCAGGTTAACTTCATTTATCTTCACCATGTCACACAACTCCAAGACTATTGCAACATGGCTATTTGGATCTTTTGAATTTTTTCTATTGTATTATTGTTGTTACCCCATTGCTATTAAACTTGACTTCAACTCTAAGTAGTTTGCTTGAATAGATTGCATCCAATCCTAGAGTAACTTTTCATCATAATTGGTCATAATTAATCACCCAAGGTATAGTGAGGATCAAACTATTAAATAACTTGTCCTTCACTACCTTGATGGTTTTCATAACTACTAGTTGTTTTCATAGTCTCTCTTTCAACTCTCTTTCTCCAAAGTTCTCTTGTTGTTTTCTCAATTTCTAAGTACATATGTTCTAACTTAGTCTGATAATTTCTTCTCGTATAACTAGAGTATCTACAAAATAAAAAAAAACAAAAAACACAATTACAACAAAAACACAAACAATAATTATTATCGAAATAAGTAGAAATAGAATTATCCTTTTTCAATGATAATTATGTCAACTCAAGCTAACTAATCAAACTAAATAATTCTTGATAACAATATCAAAAACATGTTGCATCATTGTTAGGTTGCTAACACTTATTATTTGTGATATGGTGCCAAAAGCTCATTAAATAATTAAATATCATCCAACAAGTTCAACAAGTATATCAGTCATATAAATAGTAAAGTGAACCTAAATTAAGATATCAATCTCATAAAAATTATGTAGGCAATCTGACTAACCAACGATAAACTAATTACTACCTAACTTAAGTAAATATGCTTTGGTTTTTGGAAAGATACTTAGTCTCTAGGATTTACTAACTTCCTTATGTATGATAATGTTTCTTTAATATTTGAGTACAGTTTCTTTAATATTTGAGCAATGTTGTTTTTATCAATTGAACAAAAGGTTAACTTAGTATGTAAATATCCTTATGCCCTCTTGGTGTACAAGGTAACTATTTACCTTGTATGCCCTAGGCCAACTTACCTAATAAATATGCAGATGAAAATATTAGGAAACTTGTTAGATCACTCCATATTGAAGATTGACATCAATCTAATGAATTCAGAAATGACTTGCATCATAATATGGGTAAGATGAACTTGAAATGAAATTCAATTTCTCAACCTCACACACAGCTACCTACAACCAAAGACCTTGAGTTCAACCTAGGTGATTTGTTTCAACCTACTAGTACTAGTTTTTTATCCAGTTATTAACCAGCTACGCCAAATTAACAACCCAATCTAATTGGGGAAAAGAACATGATATATAAAATAGACAACCTCAAAGGCACATTACAAAATATGTCAATATTATTGTTCAAATATTTGATGGTAGGATGGATCATGATGCTTTCTATTATTAGTTAGTTGCTATTAAAAAATATTTTCATTGATATAAAATATTTGATAGTTAATGGCCTAGATTTGTTAAAATGAAAAGATGTATTTCAGCTAACATGTATTGGAAAAATATTTTGTAGGACATGTTTCATCTAGGAGAACCACACATCACTCAATGGGGTGTGATGAAAGTAAAGTTATAAGAAAAATATATTTTTTTATCACATAAGAGTCAATTGTATTGGAAAAACAAATGACATGTAGTAGTTGAATATTCAGCTAAATTTTAGGAAGCTAGACTTAGGTGTAGTGAGTTCCATGTCGAGGATCAATTTTCTATCTACACTCATTTTGTTAATAGTCTAATGTTTGACATTCAAAAAATAGTTAAATTGCATACGCTACACACTTTAGAGGATGCCTATCAAAAGGTTTTAAAGTTAAGAAGTTCATTAGATCTTTCACTTTTACCCACTTGAGTGAGTTCAGATCATAGTCTATGTCATCAAATAGTAATACTAGGCCTAATAATATTGGAAGCATCGAGTCAAGTTTGCTTAACTCTTTTCTTGATGCATATCCTATTATGTCTATTGCCAGTAATTTATCAATTGTATGTTATGAGTTTCATTACAAGGTCATGTTATCGCTTATTATCCGTAATGTACATTAGTGTGAAATGATGAACAAAATAATTTAGAGGATGAGAAAGACCAGATTATTGATGATTGATCCTTTAGTTTTTTCTAGTGATGAAAAAGAATAAAGATTTTGATGTTCGATACATGTGTTGAAATGGTTCAATGTGTGGTACCCAAAACTATAGATTATGATAATTAGAAACATACTAGTATTTTTTTAATAGTAATATAGAGTGGAGATAAGATATGTATGTTAGTGGTTGTTGGGGGTACTTCAATGAATGTGTTTTTGAAGGATGATATCAAGTTGTTAAATCTAAAAGTAGAACCACACTCAAATCCTTTTAGAGTAGCATGAAAGAATAACCATAGTTTGCATATCATTCATCGATGTTTAGTCTCTATTCAAATGAGGAATCATAAGGATGAAATCTATTATGATGTGCTACTAATGGATATTTCTCACGTTCTCTTAAGTAATATATTCTATAATATGTAGTGTCCCACAAGTCATTGTGCTAAATACTTAACATGGCTTTAGTATAACTAGTTTCAACTCTGTAACTTTTTGTAACTTAAAATTCATGGCTTTATAAAAGGGCATGACTCTAACTTGAAACTACTGAGCCATATTAAAAAAAAAATTATGTGCTAGGATGTGGCAGGGACTTTTGGAATCAATGGGATACTTTGTTACTATAATATAAAATAATATTATGATCATTTAAATTTTATGAGATAAGTATGATTGTGGCTCCGTAATAATATTGTAACTATAAAAGAATCTATTACATAGTAAAAGGAATGTGCTAATGAGTTGGTAAAATCACAGCATAGAAATATTATCATGACTAATTAAGTAGAATTTTGGCCAAAAATAGATGTCAATGCTCTGTGATGCTCCATAATCTACCCCTCATCCATACACTATGAAAAGACTATTAACCCCATGATTATTCATCAAAAGCTACCACAAATTTGAAATTCATAAAACCGATCCATAAATATCGTATTCTCATGCTTACACATCATCAAAAGATACCAAAATATACAATAATATTCAGGAATTTGAAATTTAAAAAGGCTCCAAAACTAAAACTATTGCCTGTACCTAAGCAATACCTTCTCTCTCCATAATCAAAAAAAAAATTACAGCATCTCAAATCATTTCATCACAAAGGTTACAATATCATACTAAATAAATAAATAAAAAGTACAAATCAATGTGTTGATGGAGGTTGCAACATTTGAATTTTTTTAAGGATCATATTTTTTTAAAGTAAAATATGATTGGGTACTTGAATGGTGGCATATAAGTGAATGACATCTTTGAATCTCCCATTCATGTAACTAATTAATCTAATATTTTTTTCATAATTTCGCAAAATACTTAGTCTTTAATTTTCCTTAAGGCAAGTATTTTTGATTTTCACCACATTTTTCTATTTCCTCGATTCATTGGCATTCCCCATATTTTGTTTCATCTCCATTTATTTATCTCTTTTCTCCATTGATCTCTTCTAATTTTCATTGATGGCCTCATACAATATCTCAAATAATTCAGCACTATCTATCAATCCAATATTCACGTATCTCATGTCTTCTTTAAGAGTTTGTACATCCAATCTTTAAAATTTTTTTGCTTTGAGATAAAAAAAATATCTTTTTGATGGAGATGATTTTCCCACATCAAATCAAAATTTTCAACCTCTTCCACTACTATTATACATAATGAATTGATTATATTTTTCAAATCTTCTTTGTTTCTTTTGGCACCCTGCTGCACATTTTCTAAAATACAAAAAACATTAGCAAACATACATCCACGTGCAACTAAGGAATGCTCAAGGGCCTTTTTCCTAATTTTATACTGGTCATTCCCCTTGAAGGATCCTCTTCTTTTTCTTTTTGTCTCAGTCTATTCCCCTTTTAATGCCTATCAATGTTGGGGAACACCATCGAACACATTGCATTTACTTAATCATCCATGATAAATCCCTTGGCTAGGCATAGTAAAGAGAAGAGGGAACTGTTAATTAGTTGGCTAAAAAATTCACTATCGAGAAACACAAGAATCAATTTCTACAGAATCTTCCCTACATAAAAATGGTAATCAATGAGATACAACATGATCACTCTTTCCAAAATGTCGATAATAAAAAAGTTGCATATGAAATATAACCAAATTTTACTCTTCATTAGTTCTCTCATCATCAATTATCAATATGCACTCTTTAAAGTCATCCTCTATGCACCTTTTTCCAACCATAAACAAACTAGTGATAACTAGAAAATTAGGTTATTTATGGAGGGATTTAAAATCCATGTTATCCTTAGCTCTTGGGAATCCAAGCAACTCATTAATTATCCTTCAATCAAAGCATACTCAAATACTTCTCACGTAGCCATTTTTCCGTGCAAATCCATGTTATCCTTATTTTTCTCATGCTCTATGTGTAAAAAATAATATATAATTTCTTTTTTTGATGATATTCCAAAAATAAGGAATGAATTCATTGAATTCCCTTTCTCCAATAAAGCTTTTCTTCGACAGGAAAGTTGTCATGGGCACCATAGCTTCTGGCATAATTTATGTGGTGTTAGGTTTCTATCTCTTCCATTTCTCCATGTGATTTATTTCTATGATATTTTTCATTGAAGATCTTCTCACTTCTATCCTCGAATCAACAAGCTTATTGGATTTAGGTCTGGTTGTCACGGTGTCAAAAAATTATTAAAAAATTTTTGAGGAGGAATTTCTAGGGTTAGGTATCTATAGTCGTGACTTGGGTCATAATTGTTGTGACTATATGTTCTTGCTTTTCTTCTATAAAAAAAAGTATGGTATTATGTCAAGTAGTTCCTTCAAAGTCATGACTTTGGGTCTTAACCATAGCTTTTCCATATAACTTATATGATGCTCATCTTTCTGTAACACCTAAGTTTTCAGGAATGATACGCTATCATGGCTTTGTTACTAAACTTATAATAAGCTTTTTTTTCTATAACAAAAATGTCATACTATTGAAAAATGGTCATTACTTTAGGCTACAAACACTAAAAGAAAATGTTGTATTAGCTAACATATTTTAGCCAGGGATTAATCCCTAGCTAAATTACGAGGGATTAGCTAGAGAATAGCAAGAGATTTATGATTTTTCATTGAAATAAAAATTTGCACCGGATTAGCTACGGATTAGCGACAGAAAATTTTTTGTAAATTCTGCTAAAAAAATGGGGAATTTAGCTACGGATTTAGTGACAGAAAATTTTAGTAAATTCTGCTCAATAAAAGCGTGGAATTTAACGATGAATTTAGCGACGGATTTAGCGACAAAATATCCCTAGCTAATAAAATCTTGAACTTAGTTACAGATTTGGCAATTGGATATCCCAAGCTTATATAATCTGTAATTTAGCTACGGAATTAGTGACAGATTTTCCCTAACTAATAAAATACGTAATTTAGCTATGGAATTAGCAATAAATTTTCCCTAGCTAATAAAATATGTAATTTAGCTATGTAATTAGTAATGGATTTTCCCTAGCTAGTAAAATACGTAATTTATCTATGGTATTAGTGGTGGATTTTCCCTAGCTAATAAAATATGTAATTTAGCTACGAAATTAGGGATGGATTTTCCCTAGCTAATAAAATCCATAATTTAGCGACGGATTTAGCTATGAAATTTCTCTAGCTAATTTAATCTGGAATATAGCGACGGATTTAACGACGGTTTCCCTTAGCTAATAAAATCAGTAATTTAGCAATGGATTTAGCTACGAAATTTCTCTAACTAATTAAATCATGAATTTACGAATGGATTTAGCGACGGATTTTCACTATCGAATAAAATCTGGATAATTTAGCGATAGATTTAGCGACAAATTTTCCCTAGCTAATAAAATGCTGAAAATAGCTACGGATTTTGAGATGAAATTTTCCTATCTAATAAAATTTGGAATTTAGCTACAGATTTAGCGATAGAATTTTTCTAGCTATTTTCATCTGGAACATAGCGACAGATTTCAGTGACGAAATTCCCTAGCTATTTACATCCGGAACATAGCTATGGATTTTAGCGACAGAATTTCCCTAGCTAATTACACCCCAAAATATTGCGACGGATTTAGCGACAAAATTTTCCTAGCTAATTACATACTGAAAATAATGACTGATTATAGCGATAGAAATTTCCTAGCCAATTACTTCCTAAATATAGCGATAGATTTTTGTGACGAATCTTCTCTAACTAATTAAATCCAGAATATATCAACAGATTTAGCGACAAAACTTCCTTAGTTAATTAAATCTGGAATATAGCGATGGATTTAGTGACTCAACTTCCCTAGCTAATTAAATCTCGAACATAGCGACGAAATTTCCCTAGCCAAAATTTAATTATTTAATTTTTTTAAATCTATTATTAGTTTTAATATTTTATTTAATATTATTTATTAAATGTATGTTAATGGTCTATAGATGAGCAATCTTTGAAAGATACATTATCCTCGTAATATCATTCAAAAAATGATATTATTTATAAATAATTTAAAAAATATAAAAATACAAGAAAAAAGTTATATTAATAAGGACTAAAATAACTATTTTTATGATGTATTAATTTTTTAAAAAATTATACAAAAAATTTTCTAAAATTTTTAATTAAGAAACTAAATAATTTATATTAAAGTAATATTAAATAATAAATTCAAAAAGTATCAGAATTTTTTTCGATATTTTAAAAATTAAATTAACATACATTAAATTTTCTACTAATTTAAATGTAAATTAATTCATTGTATGATAAAATAGAAAATATTTTCAAAAATATCTGAATTGACGAATAAAATAGTAAATATTAATATTATTATAAGTATTAAAATTTTTTTATGATTATAATAAATATTTAAAAAAATAAATAATACAAATTTTGAAAATCTTGAAATATAATAAAAAAATATAATTTTTTTAATAAAGTTAAAAGAAAATAAAATAATAATTATAAATAAATACATAGCGTTTGCTCCTACTAAAATTTTTAAAAATTAAACAATTGAGTAATATTTTTACAATTAGCTTTTAACATTAAGTTTTTATTAAAATAATAAATATAACTTTTTTTAATTATCTTCTCACTATAAGTAATTTTTTGAATTTTAAAAATTATTAATGAAATCAAATAATATGAAATTTCATGCCTTTAAAAGTATTTCATATTACCTTCGTAAAAATTAATGTGAATTCTTAAAAATTTATAATCATGAAATATAAATTTTTAAATATTTTTTAACATAAAGAGTATTTTATAACTTTTAGGCGAGTGGTTAGAAGACAAATTATCTTTTCATTTATGTCCTAATAAATGAAGTTTATTAATTTTGTACTTATTTGATATTTTTTTTAAAGCTAAACATATATTTTTTAATTATTTATACATTTATTGTTTAATTAATATTATAATAAAAAAAATGTAAGGTATTTGTTTTTCATTTGTACCTTGAATACACAAATTAATTTTGTTGAAAAAATTTTGATTATAAATAAAATTAATGAGTATTTTTGTATTATATATATATATTGTTTATTTAATGTTTTAATAATTAAAAATATAATTATTTTCCTAAAATATACATTATGCCTCTCGACGCCAACGCATCTCTAACAAGTGAATCGAATTCCACTGCATTCTACCATCTATCTCTCGACACCGACACAATAATATTTAATCGAGGTTTAAGTATTAATTTGTTATTTGCTTTGAGGTACATTTTATACATTTATTCTTCATCAATTATCTTGGATTGCTTAATTGAAAGCTCATGCGTATTGATTCTATTATTTATTGTTTCCGAAATTCTTCTCCTTTATTCACTGTAGTTTCCTTGGATTGCATTTAAATACTTATTCGTATACATACTTCATGTATTTGTGATATAATGCATTGTCATTGTGTGGATTTTGATGGTGCACAAGAGGTATGCCGATTTAATAACTACATCAATATACATAACAATATACATTATACAAAAATAGTATACATAAATATAAGTGTATATAAACATAACTATATCTATATAACTATAAAAATAGTATACATAAACTATTTAAACATAACTATATCTATATAATTTAAATTTCTTATATAAGTGTATTTTACTATATCTACATAACTATAAAAATAGTATACATAAACATAACTATATTTAAATATAAAAATGTATATTTAATATACATATAAATATAGATATATAACTATATATAAATGTATTTAGCAATATGAATATAAAAATATTACTATATAGAAAAGTATTTATCTACATTAATATACATAACTATATATAAACAGTATAAGGTATGCCGACCTGATATCTACATCAATATACATAACTATATTTATACAGTATACATAAATAGTATACATAAACATAAGTGTAATTTATATAAGTGTATTTAAACATTTCAATACATCAATATGCATGTGTGATATAATTTGAATTTTTTTTATAAGTGTATTTTACTATATCTATAACTATAAAAATAGTATACATAAATATTTCTATATATAAATACAACAACGTATATTTAATACACACACACACACACACACACACACACACACACACACATATATATATATATAACTATATATAAAAATATTTAACAATATGTATATCAACTTATTACTATATATAAATGTATTTATCTATATTAATATAAATAACTCTACATAAATAGTATATATAAATAGTACAATGTATGCCGACTTGATATCTACATCAATATACATAATTATATATAAATAGTATACATAATCAGTATACATAAGCATATGTTTATTTGATATAAGTATATTTAAACATAACTATACATCAATATACACATTTGATATAATTTTAATTTCTTATATAGGTGTATTTTACTATATCTATAACTATAAAAATAGTATACATAAACATTACTATATATAACTATAATAACTTATATTTAATATACATACATACATATATATATGTATGTATGTATGTATGTATTTAACAATATGTATATCAACATATTACTATTTATAAATGTATTTATCTACATTAATATACATAACTATATATAAACAATACGCATAAATAGTATAAGGTATGCCGACTTTATATCAACATCAATATACATAACTATATATAAATAGTATACATAAATAGTATACAATAAACATATGTATATTTTATATAAGTGTATTTTACTATATCTATATAATTATAAAAATAGTATACATAAACATTACTATATATAAATATAACAATGTATATTTAATACACACACACACACACATACACACACACACATATATATATATATATATATAACTATATATAAATATATTTATTTATATAAATATACATAACTATACATAAATAGTATACTTAAATAGTATAAGGTATGCCAACTTGATATCTACATTAATATACATAACGATATACATGAACAATATACATAAACATAAGTGTATTTTATATAAGTGTATCTAAACATAACTATACATCAATATGCATGTGTGATATAATTCGAATTTCTTATATAAGTGTATTTTACTATATCTATAACTATAAAAATAGTATACATAAACATAACTATATATAAATATATTTAACAATATGTATATCAACATATTACTATATATAAATGTATTTATCTACATCATTACCTATACAAAGTCTTATGTCTAAATATATATAATTATATGAAAAAATATATATAACTACATCTACAACATGTATAACTACATGCTTCAGAAACTTAATATCTATTCATATCATTCATCTCATTCATACATGTTTTTTTGGATATTGTATAAATCTTTATCATGTTCTCATATAATTTAGGAACTTAAATTTAATTCTTTCAATATTAAATATTTTTTTATTATATTTTTATATGTTTGTATAAATCATTATGATATAATATGTTAAGGGTTTGTATCTTTTTTTCACTTAATATCATTTAACTAAAATTTATTTCTAATAAAATGTTCATTTATTAAAATTTATTTTGTAATTTTCAAAACAAATAACAATATGTTTGTGTAATAAATATTATAAAAAATTCTAAAATATATATATGATGTAATCTCACATTAAATTTGAGAAGAAAAATACTTGAGCACATAAATATTTACATGTTTCAAAAATTCGTGAGAGTAGGAGCAAAAAGTGACATTATTACAAGATATAACTAAGCTCCCATCTAAAACACTTTTTCTAAAAATTTGATCAGAGTAATACTTGCAATGATAAAGGTTCATTCAATACTAAACATCATGGTGTTACATTTTTATTCAATACTTTAATTTATTCAAATAAAAAAATTTATTTAATATCTTCTTCAACAACTCTTCTATCTTCTTTTTCTAGTCTTGATAAGCTATTTTCATTTTTAATTATATGTACATTTCTTATCTAATATCTCTAGTTCAAACTATTGTAATAGTTAAATCCATCAAATCAATCTAGGGCTAACATCTTACTTTTTTATGAGATATTTGAATATAGAATATTTAGTATATACTATGACTTTGGTCCCCACTAAATATGATATTAATTTTCCAAAAGAAAAGATTGTTGATACAAGTTCTTTCTTTATAGTGGTTTAATTCAATTGGGCATTTGAGAGTGTGTTGTTATCATAGTATATGATACCTATTTATAAATATTTGTATAACTATATAAAACTTTTTTAATAATATTTAACTATATTTGTAACTATGTAAATTATTTTTATAACTATATTAATAACTATATATAATTATTTTTTTAACTATATAATATTTTATAACTATATGAATATTTTTATATAACTATATTTTTAACAAAATATATCATATGTATAATAATATATAACTATATATAATTGTAGTTTACTATATGTATAACTATAAAAATGGTATATATAACTATATCTTTAACTACATACATATTTATAACTATATTTGTAAATCTATATATAAATATTTGTATAACTATGTAACACTCTATATAATTAAATATAATTATAATTGTATCAATATATACATATATATCTTCATATAATTAAATCTATATTTATAACTTTGTATATATTTATGTATAAGTACTTATAACTACTTGTATGAATATATCTATATATAATTATATGTTTAACTATATATAACTCTTTTTTTAATTATATATACTATAGGTATAAGAACATATAGAGGTCGACCTCTCTCTCTCTCTGGTGACCATCTTTTGAGGTCTATTGATTCTTTTTTTTTCTCTCATTGGATCTCTTTACTGCCATACGCCAAAGGAATTGAGATTTAGTGGAACAAATGGGGTTTAAGTTCACAAAGCTGTTTAGCAGGCTGTTTGCCAACAAGGAGATGATAATTTTGATGCTAGGTCTTGATGCTGGTGGAAAGACAACAATTTTGTATAAGTTGAAGCTTGGTGAAATTGTCACCACAATTCCTATTATTGTCTTCAATGTAGAGACTGTTAAATAAAAATCATCAATTTCACTGTGTGGGATGTTGGGGGTCAAGACAAGATTCGCCCATTCTGAAGAGATTACTTCCAAAATACCCAAGGTCTCATTTTTGTGGTGGACAGCAATGACAGAGATCAAGTAGTTGAAGCCAAAGATGAGTTACATAGGATGTTAAACCGAGGAAAACCTTCGAGATGCAGTTTTGCTGGTGTTTGCCAATAAGCAAGATCTTCCTAATGCGATGAATGTATTTGAAATTACTGACAAGCTAAGAATTCACTCTCTTCTCCAACGCCATTGGCACATTCAGAGCACTTGTGCTACCTCTGGCGAGGGCCTCTACGAGGCTCTTGATTGGCTTTCCAATTACATTGCCAGCAAATCATAAATAATTTTAGCAGGATTAGGCTAACTTTGTTGACATATCTGGATGTGGATTTAATCATTGCCTATTTTTCTTGAGTTTTGTTCTGGTATGTGGATGCATCATATGTTTCTAGGGGGATTCAAATTGTATTTATATTTATATATTGCATGCCTGAAATACAAGACTGCATTTACTCCGTTCTGATCTGTTGTAAGCCGAACTTGTTTGTTTTCTGTTTTGTCTTTTTGCCATTGGATCCCAAAGGTACCAGAACATATAACTATAAATAATTATATTTGACTATATGTATAACTATAAAATATTATACATAACTATATTTAAAAATATAATTAACAACATATATTTAATTTACATTTTTATATATTAGTATATAAAATTGTGTTTTACCATATATATACCTATAGATAACTATATGTATACTTATATAAAATTATATATATAAATATATATACCTATATGTATAAATATATATACCTATATGTATAAATATAAGTATAACTATATGTGTAACTATATGTATAACCACATGTAACTATATTTATAATCACATGTATAATAACATACAATATTATATTTAACTATATGTGTATAACTATGTATAAATATTTGTATAACTATATATAAATATTTTATAACTATATAACACTCTACAACATTAAATATAACTATATTTATAACTATGTATACATATTTGTAAATCTATATATTTTTTTATAACTTTATATATTTACGAACAACTATTTGTATGAATATATTTATATATAACATATATGTTTAAATATATAAAATTATTAATAGCTATATATACAATATGTATAATAACATATAACTATAAAGAATTTTATCTTTTTATATATATAACTATAAAATCTTTATACATAACTATATTTAAATATATAATTTATATCTTATATTTAATATAAATTTGTATATATTAGTATATAAAAATATATTTTACTATATATATGCCTATACATATCCATAAAAAATTATATGAATAAATATTATACTTACATGTATAAATATAAGTATACCTATATGTGTAACTAAATGTATAACCACATGTAACTATATTTATAATTGCATGTATTAAAATATAAAACAGTATGTTTAATTATATGTGTATACCTATATATAAATATTTGTAAAACTATTACTATAAAAAACTCTATATAAATAAATATAACTTTATTTTTATTTATGTATACATATATTTATACATATATGTAAATCTATAATTGTTTATAACTTTGTATACATTTATTTATATTTACTTATAACTACATGTATCCATATATATATATATATATATATATATATATATATATATATAATTATATGTTTCACTATATGTAACTATTTACATTTACTATATGTATCCTAACATATAATTATATATGGGATAATACTAATTTGTTACACTAACTTGAAATAAAATGGCTAAAGAAATATAATATCAACAATATGAAAGCACATAGCATGAGAGTGTCCGTTGATCATGCTCATATATGGTATAATACAAATAAGTGTCATACTTTTACCTATTTCCAACCCATGGGCCTTAGGCTCAAATATGAACTTATGTATAACAAAATGTAATATTTGATATGTTCGTATAGAAGATATTTTATTTTCTTTTATATAATTCTTCATTCTAACACTACACTCTCTGTCTCTCTCTCTCCCTCTATAATTCTTTTTGTCATTCTCTTTCACTTTTTCTTTATACGTTACACACTCTCTCTTGTTATTTTCTTTCTCACTCTTCTTTCTTGCTTGTTCTCTCTCTCTCTCTCTCTCTCTCCCTCCACCCCCCTCTCTCTCCTTCTCTCCCCCCACTCTCCCCCTCTCTCCCTTTCACCATATCTCTCCCCCCTCTCTCTCCCTCCTCTCTCCCTCTCTCTCTCTCTCCATGTCTCCCCATTTATCTGCCTCTCTCTCTCCATCTCCATCAAACTTTAAATGTCTTTCTTTTTTGCTTTCTTTTCTTATGCATTATTGTATTTTGTACCCTTTATCTAGTATTACTGTGATATCTATTAATCTTTATCGTGCTAAAAATTGTTTGATCTATTCATGTAGATTCTGCAAACGCAGTGCCTCGATATTCATGATATTTAATTTTTAAATAATCATATTTAAGTAATTTTATTTAATTATTTGTATATTTTAAAGTAATAAAATGTTTTATTCAAAATAATGATTGGGCATTATTTTTTGTAAATAAAACGGGACAAAATGAGTTTAAATCATTAGTGGATGTACAGAAGTATTATTAATTGATTTTTGAAAAAAAAAATTTGTGTCTAGGCTTAAAAATTTCATCAATTTTGCATGTAATCAATCGAGATTGATGGATGGAGAAATAATTAAGTGTCCATGTAATCATCTCAAGTGTCAAAATATCCCTTTTCATGATGCAAACACTATAAGATATCATTTGGCTAAATATGGCTTTGTGCTAAATTATTTTGTTTGGATTTATCATGGGGAAAGTACCATTGCTCTGAATATTGACCAAAATGAGGGTACTGGATAGTTTTCCTGTGGTGAAGAATCATCAAACACATACCATAGAATGATCACAGAAGATACTGGTGCTGACTTCAATATGGATTACATGGATGAACCAACTAATCCTGAAGCTCAGAAATTTTATGAAATGCTTAAAGTGGCAGATAAAGAGTTGTGGCCTGATTATAAAACACATTCACAATTGTCACTTGTAGCTCGACTGATGAGCATTAAGTCAGAAAATCATATGTTTGAAAAATTATTTGATCAGGTGATAGAACTGATGAAAGAGATTGTTCCGGATAATATTTTGATCACTAACAACTTTTACAACACTAAGAAGTAACTACGAGCAATGGGGCTACCAGTGGAAAAAATTGATTGTTGTTTAAATTATTGTATGTTATATTGGGAAGGTGATAGTAATTTAATTAGCTACAAGTTTTGTGATCATCCTCGATTTAGGAAGGCACCTTGTGTGATAGATACGTGAAAAAAAATTGAAGGTTGTCTTTAAGAAGATATATTATTTTCCATTAATTGAGATTATATGCATCAAATGCTATAGCAAATGATATGAGGTGGCATCCTGAGCATGAGGTTGAAGAAGGAGTAATGCGTCATCCATCATATTCACTTGTTTGGAAGCATTTTAATTATATACATCAAGATTTTGCAGCAGAAAGTCAAAATGTGAGTTTGGGTCTCTACATTGATTGATTTCAGCCATTTGGGCAATCTGGACAATAGTATTCAACATGACCAATGATAGTGACGCCTTATAACTTGCCTCCATGGTTGTGTATGAAGGAGAATTATATGTTTTTGTCAATATTGGTTCCAGGGCCAAAAAATCCGAAAGACATGCTGAATATTTTCTTACAGCTTTGTGTTACAGAGTTAAATCATTTGTGGGATGTTGGCGTGAATACATATGATATCTCAAAGAAGCAAAATTCAATTATGCAGGAAGCCCTTATCTGGACGGTAAGTGACTTTTTTGTATATTCAATATTATCTGGTTGGAGTACTGTAGGATGATTCGCATGTCCGTATTGCATGACATATTCTGATACATTTAGCCTCAAATTTACTGGTAAACATTCATGGTTTGATAACCATCGTAAGTTTCTAACTATGAATAATCCATTTTGAAGAAATACAACTACAATTCGTAAAAATAAAACTTTGATGACAATTGCACTAGCAGTTCGTTCAGAAGATGATTTATGACAGAGATTCAGATTTTAGGTTTTAAGATGGTAAATGAAAAGGATGCTACTGGAAGTAATGGACCAATAGACAAAATATTTGGCTGGAGGAAATGTAGTATATTTTGGGACTTGCCCTATTAGAAGTCCAATTTAATTTGTCATAACTTAAATGGAATGCATATTGAAAAAACATGATTGATAATGTTTTCAACACTGTCCTTAATATAGATGGAAAAACAAAAGACACTTTAAAATCAAGACAAGAGCTGAATGATTACTGTTGGCGTCCTGAATTAAAACTGAATGAGGCAACAAGAAAATTTTCTAAAGCTTGTTACACACATGATAAAAAGGCAAGATATATATTGTGTGAATAAGTTAAAAATTTGAAATTCCCTGATGAATGTGTCAAATATGGGTAGATGCGTGTATATGAAGAATCTTAAGTTATTTGGAATGAAAAGTCATGACTACCATGTATTTATGCAGAGATTAATTCCAATTGTATTTCATGAATTACTTCCCATAAGTGTTTGGAAGGTCCTTATAGAACTTAGTTTGTTTTTTAAATAGCTAAATGCAACCACAATCAAAAATAGATTACATGGAGAGGCTAGAGAATGATATTCCACTTATTATTTGTAAGCTTGAACGGATATTCCCATAGAGTTTTTTGACTCAATGGAGCATTTGCTAGTCCATTTGGCATATGAAGCAAGGATTGCAGGGCCAGTGCAATACAGGTGGTTGTATTCTTTTGAGAGCTAAATACTTATAATTTGCTGTGTTTTATTATTTCATACATAAAGTAATATTGTAATTTAATATAATTGAAACCTAATATTGTGGTTGTAGGTATCTTCGTAAGTTTAAATTGAATGTTAGAAACAATTCAAAAATAATGTCTTTATGTCCATATATTAAATCTCATAATTATAATGAGTTGCAATAGATAAGAAATTCCATATGGGCTTCAACATCATTGCTAGTAAAAAAGGTTTTCTCATAATAGATATGCTCTTTCTAAGTAAAGTCTTTTGGAATAAGCCTAGCCTTATAAGTCTCAATGTTATTAAATCATAGATACAATCCATGATTATGATCCCAATGGTATATACCATTGGTATTGAAAGAGTTTCTTCTTAAGAAAAAAAGAAGAATATTACCTTATGAAATTTCTTCTTATATACCAATGGAATATACCATTGGTATTGAAAGAGTTTGGATTGATTTATCTCATCTCAATTAATCTAAAATAAACTTACTTCTAGGATTGTGACTTATTATAAAGTCTTCTTCTAAGAATTGGAAATTAGTATTAACAATGATCTTCTTATCTGTTGGACAATACAACAAACCACATTGGCTTCCTCTAATATATCTAATGAAGAAACAAACTTCTATTATTAGTTCTAACTTATTTATTTTCTCTTTCAACACATGTGTTAGGAACCCCTATAGATGAATGCATTTTAAACTAGGGGTAGGTCCAATCCAAAATTTAGTTGGAGTTATAGGTATTGAATTAGATTGATCCTTGTTCGGAATATAAACTATTGTTTCTAATGCATATCCCCAGAAAGAATCAAACATATCTAAATAACTCATTATTGATCTCACCATGTCTATAAAAGTTATATTTCTTCTTTTCGTTGCACCATTATATTGTGGAATACTATGTGTAAATAATTGGGATATAATCTCATGATTTAACAGTAGTCTCAAAACTCTCCCAAGAGGTATTTGCCACTATGATCAGATTGTAGTGTCTTGAGATGTTTATTAAGATTCTTCTCCATTTATGCCCTATACTCATTGAATTTCTCAAAGGTTTTGGAATTATGACATATTAAACATATATATTTCCATAACTTGAGTAATTATCAATAAATGTAATGAAATACTCAAAATAAATTAATTTCAGCTATTCTTTAGCTGTATAGCCCTTAGCCCAAAAGGACATTTGGTTATTTTCCTTCCAAGCATGATTCATAGGTTACAAGTATTTTTATTTTCAATGAACCCAAAGGTTCATCATTGACCAATCTTGTTATTCATTTTAGATTTTATGACCTAGGCGCAAGTGCCAAAGATAGGTCTAGTTCATTTGAGAAGGTTATTTTATTTAAATGGCAAGATATTAGTATTTTTCATTTCAGCCAACTGTAGTAAAGGAGATATAGGATCAATAATATAAAGATTATTTTTTAATACATTAGAATAAATAAATATGTTATTCAAATAGATTATTATAGAATCATTGACAAAAATTAATATCCATCCTTAACCAAACTAGAAAAATAAATTAAATTTTTTTTGATGGAAGGTACATAATAACAATCTTTCAAAATTAAAATTGTATTGCTCTCAAAATGAAGATGGTAATCTCTCACTACAATCATCGGCAACTTCGTTGTATCTTTCTAGTAAAGAGTAGAAAACATGATTAGTAAATCTTGTATCAACACACTAGCTATCAATAGATACTATTACTAAATATGTCTCAACTACTAGTAAATGATATTTATCTTAATTTTTCATCTTGATGAGATACACTTTACACCATTTCTTCCAATGTCTTGACTATTTGTAATGAAAATATTTATCCTTTAGTTTTTTGACTCTCGCTTGTGAGTTAGGAACTAACTAGGGAACATGAACATATTTCTAAGTTTTTTCTTCTTATTTCCTTTTAGTTTAAAAGAATTCTTTTCATCAACAAAGACATGAAATTGGTTCTAGATAAGACTCTTAGCCGATACCAATTCTTTAAGCAATTATGTAGTGTCTAATCAAGTTATTCAAATTTTAGTTATGGAAAAATTACTTATATGATATTGATAATGACTATAGAATGATATTGATCTAGGAATCCTTATCAATTTAACTCCAAGGATTTTTATTTTATCCAAAAGACCAATCTTCTTTAGAACATGATCTTCCATATATGTATTTTTTAAACATCAAAGTATTCATCAAATCTTTCATGACTTTTTATCTAGCAGAACAAGTTTAATTCCTAAATATTTTTTTTGAGATTTGACATCATATCATAGGTAGTGCAAATGGATTGATGTTGTTGTTGGAATATATTTGACCTAGAAGCTAAAATATAACACATTGATATCAATCAACTTTTAACCTATTACTCATATAGCTTTGCTTCATGTTTGATTGCATATTCATGAGGTTTATCTGGGCAAAGGCTATGAATATAAATTTGAAGTTATCAGTAGTCAAAACAATATAATAGTTTTTTTTCCAAGATATGTAATTGGTTCCATTGAGTTAATTCTTTTGAGAATAGTAGTGAGTGGCTTGAAAGTTATTTTAAAAAACCTAAAAAATTACAAGTCAATTAGCTTTGAATTCAACCTCAACTCTCGAGTATTGGCTCCCTCTACTAATTCTTCAATAAATACTTCATTAGTTTGATATAACATAAATAACATATCTCGATGGAAGGACACCTACTACCATCATTTTTTTAGATAGGTTGATTCTTCTTATTCTAGTTGTACATGAAATAGGCTATACCAAATAAGACTAAATAAGATGACTTTTTTTTGTAACTATAAATAATAGTAGTGATTCAGATAGAGTGGATGCTATTATTTGTAGCTAAGTGTATACCATCACATAATTCTAAATTGATTGTTCTTAAATGAATCTTTCAGATGATGAAGTGATCTATTTTAAAAATCCCACAAAACTATCTCATAGTAGTTTGTACTAAGTAGACCTACAAGTTAATCTATCTAATCGGGAAAAAGTCACCAAGAGCAACCTCTAACTGACTTGAATTATCCTCAAACTAGTGTTGGAAACCATGAGACTAATTCTCTTCAAAATTATTTATTTATTTTTATTAACATAGTAGTTTGCAATTTGAATGTATGTAAGAATTCTACATGAAATGTCTATTATTCACATACAACCATCATACAAGTTTTCACATACATCCATCATTCATATTTTCACAAGAACATGCCATCATAGTGAGATGTCACCAACTCACTATACATGCCGTCACATTCAAATACAAAAGCTCGTGCCATCATATTCAAGCACAAGAACTTGTCATAACATGTATTTATAAAACATAGAATCACATGCATCCTTGCCACAACTATGTGATGAGTTTTCCATCACATGCATACATTCCAAAATTATGCAATAACAATGCCATCACATAATTCTGAGCTTGAATGACCTAACAAATTGGGTTTTAGAGCATATTAATCAAAGACTCTGATTAATGAAGTCTGGGTTTTTGGGAAGCATCCCATATTCCCATTGGGGTTCATTCCTGACTATTCAAGTTGTAAAGGTATGAGGGCTCAAGGTCAGTGCCCCTAAAAATAAAAAAATAATAAAAAATAAACAAAACTTTCACATATCATAATCTCCATCACAATTAATTTTCAATATTAGTAATTTCATCGATGTTAGCCATTACATACTCCACATTGATCACCAATCATTATAGTGAACTTCACCATAGCCACCTTTAGCCACTACAGGGTCCATCATGACCAAAGTTAAACACAATAGGCTCTACCGTGCCCACTATTAGCCACGATAGACTCCATTATGGCCATCATCCATTATTGTAGACTCCTTATGGCCACCACATATTACTGTAGACTTCATCGCTGCCACTATCAACCATTATAGAATCCACCAAAGCCACCTTCCACTAGAGACTCCACCACGGTCTCCATTTTCCACTATGTGCTCCATCACGCTATCATTCACCTTATTTATATAAGCCTATGCCTCCTAGAAAAGAGTTCACAAAATCATCTAACATATTTGTGAAAATAAATTATAATTACTATTATGTGTATGCTTACAAAAATCATACAAACTAAATGCATAAATACAACTCCAAAAATTAACAAGTATTATCACATCCAGACGCACATCCAACTGCACATCCAAACGCATGAAATGCACATCAAAATACATCCAAAAGCACATAAATGCACACCCATATTCATCCAAATGCACATTCAAAATACCTAGATAGATGGGTGGTATTTTTTTGTTTAGTAGAGGCTGAAGTACCTATGTCATAATCAAATATATTATCTAATTCTCTATTCATATTAAAACCCAATTCATTTACATGCAATATCATATACTTATGCTTTGATACCATTATTCAATTTTCAAATTGATTCAAAAATATTGTATGTAATGGATTTATTTTAAGTTTTTATCTTCTAGAATGAATATCGAAGCTAGATTATTTAACACATATGTTGATTTTTTGTGATGTTAGAATTCTCTAAAACTGTCTCCCATGTTGCCTGCTCCATATCTGCAAGGAAAAAGATGTATAGTGTATGTGTTGTGCATCTATTTTACCAATAAAACCAAAACATGTAATAAAAAAAAATAACACATCATATCATTTTGCAAAAGTTATGTGACATATCTCTTTTTTATTTTATTCAAATTATATTAAAGATTGAATTAATTTATTATATATATATATATATATATATATATATAATCAAATAATTAATTTAATTTTAACTTATATCAATTAATAAAATTATTTAATCATATTAATTATTTCAATTTTATATACACACATGTTTTAAATACATAAAATAAATCTTTAATTATAATTTTAAATGTTTTTTATGACACTAGACTAGATTAAACTATACCATAAAAGGGGTTCTAACATAAATTAGATTTTATGCTCACAATATAAATTATATGTACTTTAATTTATGTTAATTATAATTTGTATTGCTATACAATTATAATTGTACTCATTCACACATTCTAAATAACTCACACCTTTTGTTATTCGGTACTTATTTTAACTTCTCATGTTACAAATATCCATCAATTGAATCAAATTATTAATAATTTAATTCAATCAATCTTTTATATATTATCTTGAGATATTTGCCTTAACTTATTTGATATGCTAGATCAAATTTTACATGTATGCATGGTTTAACGATATCAAAACTTATAAGTATCTTCAAGGAGGTATTATCAATCAATTTTACATGACATAAATTCCATCAAAAATTAATATTTACCTTACAATTGATAAAATTATCCAACTCATCAAGTATATTCATTTAATTATAAATCTTACCATTTATGAGTCAAAATAACTATTAATAAGTACACATGTTATCAAATAGATCAAGATTATGAGTAATAGTATTTGCAAAACTATGATGTTTTTTTATTTTACATATTAGTATAAAATAATTATATTACTTTGGTCATATTCATATACATACGTACACTAGCACAATAAGTTAGAATTTCACTATTCTCTATATTCAAGATAGACCTACAAAAAACATACGCTATAATTTTACCGATAGAGTATCAGGCTTCATCTAAATTGTAAACAGTCAACTAATATTTTACAAGAACTGATGATATGATCTTTTATATATAATCCAAACTCTATGTATCAAATCATATACTATGTAGAATAAAGGATGCACGTATATCAATTATAAATACAATAACAACTCATTATCATTCAAAAGAAAGCCAAGATGAATCCAACTAATAATTAAAAGGAAAAACAAACAAAAATGACCTTCAATATATAAGGTTCCAACATTGTAGGCATTTAAACAATATTCCTATAAAAGTACTCGCTCCTACTACTTTTTTTTGCATGGATCTATTTTTATGTTGTTACCATTCTAGTAAATTTATGTTGATTGCGGTGTACATAGTAAATTTATTGTATTTTGTTTATTGATAAAGAATATGAAACATAAAAAACTAATATAGGATCACTAACTATTTCAAATATGACATTAAATGAAATAATTGTAATATCTAAGCATCAATAATCAAGATATGGCTTTGAGATCAAGGAAAGATATACCATTCTAGTTCATTTTCACTTTTAAATCATACCCATTACACACATAAACAAGACCAACTGTTATCACTTTTATATATATTCTATTTAATCTCATTTCATTCACATCATCACCTTTTTATATTCAATGCAACACAAAAGGTTGTGATAGACTTGTAGTTGACTTATCATGGAGAGAATATTTACTTTAATCACTTTAACTAATTTATAGTGTCATTTTATTGAATCCTTTTTTTATGAATGATAACTCAACAACAATTAAGCAAATATATAAATTGTAATATTTTAAGAAGATTGATATTTTCAATTTATAAATTAGATTATTAGAGAATACAAACTATAATTTATAAATTAGATCATGAATTTAACTCACTATGATAGGGTACAATAAGATCTGATTAAAGTTTACTAAAGAATAATGAGAGTTAGAAGAAGTTTACTAATTTAGTGTAATCATTTGTTCAAAAAATATAAAATTATATTGTGTACAATCACTTGACCAGATTTTACCTACCATAAAAATTATGACTCTTAGATTAAATATGATAATATTTGTAGATCATGAATTTAACTAAAATAAGTTAGGGTACAATCACTTGACCAGAGTTAGAAGAAGTTTACTAATTTAGCTAGATAATGAATTTAAATAGCTAGGAAATGGTACAATCGCTTGACCAGATTTTACATTCATAAAAGGCATATATTTTTAGAATCTTAAAAGAAACTTAAGAAAAAATAAGTTTTTTCAATTAGATATCATCACAAAGTTTTCCTACTAATAAAATAACTTTAATTAAATATAAGTTTTTTATTTGTCTCCAAATACTTTAGAATCTCTTCTAATCATTCATGCACACTTATTTTTTGTTGATCTAAAAACTGACTCATGTATCAAAAATCAAAACTAAAATTGAAAAAAAAAAACACAATGCCAAACATTAAAATATATAAAGTCATTAAATATGATAATATCAACTAGGACAATGACTCTTCACCATATCTTGTAAGTTCGTGAGTTACTTTTTGATTTTTATTGAGTTGCATTGTAAAGACACATCGAAGGGACACAATTAGATAATATTTATCTCTCCTTTCTATAATTAAAGAATTTTGTTTATGCCCGATTGTCATTGTCATTGACCCTCATCTCATTCACTTTCTATTATTTTTTCATTGAGTTGAAATTCTTAGAGCTAAATATGAAGGATGTTGTATCTCTCAATTATGAGGTAAATTCATTAAGAGAAAATACAAATGATTCTTATATTGCTTGTCATGTCGAGATTAAGATTGAATAATTTTATGAATTTTATATGAATATACGTAAACTTGATAAATATGTTTTTTATGTTATATTTCATTATTTATTTAGTTGGGGTATAAAAGAATGAATCAAAATTTAATTAATATATAATGCCATTTTGTTATACTTAATTATAGTAATTTGAAGAAAGTTCAAGTCATCTTTGTATTTTCATTTTTTTTTATAAATTAGTAAAAACTCAATTTATTTGTGATATTAAAAACATGTGAAATAATAATAGCCTCGAGTATACCTCAAGTTCATTTGTATCATATGATTTGAAGCATGAAAATAGACATGACTCTCCATATGGATGTAATATCCAAAATGTTTTATTTGAAAAAAAAAATATTTGCCTATAATTTTTAGAATGCTTCCACTTAATAAACTATTGTGAGATGATTTTTGGATGATGTATTAATTGTTTCACAGACACCCTATACGAAAAAAACACACTTAGGTTTATGTTCACTAGCACTTTGCCAAAAAGGTTGTACTCTAGTACCCTAGTTTTATCTTACAAAGCCCTCTATTTTAAAAAGCAAACAAAATTCTTATATTTTCACACATACCTATGAAAATATATATGTTGTTATGTTCCCTAGTATAACGTGTTACGTTGACAAACATAACCTCAATAACATATTTCTTCTTTTCTCTTTCTTCCACATATATCTCACATATATTTTGATATCACATATCATTCATATCAAAAAAGTAAGATTGACTCTCTTGATAATTTCTATACACGTTTTACATGCATTTATAGTGATTTATTTTTTGATTTTTTTTATGTTTTTTTAATTTAACAGATAACATGTGTTAACATAAACATGTTTAATAAACTTAACATAGCATGTTAATTTTCTTATTGAAAGAATATTTCTTATTTTCTTATTTTTTTTTATTTTAAATTAACTTGTATTATGTATTTTTTAAAAAAATACATATTACATATTATGTGTTTTATTAAAGCATATATTATATAATTTTCAGAAACACATTTGTGTATTTTCATAAAAATCATTTGTTATAAAACTATCTTATTGTTATAAAAATATATCTTATTTAATAATATTAATTTTTATTAAAACATGTCATCTTAATGTTTTACTAAAAACAAATCATATTTAATAAAATTATATTTTATTGAAACAAACCATCTTATGGTTTTAAGAATAAACCACATTTAATAAAATCATATTTTATTAAAATGAACCTGCAAGCATTTTCAAAAACAAATATTATTTAGTAAAATAACATTTTATTAAAACAAACTCATGGTTTTACTTAAATATACCACATTAAACTTACTATTAAAATCACATTTTAATACTATATATAACCCAAGTCTAACTCAATATTCTTTTTCCATCCATTCTAAGTGTGTGACCTTTTAGATTCACATAATATTTGTAATAGGCATAAAACTATTATCATGCTTACAAATCATAAGTGGTCTTTAGCAAATCATTATGACTACTCAAGCTATGTGAATGTTAAATATAACATTATCCATGATTAATTTTATAGTCATTTTAACACATGATATATTTATTGAATATAAAACATGAATTAAGTCATATTTATATGGTTCAATAATATTTCCTTATCTAAAGTAGAATAAAAAAACAAATTATATTAATAACCCTTATTAATTTATATGAGAATGACTATCAATTTTTTAGTCTCACTTATTTAGTGACCAAGATATATCTCTCTTGAGAAGATAAACAAAAACATTCTCATTCACACATATTCATTTGTATGATTCATTCTATATTTGATCATAACCTTATCACTCTATTATAAATGAAATTGTATGTATCCAAATATAGAGTTCCTCATATAGGGATCTATTGTGAATTCAAGTATGATGACAAAAAAATATTATTATAATGATAATTACTTGTGACATTTAATTAATATGCTACCCTCATAGTGGGCCAGTCTAATAGACAATTCTCAAAGATGTACAAATGAGTTAACTTAATATTATATATTTATTCTTAGCAAAACATAATCTTCAGCAAGACTTAAAAACTAGTCTTCATTCATTATTAATTCACCAATAATGAAAGATAAGTGACTTTTATTATATTATTTTTTTAAGATTTAGGGTTTTACTACCATGTCACATACTTGATAACCATAAGCATAGTTAACTATTCATAAAATTAATTCTCAATATATTGATAATAAATATGTTTCTTATTTAATAAAGCATAAAATGATCATAATTTGATCATTGACCTATGGCACATCACTAAGAGTAACTTAATTGCAAATCATTGACTAAATAATTTGTTTTTCTATCATTTCAAATTCAGCACCATGTCATATTTCATACTCAAAAGGTAAGATCGCCTACCTTCCACCTTGGTTATTTACTAAGGTTTTACTCTCAAATTGATGTTCAAAATGTATGCTTAATTTTTTTGTATTTTTTTTTTTTAATAAAATACTAAAATAATAAAATTTTAATTTAGTTGTGATATTGAAAACAAGAGAAGTGACAATGACCTCAAGCATACCTCAAGTACGTGTCCGTGTGTATCCAACAATTTGAAGCATGTCATTATCCATAGAACTTCTAATGTAGGTAATGTCAAAAATGATGTTGCTGAAAAAAATAAACATTTAGCTAAAATTTTTAGGATGCTTCCACTTCATAAAGCACGGTAAGATGATTTTTGGATGATGTAGTTTCATTGCAAATTATTGACTAAATAATTCATTTTTTCTACCATTTCAATTTGAACACCATGTCATATTTTATATTCAAAAGGTAAGATCACCAACTTATCATCTAAAATATTCATCACCTTCTTTTATCTTTGATCTCTCACCTAGAATATATAAGTTGATTTCTGAAATATGAAGTATGCTATTATCAGCTCCTCTAGTAATCATATGGTACAAATAGTACTTCATCTTCATGACAATAATTACTGTTAGTGTTAATGTCACTTGGTTAGAAATGAGGCTCTTATTTAATGATTTAATAAAACTTGAAGGATTTGTATGACCTTTCAAGAATCTTTCAATTTAAGGTTATATTGAATTCATATCAATACTCTAGGAGAGAAGGAAATTCGAATTTCTTGATTCACTTATTCCCATGTGGTAAAGAAGATGGTACTATCAAACATACTTAGGTTGGTGAGAGTCTTGTTATCGATTAAAATAAAAGATTATATGATATGTCCTACTCACAATTTTGTTCCTTGGCATCTAGGTGTGGGAGAGTTCTTACAATCCTAACACTATTAACTTCATAGTTCTTTTGAATCACTCCATCAATACTTACAAAAGATGCCACATTATAATTTTATGAGTTTATTTTTGAGACTTTGTTAGGCTGTCTAATTTTATGGGTTATGTGATATCACAAAAATTTGTTAATGAGAGTATTGTCAATATAGATCTATAAGTATATCAATCATACAAGTTATAAATATAACTTTTGTTTATATATCAATCCCATAGGAATTGTATTGATTTTTTATATATTCAACAATAAGACAACTCAATTATAATAAAATGGATATTATGATTATGTAATCAATCATAGATCTATGAAATCATTCATTTATTTTATATGATATTATTTAAATTAGCTCAAATTATATTATATTTAGATACAGAAAGAAAATTAGAGTGATGTGCAATGATTCTTTGTCGTAACATCATACAAGATGGTTGTCACCATTGAGCATGTTCCAATAGTGCTCATCACATAGCTATCTTTTTAGTACATCATCACTGAGATAATAAATTATATATGCTTGAAAGTAGAGGTGTCAAACGGGCCGGGCCGAGTCGGGCAGGCCCATTTTTTTAGCACGAGCATGCCTTCGTGCCGGGCCAGGCACGACACGGTTACTGTACCATGCCTTGCCTGGCCCGGCATAGTTTAAAAAAGCCGAGCCCGGCATGGCTGGCCGTGCCGTTCCGTGCGGGGCCCGCTAGGGCCCGGCCTGGCTGTACGGTTCAAGCCTCATGGGACCGTGGGTCGGGTCCAATCAGACCCGACCAGTAATCTTTTTTGCGGGAGGGGCTATCACGGAGTCAGGCTCAAGTGACACTCGACACGGGACGAACCCGTGCCAGTGTGCCGTGCCATGGGCCGAACCGTGTCGGGTCAGGCATGGCTCGTGCCTAACCCGGGCACAGGATTTT
Organism: Sapria himalayana; assembly: GCA_029783825.1. Taxonomy (NCBI): domain Eukaryota; kingdom Viridiplantae; phylum Streptophyta; class Magnoliopsida; order Malpighiales; family Rafflesiaceae; genus Sapria; species Sapria himalayana. The sequence goes on along the minus strand of JAREIK010017918.1, from coordinate 1,604,605 downwards.
TCCGTGCTAGGTCGGCCCAGGCACGGCCGAACCGTGCCGTGCCTCGTGTCGGGCCGGGCCGGCCCGCCCCAGTTGACACCTCTACTTGAAAGTTATTAATAATCTCATACCTTTAAAAAACTTCATCAATTTCCTTTGATGGTTGCTTCGTATGTACACTTTTATTCTCTAGCTTTATGTATCATAAAAACTAAGAATTGATATTATTTTTAAGTATTTATACTTTCAACTTCGTAAGCACCATACTCTCACAATTAATGTATATTTCTTTAAAGTTTAACCGATGAAAACTAAATGACTAAAAGAAAATCATAAGGGCTATCATCATCTCGTGAGTCATAACAAACTCATTTATGCCCCAAGGATTATCTATTATCATCATTCTTTGTGATATTGTGACTCTCACATCTTTCCTACTATGTATGTATGTGACCTCTTATTTTACCTATCACTATACACTACGACAATCTCATACAAACATACTAACATCAAAATCTTAGCCCAAATTCTATTTAATCACCTATCCATCAATTTCCATAACATTATATAAAACTCCTCGTGTTCTTTCAATGCTTTTCTTTGGGATTAGCATTAAGTTTTGTGTCTCTTGCTTACTTTTTGAGCCCATATGGAGTAAAAAATTCATTTTTATGGTTTGGTAGCTACACAATGGCTTTACTTATTACATGGAGGCTAGAGGCCATAACTATAAAAAAAGGTCATGGCTCTTGATTGTATCTCAATATTTTTGTAATACTCTAATATTTATGTATTACTCAAAGTAGGAAGTTATGGTTTTCAGAAGAAAGTCACAACTTTGGTCTTAATCTCTTAATTTTAAGGTCATGACTTAAAAAAAAAGATCATGACTCTAGAATGTATCTCAATCTTTTTGTAATACAAAGTCATGACATTGGGTAATGATCCTAACTTGAGCATAATATCTCTATAACACAAAGCTATGATACTATGAAATATCAAAGCTTTGTTCATTTGTCTTTTTGTTCTTCAAAGGATCACAGCGTTAGGAAATGTCATGATATTATGAATGGACTCTCATATAGTTCTTCTTTGATCATTGTATATTGCGACACTTTGAAATAGTCATGCCATTAAATATGTATCTCATGTGTATCCTAAGTTTGTGGCGTTAAGAAATAAACTTGTCACAAAAATTACCCGTCATATATCTAACTATCCATGATACTATGAGTGTTGTGATACTAGACTTCACTTCTCTCATATATCATATCACCATGGTGCTACAAAGATACCATGACATTGACAATTAGTCGGTACATAATTGTTTCCTTTTTTTTGAGGATAAAAGTGATGTTCTTGAATATTAGTCATACTTGAGTAAAGACCTCTGTAATATTTTTTATCCCAAAAGTTGTGGCATTAAATATTTACCATAACTTTGGCCTGAGTAGTATTGGCTTTATAAATTTCTACAACTCAGATGTCACCTCTTTGTAAAATAGTCACAACTCTAACTTAAGATTACTAGGTCATATTAAAGATAAATTCATTGTGTTGGGACATGACTATCACTTTTAACACTAGCGAGATACTTAAGTTACTAGGACATAAAATTAATGTCAAAATCATATTATAACATCCACAAAGAATGTATCACATAGTAGAAATATTGTATTAACAAGTTAGTAAGATTGTGGTGTATAAAGATTGTCACAACCAATTAAGTAGTGTTTCAGTCAAGAATAAATATTGAAACTATGCAAGACTTCATACTCTATCTTTAAGTCAAATACCCTCCAAAAACCAAATTCTTTCTTGACTATTCATCAAAATTTACTAAAACTTTAAAGTCATGAAATTAATAAATAATTACTCTATTTCAAAGTCTGAACATCATCAAAAATCACTAAAATATATAAAAATATCTAGTAGTTTGAACACCAAATAAACTTACACACTAAAATAATTCTCATCCCTAAGCAAAAACAAACACACCCCCCCCCCCCCCCCCCCCCCCCCCCACAACAAAGAAAACAATATTTTACTATCTCAAATCAATTCAACACAATGTGTATATTACCATAAAATGGAAATAAATAATAGAAATACAAATCAACATGGTGATGAGGGTAGATGATATGATTTTACTTTAGGATCATACTCCTAAATATAAAAAATGACATTGAGAACTCAAACAGTGACATAGAAGTGAATGTCCTCATGTCTTCATCCAATCGAAACCAATGCATCTTCAAAGTATCTCAATGTGTATTTCTTATTTCTTTATGAATTACTACTTTATCAATCATCCATGTTCACATTGTATATATACCAATGCAATATATATACCAATGCATTGAGATAACTTTATGAATAGGATTGATAATACCTCCTAGAGGAAGATTATAAGTTTTGATATTATCAATCCTATAAGTGGATCTTAATCTGGTAATATAAATAAGTTAAGTGGAAAGTATCAAAGAAATAATTAAAGATTGATTGAATCATATTATTAGTGATTTTATTCAACCAATAAGTATATGTAATCTTAATATGAGAAGTTTAATTAGTATTAAGTAATAAAATGGCATAAAATAGGTTGAATAAGTGAGTGAGTGTAAATATAATTATATAGTGGTATTAAATACAATTAATAATAATTATTATACAAAATAATTTATATTATAAGCACTAGAGCTTATTCAAATCATAGTCCATTTCATAGCCTTATCTGGATGTCATATAAGCATTAAAGTCTTTTGTTTATTTATTTAGTATATTAGTGCATATATATAATTAGAATAATTAGTTTAATTATAATCGAATAATTTGATTTTTTCAAATTAATTGATTATTATTATAAAAATGATTTTGATGCTATATATATATATATATATATATAATATGTTAAATCATTAATTTGATATTTAATTTAATAATAAAACTAAAATGCCTCATTTAATGCATACATTTTTATTCTTGGGTTTAAATATCTATATGGCTCAGAAATGATAAACCATTGTAGTATTATCATATTTGAATTTGTGGTTGGAGGAGATGATATAAGAGATGACCTAAGCTATATGTGGAACCAAAACTAGATATTTCCTTCCTCAAATTTATTCGAAACAAAAAAATGATACTTCCAAGAGGGGTTCTAATCTTTGTCGACTACTTGAATACCGAGGCTGTTTTTTGTGGATTTTGATAATGTGTCTGGATGGTTTTTATTTATTGGGTGTAAATTTTGTATTTAAATTGTTGATTGGATTGTAATTTTTATTTCTATAAATCTTAAAAAAACCACTGCTGATGATGGTGGGGGTGGACATGGTGATTGTTGTGGTAATTAGTAATGCTAGAAAATATGACTTTCATCACTAATGCCATCAATGATTATTGTCGTGGAAATCAGTATTGTCAAAAATGATGATTGCGACTAGCGATGCCATCAACGATGATTGTCTTGATAATTGGCATTGCTGAAAAAGATGACTGTCATAGTGATTATTATGTTGATCAACTAGCGATAACACTATTTGTGGTGGTTATTATGTTGATCAACAATGCTAGAGAAGATGATTGTCCCCCGTGATGCTATCTATGGTGATTGTCCCCGGTGATGTTATCTATGGTGATTGTCCTCGATGATGCTATCTATGGTGATTGTCCCCGGTGATGCTATCTATGTTGATTTTCATAGTGATTGACAATATTGGAGAATATGACTATTGCCGATAATTCCATTTGTGATGGTTTTCATGGTGATCAGTATCGTTGGAGAAAATAAATATTGCAAATGATGCCATATATGGTGGTTGTCATGGTGATCATAAAATGCTACAAAAGATGACTATCATTAGCGATGTCATCTATGATGGTTGTCATTACGACCAACAATGCTAGAAAAGATGACTATCACCTATGATGCCATTTGTAATTATTGTCATGTTGATAGCCAATGCTGAAGAAGATGGCTATCACTAGTTTTTTTTTTTGATAATTAAGATGGCTATCACTAGTGATTCTATTTGTGGTGGTTTTCATGGCAACCGGCAATGTCGGAGAAGATGACTATTGCTAGTGAAGTCATGCATAGTAGTTGTCACAGTAATTGACAATGCCAAATAAGGTGATTACCACCGAAAATGCCATCTATTGTGATTTTGATGGCTATCATCAATGCTAGAGAAGGTGACTAATAATCGATGATATCACTTGTGGAAAATATCATGTCACACAAGCAGTGTTGGAAGTGATGATTGTAACTAGTAATTGTTGTATATGTAATTTGGTTTTTGAAAATCTATTTGTATAACCCAATGTTTCTATTTTAATATTTTCATGTAAGTACAGAAAAGAAAATATTAAAAGGCTGGGGATGCAGCAGTAGCACAAAAACGGAGGTCCCGCTCAGGTTAAATGAATCGAGATAATTTTTATTATAAAATATTTAGTAATTTTAAATTTCGGGTTGCTATTTTTGGACATGAGAACTGTTCATTGTCTTCTCTCTCTCTCTCTCTGCATGATTTATCATGACTGCTCTGTACTGCACATACTGTAAGATGGTTTTGTTGGTTTAATCTGTAACGCATAAGCATTTTTTGGTGGATGTAACTAGTCGTACTGAGCGACTAGCGAACCACGTTATTTCTGGTATTATATTTCTCGTTTTTTATTCTTCTGTGGTTGGATTGTGAATTAGATATATATTGTTTATTTTTTCTGTTGTTATTGTTGTCTTCTGTATCTTAATATCACCACCATGGAAGCGTAATAGCCCAACAGTAATGTTAATTGTAATGATATAAATGACCAATAGTAGTGGAATTTGAAATACTCTTGAGATAGAAAAGATATAGATACCAGGATTTATGGTGGCAGAACTAGGTGATGGCTGAGTTCATGGTGGTGGTCATGGACAATAAAAAAATTTCATGATGGTAGACATAGACAATAGTAGAGTACATGATAGACAATAGCGGAGTGCATGACCAACATATAAAAATGAAATAGATTCCATATCTATTTTATTATAGACATTACCTCCAAAGCATTATAATGGTAAAACTAGGTAGATTATGCCCAATTTAGGGCACTAACCTAATTCTTGAAAAATCTTAGGTTGTAAGTCGTAAAACCTAAATAGTCAAGGTGTTCAACATTCATATATACTGAATACCTAGTCATTACATATTGGTGAGATTAAAATTTGTGTGTCATGAAAATGTGTGTTTGTCATGAAAATGTATTTATTGTGGTATATATATATATATACACCTAGTCATTACATATTGTCATGGCATATTGGTGAGGTTAAAATATACTAAATACCTAGTCATTACATATTGGTGATATATATATGTGTGTGTGTGTGTGTGTGTGTGTTGTCATGGCATGTATGTATAAGCATAATAATTAGTATGATAGTTTGGGCCGAAAGAAATACACATTTTTTTTAATAAAAACCCTCAAATAATAAAATATTTAAGTGAATGAGAGAATTCATTAAATGAATCTAATGATCTTCACATTGGTTTAAAAGTTATATAAGTTAGTTAGCATGTTTTTCTTAGTACCTTTGTCCTATTAGATAAACTGGCTTGTAGATATGCTTGGCACAAACCACTACAAGATAATTCTATGGATTGATTAAATGAATCACTTCTCCATCTGAAGGATTTATTTGAGAATCTTTCAGTTTATAATTAGTTGATGGTTTATACTTAGTTATAAATAATAGTATCATTTCTATCTGAGTCAGTACTATTATTTGTAGAACCAAAGATTAGTCATCAATTAATCTTATTTAAACAGTCATTACCTAAATAGTAAGATTAATAGGAATTGACATATATGAATAAATAATGAAAGGTAAACATCATTCCTTCAAGACATACTTTTCAAAGTGTATCAGATTAATGACTAACGCATTTAAGAATAATTGAAGGAAATCAATTATTTTGGTAGAATTCAAATGAATAAGTTCATTATACAATTTTTAGGAAAATACCTTTCAGCCCACTCACTATCATTCTCAAAAAAATTAATCGATGAAACCAATTACATTAATTGGAAAAGAAATCTTGAAATTTTTTTAACTTCTAAGAACTACAAATTGATGTGAATAGATATGTTCCCAAATAAGCATCAATATGGGGGAACCAATGAGGAAACCAGCTTTTATGAAAAATGGGCAAAGGCTAATAGATTTCTAGATATTATATTTTGGCTTGCATGTCAAATGTACTCTAACATCAATATCATTCCATAGCTATTACTTATGACATGATGCCTAATCTCAAAAAAATGTTTGGGAATAAGACTCGTTCTGCCATGTAGAAATCCATGAGAGATCTAATGAATTTTATAATGATTGAAAATACCTCAGTGAGGAATCTTGTAGTCAAGATGATTAGTCTTCTAAATGAACTAGAGATCCTTAGAGCTAAATTTAATGTGGATTCTTCAATTGATATTATTCTTCAATTGATATTATTCTTCAATCACAATTAGACTTGTATATGCAATTCTTCCTAAATTATAAAATGAACAGGTTTGATTGGACTTGGCATAGTTTCTTAAAAAATCAGTATCAGTTGAAAGTATAATGAAAAAATCATTTGGAGTATTCAAGGTTAAAAGATGTTCTAAATCAAAATAAAAGAAAAATAAATTTCAAAAACATACTCAAGTTTCACCGACAACTCCAAAGGCATAAGTGAGAGTCAAAATGCCAAAAACATATTTTCATTGCATGCAATTAGGGCACTAGAAGATGTAGTGTCTAATTTATCTCAGAAAAGTGAACAACCAGTATAAATCTCAATTAGTAGTTGAAACATGTTTAATGGTAGTATCTCTGGATACATAGTGTCTAGATTTGAGTTGCACTAATCATGTCTATAATTTGTTGAAGTAGTTATCAATACTAGACAACTGAGTGATGGGGAAATTGATATTTGCATGAGAAATAACACAAAGGTGATGACTATTACAGTGAGAGATTGCATGCTTCAGTTTGACAGAAAAAATGTTAGAATTTTAAAAGATTGCCTCTAAGTATCATCAATCAGAAGAAACTTGATTGTAGTTTCTAATCTAGTTAAAGATGAATTTTTATTTATATTTAATGATTTTGTAACAATTTATTTGAATAAAAGGATTGTCTATCCTAGTATATTAAAAGATAATGTTTATGTTATTACAACTATTCATGTCCTACTATAATAATATGAGTCGAATAGAATCAACGTCTTATCACATAAAAGATAATGTCCTTCTAATATGAACCAAACATATCTTAGCACTTATGCTTAGGTCATTTAAATCTAAAATAAATTTCAAGACTAGTTGAAAATGGACCTTTGAGTTTATTGAAATTGAAAATACATCTAACTTGTGAGTTGTACTTAGAAGAAAAAATAACCAACTGGCTTTTTGTGGCCAAAGGCCATAAAGCCAAAGAGCCATTAGAAATTATTAATTATGATCTATGTGGACCCATGACTATCCAAGCAAGATGTAGTTTTGAGTACTTCATCACTATCATTCATGCTTACTCAAGATATGGATACATTTATTTAATACCCCGTAAGTCTGATATCATTGAGAAATTCAAAGAATACATGATGGAAATGGAGAAACATCATAATAAATATCTCAAAACTCTACAATCTGATCATGGTGGCGAGTATCACTTTGGAAAGTTTAGTGGCTACTTGATGGATCAAGAGATTAAATCCTAGATATCCACACCTAACACTACATAGTAGAATGGTGTTAAAGAAAAAAAAAGAATAAGACTCTTATGGATGTGGTAAGCTCAATGATGAGTTATTAGGATTTGCCTAATTCCTTCTTAGGATATATGTTAGAAACAAAAAATTATGTTTTAAACTTGGTTTCATCTAAGATAGTAATACAACTCCTACCAAATGTGGACTAGCCATAAGCCTAGTTTAAAACACATTCATTTGTGTGTTTACTTAGCAAATGTACTAAATGAGAATACATAAACTTGGAATAAAAACACAAGTTTGTTTCTTCATGGTATATCAGTGAGGAACTAAAGGTGGTTTGTAATATAGTCTAAAGGATCAGGTCATTATTAGCACTAATGCCCAATTCCTAGAACAAGACTATATAAAAAACCACAAGCTCAGGAGTAGAATTGTTCGAGAGATGTTATGAGGAGATATGTCAGTCCAAATCCTTCAATGATATAAGGAATATTACAAAGTGACATCTATGATACCTTATTGTCTTATCATAATTAGAAAGCTATTCGTGATAGTATTGATATTCAACCTTCTGAGCCTATCTTTGATTTACCGGTAGTACAACCAAAAGGAAATAGTCATAATGGTTCATAGGGATCAATATCTATGCAACATGTCACTAAAAGTATAATACATCTAAGAGGAGTGTCTCATTCTAGCGGGAGGGTTATTCGTCAACCTACAAAATATACACTCTTATAAGAGTCTTATGATAGAATTTCTAATAAATGAGATATTAATCCTATAAATTATGATGAGGTACTTCGAGATAGAGATGTAAAATATTAACAATGGGCTATGGAATCAGAAATGTAGTCAAATTCAATTAAGTGTAGGATATTATGGAACTATCTGAAGGGATAAAATCATATATATTGTAGGTGGATCTATAAGAAATTGAGAAAGAGAGATAGTAATATTGAGACTTATAAAGCCTAGCTTATTGAAAGAGATTTTACTCAGAAAGAAAGAATCAATTATGAGAAGACATTTTTGCCGATAGTCATGCTGAAGTCAATTTAGATTTTCTTGTCGATTACAACTTATTATGACAATGAGATTTGATAAATAGATGAAGATTGTATTTTTGAATTGACATGTAAAAAAATGTATCTATATGATGTAGCCATATGGACTGAAATAGGCATCTAGATATTAATAATACTTGCTTTGATCAAAATCAGGATAAATATTTGTGTGTATATAAAAAGACATGATAATAATGTAGTTTTCTTGGTATTATATATTAATGATATATTTATCATTGGCAATGATGTGGACTCATTATTTTTGGTTAAGGTTTGGTTTTCCATTCAATTTGATATGACAAACTTAGGAGAAGTTGCTCACATTCTTGAGATTAAGCTTTCGTGAGATCTTAGGCAAAAAATATTGGGCTTGTTTCAAGTTGTTTATATCGATCAGTATTGACTCAATTTAATATGCAAAATTTCAAGAAAGATTTTTTTCCTTTTAGATATGAAATCTTTCTATCAAAGAAACAATGTTGTAAAACACCTAATAAGATAGAAAATAAAGATAGTTCCTTATGCATCTACAATAGGAAGCCTTACGTATGTAATATTTTACACTAGACTCGATATCTATTATGTTGTTGGCATGGTAAGAAGACATCGATCTAACATAAGAGAAAAATATTAGATAGTAGTAAAACACATAATTGCATACTTAAAAAAGAATAGAGAGTGATATGCTAGTGTATTGATGATTTGAGAAAATCCACCTTGGGTTATATGTTTACCTTGGGAAGTAGAGTCATAAGCTAGAGAAGTATCAAAAAATCTTGTATTTCTGCTTCTACCATGGAGGTCAAGCATGTGACATCTTCAAAGGCATCCAAAGAAGTTGTATAGCTCAAAAACTTTTTGACAGATCTAAGGATAATTCCTTTTGTACAATTGCCTATTATATTTTATTGTGATAATAACAAAGATGCTACAAATTTAAAGGAACTTAGAACCCACAATAAAGCAAAATACATCAGGCATAAATATCATCTAATTAGATACATTATTAAAAGAGGAGATGTAGTGGCAACGAATATAGCATTAGTAGAAAACTTGGTAGATTCTTTTATGAAGAGCTTTCCAACAAAAATATCTGATAGACTTCTGGAAGGGATGGGGGTGAGAGGTGTAATATCATGACTTTAGTCTAAGTGAAAGATTGTTAGAACTAGTTTACACTAAAAGCCATTTATGATTATTTTTTTGATTTTATCTTCTTGTTGTTTTAATAATATTTTTATAATGATCTGAATTTGTAAAAAAAATGCATTTATTTGTTATTCTACTTGTAGATGATTTAGTATGTAGAGATTATCTTACGCACAAAATATTGACTCATTAATACTTGTGGAATATAAGTTTATTACTCACAATTTAGAAAGAACTAGAAAACATATAGGTAAGATTATGGTAGTAGATTTTAGTAGTTATGTCTTGACTATGATGAATAATAAATTTCTAACTTCTAGTGCTAGTATACTTGAGTGTATTGAATAGGACAAAATGGTGTGATTATTTTGTACTAACTTGTAAAATAAAATAGACTATATTTATAGCAGATATTATTACTCTCATTCTTGAAGTAGTTATTATTTACATATATTTGCTAATAGTTGTTTTAATTCATAAAAGTTGTGTCGAGAAATAGATTTGAAAAGATTACTTTATCAAGCATTAACTCTATGAATGTATTACTTTATCAAGCATATGGTAAATATTGATTTCTGATTGAATCATTGTTCTATCAAAAAGATTTATGATACCCCCTTGAGAAAGCTTATAAGTTTTGATAATATCAAACCATACAGGTGAATTTTAATCCGGCAATTCAAATAAATTAAATGGAAAGTATCAAAGAAATAATTAGATATTAATTGAATTGAATTATTAGTGATTTGATTTAATCAATGAATATTTGTAATCTTAACATGAGAAGTTTAATTATTATTAAATAATAAAAGGTATACAACATTATGATTAAGTGAGTGACTGAAATTATAATTATGTAGTGGTATGAATTATAATTATTAAAAATTATTGTTAAAAATATTTTACATCAGAAGCTCGAGATCTTATTCAAACTAGGATCCCTTTCATAGCCTTATCGTGATGCCATATAAGTATTTAGATTTTTATTTATTTATTTAGTATATATGGGGAAATATATAACAAGAATCTTTAGTTTAATTAAAATTGAATAATTTGATTTTACCAAATTATCACCACATTATACACATCAACTACATATCTATTTTATGATAGATCATAAAAGTATCAAAAAAATAATTCAAATCCTTGATGTCACTAGCTAAATTAGTTTCTTAAAACAAATATTTATTCGTCAAAGTTACATTTGCTACAAAACATACCCTAAAAATTTTGTTCATGTCAACAACATACCTACAATTCATAAAATCATCAACTTTAAGTATTCTTCAACCTAAACATGCATGTATTAAGGATGCATGGATGGTACGGTAATCCCCATTGAATTAGTTATGGTAAAATAAAATCTTTCCTTATATGTTTTGTATGAAAGTTTATTGAGATATCATGTTTCATTGATTCTTAATATTCATTAGTCATAAGTGTTGCCAATCAAGCTATTTATAATTACAGATACCTTGAACATGAACTTCTCCAACTTCCTTCCCCCTCCCACCATTATGTATTGATGAAACTTTTTCTAACATATTTTTCAGATCATAAACTTGAAGATCAAGTCCATTTCTAGAATATTCTTTATTTAAAATACAATTAATTATCATATTAATTATCAAATTAATATTACATGTGTGGTAAAATAATGTGGTAGATATTTTCATAGGATTTCTATGTAAGGGGTATCAGAGGAAGGTTAGTATATCATATAATATTTCAAAATGAAGGTCTCAATGAGAGGAATCCATTGATAACAAAATGTTTCTCATCGGAGTCTTCACCACATCACAACATGCTATTAGTTTCTCTATGAGTTTTTGGCATTTTAAATTCATTCGTGCAAATATATTTTGAGAATTCTTGCTATATTATGTGGTATGGTAAATGACATGACTTCCTTCCAAGTACTAATGCTTGATATTAATAATTATGGTAACTGGAGCATCAAGATGAATACTCTCCTTGGCACACATGATATTTAAAATATCATAGAAAAGAATTTTAGCAGGCTAAATAATGAAGTTGTCCCAATCACAACCTAGAGAGATAGTTTGAGATATGAGAAAGAGAGATAAGAGATTTTTATGCTTCATCTAGAAAACAATAGATAATGATAATTTTGACAAAATTTTAGGTGTTAATTGTGCCAATGAAGCATGCAAAAAGCTACAAACACATGTTTTAAAGGATATGAACAAGTGAAGAGGGTGGATCTCCAAACATTACTATAGTGAATCCGAATCCTTACAAATGAATGTTTTAGTGCCCATTTCTGATTATTTATCAAGAGTAATGTCATTTCTAATGAATTGAAAAAAAATTGTAAAAAAGTTAGGAGTTGTTAGAATAATAGAAAAGATACTCCATCATTGCATCATAAATTTGAGCATAGTGTCATGACAATCGAAGATACTAAATATTTGGAGGAAATAATGATTGAGAAATTGTAAGGATCATAACAAGTATACGAAGAGAAGCATGAAAAGAAATAAGAGATAAATAAGCAACTTTTCAAGTTGTAACTCAAAGATATGCATGAAATTCATAATAATAAAAGAAACCAACATGGTCAAGGCCGTGGTAGAGGTTGTGGATTTGGAAAAAGTTATATTCATGGATGAGATTAGAATTATAAAAATTTTAATAATAAATATGAAGCAGAAAGCTCAATATATGGTTGTGAAAGAACATATCTAAGCTAGAAATATGACAAAATCGAAATTTGATATTATAATTATCAGAAGGTTAGCCATTATACATTAGAATGTATAGCTCATGACAATAGACTTAATAAGAATGCTAACTAGATGAAAGATAAACAGAAAAATAATGAAAAAGAAATACTTCTTATACATAGAAATAGATTAGAGATATCCAAAAAAATCCTTTATATCTTGATAAATGTACAACTAATCACCTTTAAGAGAGAAAAGATATGTTCATGGAGTTAGTTGAATCAATAAATGGAAATATCTTATTTAAATATGATTTTATAATAATTACGAAAGGATTATATACTATTTTTATATGTTTCTAAGATGAGACATATCAATTCATCTCAATTGTTTATTATACTCACAACATAAAAAGTAACATCTTGAGCTTGGGACAACTACTTGGTAAAATGATATTCATATGAAGGATCATAATATTTTTATAATAGATAACAACAATAACATCATTACTAAAGTATCGATGTCATATAATAAAATATTCATGATCAACAAATAAAAAAATATTAAAAAAAATACATGAAACCATGTTATAAAGATACATCATGGCAATGATATCTTTGTTATAGACATTTGAATGTTAAAAGTCTGAAGTTATTATCAAAAAAGAAGATGGTGATAAGAATGCCTCACATCAATCGTACAGATCGAAGTCATGAAAGCTATTTAGTTGGAAAGTAATTCAGAAGAAGTTTTCTAAAGGAGTCAAACTCAAGAACCATGAAGCTGCTCGAGCTCATCCATGATGATGTGTGCGGACCAATAAATATGAGTTCTCTCATAAACAACAACTATTTCTTTCTTTTCATTGATGCCTTTTCAATAAAAACATTGATGTACTTCCTTAAGAAAAAATCATAAATATTTCAAGTCTGCAAGAAGTTCAAAGTTGCAATGGAGCAAGAAAGTAGAAATATTAAAGCTATGAGATTTGATCGAGAAGGAGAAAAGGAGTTTTAAAAGTTCAATTTGTAAATAAAATTTGTCATTTAATGATAATTCCAAAATCACCCTAATAAAATGGTGAAGTAGAAAGAAAGAATCGAATTATCCTTAATATTATATAGAGTATGCTTAAAAACAAGAAATTATCCAATGAATTTTAGGTCAAGCTCATGACATGTGTGGTTTAATTTTATATTAGATCTCCAAAAAAATCATTTGGAAAAAAATATTATAAGAAGTACAAATTGAAAGAAAGCCCAGTATCTTGTAGTTGAGAGTCTTTGGAAACCGAGCCCATGTTCATGTACTAGACAAGAGAAGTTGATGATAAAAGCAAGTTTCATCATCATTGGCTATGACTCAAATTTGAAACGTGACAAGCTATACATCCTAATAATAAAAGGATTATAATTAGTTGAGATGTGGTCTTGGACGAAGAAGAAATATAAGCTTTTGGATCTTATATAAATAATTCAAATTTTCTCCTTCAAATAAAGGATAATGCGACAAAAATAGAACAACATAGAGAAGCATAACAAGAGCCAATGGTCCAACCTACTTCTCCAACAATAGTTTCATCATCTTTAAGTGAGAGTGAAGTTGAAAGATTCCACATTGTTTTGTTTGTCTGTTGACTTTGAATGAGCGAATTATCAAAAAGCTACAAGAGAAAATAAGTGGAGAGACATGATGGACTAAGAAATCAAGTCCATCAACAAGAATGCCATGTGGGAACTTGTTTCACTTTCCAAAGAGCATATAATGCTTAAATGGGTATACAAAATAAAGTGAATTTCTAAGGAAAGACTTTGTAACATGAAGGAATTTGCTAGCAGTTAATAGATCAAGTTTAATAGGGAGTGTTGGATCATAAACATGAAGCCCAAATCAATCTTGAAGTCCATTTCTAGATATTATAGTTTTTAAATATCACTAATTATCATATTAATTCTCATATTAATATTATATATGTGGTTATGATTTGTGTGGTAAAGATTTACCTTGAATTAGAATTAATACCCTTCACTCCCATTTATTTTTTCACCAAAAATAGAAGAAAATAATCATAACTTCCAAAGTGTGTGTTTTATCGATTATAATCTTTTTTTTGTTTCAAAATTTTTTTTTTGTCTGAGTGTTTTTAATTCCAATAGTAATTTCAATAGAAATTATCATTGTTGAAAATATGTAATTATATTTGTAAACTTAATGAAAACACTAGATGATATTTTATTTGTTTCTCTAATAAATAATTATCACGCATGAATATATTTTCACTAGGAAATTGCATAACGTGTTGCATCGCTCTCATGATTATTGTTATCAAGGTGTTCCCCAATTATGTTTTGGTATTAATGATTATGCAACATTATTTTTTTAGTTGTAACTTAAAATAAAAATAATGAATAATAAATTCCATTTCTCTCTTTAAGCTAGTTTTTGGTGATGAGTTGTTAATAAAGTTTACCTGTCAAATATTAACAAATGTTTTGCATGGTAAAATGTCTTATTTCAAAAAATTCCTAATAATTATGGTGTTTATACATGGTATGATATCAGAGTGAATTTGAGTCACAAATTCTGAGTAATCTTAGTATTTATTTATGGCGTGGGTCCCCACTCTCCCTCAGAGCTAGATTTTGAAAATATGTTTAGCCCGAGCCCAAATTCAATATTGTAATTAGCATTTTGCAACCTTTAATATTTTATAGTGATCTATTTTAGACAATGGGGTTCCAATAACTATATGTTTCAAAGTTTGATGGAGAAATTATGACTTCTTGTATTAGATGGATACCAATTTTATTTATTAATTTATGTGATTTTATAGAGAATGATCAAGAGGGACTAAACTAATTGTACATACTATAAAACTTCAATCTGCATGACAAGAGTTTGAAATTATGATAATTGAAGATAATCATTTAATAGACGAGTTTCCAAAAATTGATGGGTTCATTTAATATGACATTCCAAAAAAAAAAAGAGTTAAAAATTAATTTCAATTCAAAATTAATTTTGGTTTAAAAAATTATTTAATCATTAGCAAATTAAGGCTCAAATGTAAAAAGTGAACAATGATATGGTAGATAAAGAAAAAAAAACATTCATATTACTCAAATGATGAACAACTTTAAATGTAAAATTCACAATAGAAGTATTCATATAGAAAAGAAAATTATTATTGGTTCAGAGAACATACATAATGCTTTAATTGCAAAAAAAAAAAAAAACAATTGCCAAATGTTAATAGGACCCAACTTGAAAATATTAGACAACATTATGTTTTGAGTAGAGGTGTCAACCGGGCAGGGTCGGCCCGGCCCGGCAGGGGAATTACCCGTGCCCGGGCAAGGCACGGCCCGTGCCGTGCCGAGGCCAACTAGGCCTCGTGCCATGCCTGACCCGGCACTGTTCGGTGGCCCGTGGCATTGCCCGTCGGCACGGTTCGGGGTCACACCCGGTCACACACCAGCAGACCTGGGTTCCCGGCTTCCAGCACCCTCACGAGTCATGAGTCACGAGTCACGGCTGACCCTATTGTGACTCGGTGAGTCGGGCCTAGCTTCTAGCACACAAAGACCGTGGGTCGTGTCCAATCAGACCCGACCCGCGATCCCACCCGACCCGATCCCCCCCCCCCCAACGGGCAAAAAAAAATTTAAATTTTAGCCGTTGGATCTCGCATCCAACCGCTAGGGGATAGAATCCAATGGCCCTCATGATTCTGCCCCCTAAAATATTAAAAAAAATTAAAAAAAAAACAAAAAAAAAATTACATTTTTTTAAAAAAATTATTTTCTTTAATCTATAAAATCCTCCCCACCGCTCTATAACATTTATGTTTTTCATAAACATTTATTCTCTCAAATCTCACATTTTCACTCTCTCAAAAATCTTGCTTCTCTCTCTCGGGACTCGGGATTTCGTCATTTTGCTAGGCTTTTCGGGAAACTCAACTCGGGTTTCGAATTTTGAGCTAGACTGTGGTGCACCGTGCAAATGATCAACCTCACTGCTTTACTGGGTAATTTATTTTGAGTTTTTTTCTCTCTCTCAATCTCTCTGTAGTCTAGTCTCTCTCTCCAGTCCTAAAATAGTTAAATCTAAAATATATCATCTAGTCTCTACATAAGTGTCATGTTTAACAAAAATCCTAAAAAATAACAAATACTAAGGAAACATATTTAAATTTAGAAAATAAAAATCTTACACAGAGGTTTGAGGCTGCTGAAACTTTGGTTTCTCCAGTCGTCAAAACTCAAACCTCTAAAAAATAAAAAACTAGGAGGAGTTCTGTAGTTTGGACTCATTTTAATATAATAAAACAAAAAAATATTAGGGATGAGGAAGAAGAAATGACACGGTGCAAATATTGTATGAGAATTTTAACTTGTAAGAGTTCGTTTGAGACTAGACACCTTAAAGGCATGACGAATTATGCACCAAAAAATATGGTCCATTATATCCTAGGCAAACCCAACTTGTTTTGAGACTGGATCTAGTTCAGTCTCAAAGTTTACTCTATTCATACACTCCAGCAAGTTGGGTAGGGACGACATGACCAGACTTATCACATTGATGGGTCTTCCGATCAGATTTTCGGAAGATCCAAGGTTGGTGCGCATCATACAGACATATTTTCAGCCTGCTTATCATAGGATTCCTAGATTCACATATAGGAATGACATACTAAAATTGTATAAGTTAGAAAAATAAAAAATAATTAATGAATTTATGGCATATAGTGGAGTGGTGTCCGTGACGTCTGATATCTTGACAAGTCATGATGAATCATCTTATGCATGTCTCACTATCAACTATGTAGATTCTAACTGGACTATGAATAAAAAAATTTAGGATTCTCTGAGATTCTCCATCCTCATGATGGCCCGACCATTTTTGAGAGTATGATGAAAATCTTTAGGGAATATAAAATTCAAAATAAAATTTTTAGTGTCACATTCGATAATGCATCTAATAATGGAGTAGCGATTAACATGTTTGTTAGGAATATTAGAGATGTACCATTAAGAGAGATTTTTCCTGCCATATACATGTGCAACGTGATTAACCTGATTGTTGAAGCGGGTATGAAGGTGTATTCCCTCGTGTTGGATAACATACGTAATGGACTAAAATATATTCGCACTCCTCACTGACAACCAGAGTTTGGTAGTCTCTGGTTGTCTGCGAATCTTAAGAAGAAATTCCAATCGGATGTGAGATATCGCTGGAATTACATGTACCTGATGTTGGAGTCATGTGTTGGATATGAACACGTGATATCCGACTACGTCAATAGTAAGAGTGGTGAACTTATTATTGATGACACTGACTGGGCTTCTGGAATTTCATTTATGAAATTCCTGAAGATTTTTTATGACACGACGAACATGTGTTCATCAGTTTATACGCCCACGACTTGCATTACACTCAGGTGCATATGCAACATTAGTAACATGTTTAGGAAGTATCGAATTGACCCGACACTTAGCCATATGGTTGCAGAGATGAAAACCAAGTACTTAAAGTATTGGTCCACCGTTCCATCTCTTTATTGCCTCGCTGCATGCATGGACCCTAGGGTTAAGGTGGAAGGGGTAGAAAACACCCTGACTTACATTTCCTCGTGCATGAACCTGGAAGACCCACCTGAACGGTTCATTCATGAGAAGTTGACTGACATGTTCACATACTACGATACTAGGTATGGTGGTGGTGGTGGTAGTAGTGAGACCGTGATTTTGGACATGGATACCTTGTTCAAAGATGACGATTTTTTCATTCAGCTAGCGAGGGGGAAACATCGGGGTGGATCATCACATAGGAGTGAGCTTTCTCGGTACTTAGATACCGATTACTGCTCAATCCTATCACATTCTGATACTAAGAATCTTGATATATTACAGTGGTGGAAATCATATGAGTCCACCTTTCCCGTGCTATCTAGGATGACATGGAATCTACTGACTCCTCTGGTGTCGAGCGTAGCATCGTAGTCTACTTTTTCTGCTGCAGCGAATGTGATTTCAGATAGGAGATCAAGATTACGTCCAGATATTATTGAGTCATTGGCCTGTTTGAAGGATTGGGAGGATTCGAGGTTTAACATCCATGATCGTGCTGGAGCTGGGACATGGACTGCATCCGCATCCACTGCGAAAGCGGAGGAGTTGATTGCTGATGATGATGATCCATATGATAGTGATCTTGTTGTTGCGACTGATGATGCTCATAATATGCCGATTAATGATTGATGATGATCTACTATTTTTTGATTTCAATATTTTGTTTTTTATTGATTGTACGCTTTATTTATACGTTACATTGAAACTTGAATTTGTTTGGTTCGGACCTTCGGTATCCATTGGCTGATTACTTGATTGGTCATTTCTTATTTGGTTTGTTTTGGTTTTTTTGACTTTTTAATTTTTTTAATGAAATTTTTTGTTTAATTAATTTGTTTGTTTAAATTTATCATTTAAAAATTTTAAACTCTATAATTTAATTCTAATAAATTATAAACTAATTTTATTTTAAATTATAAAAAAAATTAAACTTTGTAATTTAATAAATTTTTAACAATTTTCATTTATAATTTTAATATATTATACTTTATCTATAATTCTATATATAATATAATATATATTTTATTTAAACTAAAAAATTAAACTTTAAAATTTTTTAAAAAAAATTTAAACTATGCCCGCGCCCGTACGGCATGGTTTGGCCCATACGACCATGTTTGGCCCGACCGAGCCTGGCTTTAATAAACCATGCCGAGCCAGACACGACATGGTACAGTAACATTGTCGTGTCTGGCCTGGCACGAAAGCACAGCCATGCTCTAAAAAAGGGTTGGGCCGGCCCGGCCCGATCTCTTTGATACCTCTAGTTTTGAGATCCAAAAACTAAACTATTTATGCTTTGGGACTACTTTTTAATAAATTATTAAAAAGTATTCCAAGACAAAAAAATATTTTAATTTTGGTCCAACTTTACATGTAATTATGAAAATACCCATAACATATAAAAAAACTAAACTATTTTTTCAAAAACACTATTCAAGAAAAAAATATCATTTTTGAAAAATGATTTATATAACATATATACATATTACATATATAATTTAAAACTACATAACACACACACACACACACACACAATATATATATATATATATATATATATATATATATATATATATATATATATATATATATATATATATATATATATGTTATAAATAATTTTAAATTTTATATGCTTTAAACTATATATGTATATATGTTATATAGATGTTATGTATGTTTACCACATTAAAAAAAGTACATTTAACATATGTGTGTGTGTGTGTGTGTGTGTATTAGTTTGAAATTATATATGCTTTAAACAAATATATAATATATATGTTTACCAGATTAAAAAAGATTTAAATGGTTTAACATATTATATATATATATGTATATGTATATATGTATGTATACATGTATGTATGTATATATATAGACACACACACATAAAACATATAGTTAAAACTTTTTAACCTTTTTAACACATTAAAAAAAGGTTTAAATGGTTTTTATTATGGTATATGTTATTTGCTTTAAAAACCTTTAAAACATATTTTAAAAAAGATTAAAAATGTTTAAGATATTATATATATATATATATATATATATATATATATATATATATATATAATTTTATAACATTTAAACCATTTTAAATGTGGTAAAACATATATATAGCACATATTTAAAATATATACATAACATATAAACATATATAGTTTAAAACATATATAATTTTAAATTATATATAGCATATATATAATGTGTGTAGTATGCAACAAATGGTAGGCCCCATTGATGTCAGTCTTTGAGCAGTCTCCAAGTGTTAACAAGTTGCTCGACATCCCACCAAGCATATTAACACCGTTTGCTTTGCTCCTCATAGCTCATGGTTTTACACATGCCCCACATGTCGTGCCCCCTAGAATTAGAACTCGAGACCTCCAGTCTATTTAGTTCTAAATCCTATCATCTAAGTACAAATTGACCAACTTAGCTCAATGGTTACTCCGTTGCTAGGATTTGCAATTATATAGACTAGAGATCTCAAGTTAAAATCTGATGAGAAAAGAAGATAATATCGATATGCCCGATTGGGGCTAGGTAACTAGTTAACACTAGGGGGAAACCTGATTATTGAGGTTAGTGGTGCATGTCATTTGTTACATATAAATACATTTATATGTAACAAATGTGGCCCCCACTCGATCGTAGTTCCTGGGCATCCTTGCAAGTATTAGCTAGTTGCTCAACCCCCATTGAACACACACATATTGTCTGTTTTGCCCATTAGGGTGTATGATTTTACACATATCTCGCATATCATGTCTCTAAGGATTTAAACTTAAGACCTTTAGTATATATTGTTCCAAATTCTAGCACCTAAGTAAAACCCTACATATCAGTTTTACTCGACATCCAACCTATATAGTAAGTCAAATAGAACTTTGGTGCTGGGATTTCAAGCTATATAGATTAGAAGTCACAAGTTCAAATATAAGGGGATACGATAAGCAAGACATGTATAAAACTATGTGCTTAAAGAGCAAAGTAAATAATATTGATAAGTCTGCTGGAAATCATGTAACCAGTTTACTTTACAAATGGGGACTACCTATAGACTAATGTTATGTCAGGCCCACAATTTGTTAAATATAAACTTGTTTATAAGTAATAAATAGTCAGCCCTGCTCAACATATGCCTTGGGCAGTCTCAAAGTGTTAACTGATTGCCCAATACCACACCAAACATATCAATATTATCAACTTTTCCCATTAGAAATGTTGTGTGGTTTTGCACTTTGCTCACATGTCGTGTTCCTAGAACTTGAACCCATGTCCTTTCATTCCCACATCAAAATACTAGTCATGCTAAGTAGTTCAACTGGTACACATGTACTAGGATTTGGAACTATATAGACTAAAGGTCTTGAATTCAAATCTTAGAGAACATTACATGTGGGGCATGTATAAAAATGCATGTTCTAAGTGACAAAATGATGATGTCAATATGCATCATGAGGGGATAGGGTAACAAGTTTATACTTGATGTGCATCCGAGGATTGAGTTTAGTGGGGCACAGTATTTGTTATACACACGCGCACACACACACACAGAGTGTGTGTTAAAAATGTTAGAAAAGATTTAGAGCATATATGTTATATACAATCATTGTTATATATATATATATATCATTTTTTGAAAACAGTATTTTTTCATGAATAGTTAAATTTTTTTAATGTGTTATGGATATTTTCATAATTACACATAAAATTGGACTGAAACAAAAATTATTTTCATTTTGATGTATTTTTTATTAAAATTTTTTAAAAAATGGTCCCAAAAATTAAATATATTCATTTTGGGATCCTAAAATGTAATTATTTTCATTTTGGGAGCCCAAAAGATAATTTTACAAAAATATTATTCTTTTCTTGAAAAAATTATAAGAAAAATTAAACCAAAACAAAAATCATTTGTTTTTTGGTACCCATGAAATTAAAAACCAAAAATATTTTTACCCTTCGATGACATCATTACAAAATATATAAAAAAACAATGTTTTTTGAAAACTATGTTTTTGAAATATATACATATATGATTATATGAATAACACATATAAACAATATTTAAAAACATTAAACATATATGTTTGCATGTGTTTTTAAAAACTCATATACTATATGTGAGTGGTGTAGACATGTATAAACATGTATACTATATGAATATACAATATACATATACAATTTACATATACATTTATGTCTATAAATATGTTAATATGAAAATATGCACTATATATTTTTGAAACATATAAACATATATCTTTTTATATTTTTATGTATACCTATAAACATATAAATGTTTAATTGTATACAATTTATATGTTTATATATTTCGAAAATATACATATTACATAAAAATGTATATGCTTTTTAACATGTTTTTAAATGAATTCATTAGTAAAAATGAATTAATAAGTATAAACATATACATATTTATAAATGAATTTACAAATATATTTGTTCAATATACCAAATACTAAATAATACTAATTATTTTGGTAATTATGTATCCTGTATTTGCATAAAAAAAGATTTTAAATAGAATCATAACATGAAATTATAGTTTTGAGAGATTATGATGAATAATAGTGAAATTAATTGATTTTTTTTAAATGTAATACTTGGTAGAATTATTGAGTAGGAGAAGAGCAACAAGTCTTGTAAAATGATAGAATTCCTCATGTTATCACTTTGTTATACTTTCAAGAGATTATAGGATAGTTTTGATATCCATTCTTGGTCAAAGCTTTACACAAATAGTTATTGTATATTATGACTGCCATCTCGTTGATAAAACTAATTTACTAAGCAACATGATCTTTTCAGCTTTGAAAGTTTCTATGAGTTGGAATCAAACAACCTAGGTAATATTTTTATAATTGTGATATTGATTTTACCTGAAAGCAGCTAAGTAACCTACTGGTGCTAAAATTTATGGCATCTCTAACATCGTGACTTTTTCAATAAAGAGCCAAAAATTCTAAGGCAAAAACTATGGCTTTTCTCTAGTGTGTAACTTTTGGATATGAAGAGTTTCAAAAAAAAAATTTACTTGGGCTACACCCATTTCTAAAGCCATGATTTTTTCTCCATAAAAAAAACTAAAGCTAGAGTCAATCCCATCACTGTGAATTTGGGTTAACAAGAAGAAATGCATGAGCCATGTCACTTCTCAATGCCTTGACTTTAAGTTATAAAGAAAAACACATTAAGAACGCTCATTGCCATTATCATAACTTTCTGTTATAATGAGAACATACATGAGTTGTAACTATTGCTAGTGCCATGGCAATCAAATACAAGGAAAAGACCAAATTTATAGCTATTCCCTTGTGCCATAACTTTTTGTAACAAAGAAGCAATGCTAAAGTTATTGTCATTCCTCAGTTTAATGACTTTCTACACAATAAACACACTCAACCATTCAAGTATAAAAGCAAAACTTAGTAAAAAAAGAAAATTAGTGGGTTGCTATGGTATGAAAGAGAAAGGTGAGAAGGCTAGGGTTTTGGAGAAATATTCACCCAACCATAGGTGAGATTAATGAGCAAAAAGGTGATGTAAGGCATACTCATAGACCCTATGTGAAAGCATGATTGTGACTCCAACCTAGGGGAAGATTCAAAGTGCAAAATGAGAATTGTGGGATTAGGGCTTTAATTCGTAGACACTCTTGAGGAATGCCATTGATAACCAAAAATTTTATGAGATATACTTTGAATTATAATATGTGAATTTCTCTTCAATATTAAGCTACATAGAGATCTAAGGTTAGTATATTTTATTTCGTCTGATAGATATAAAATTAATAGATATTCTATTTTGTTTGTATTGTGGTTAGGTTACTAATTGATGTGAAATTTATTTACAACTAAAATTAAAGTTTTACTATAGGTAGGTTTGTACATGTTATCATGGTGGATAGTGACAAGTAAGTTATAAAGCACACTCACACATAATGTAAGAAGCAAATGATAACCATTCGAATAGTGATGTGTGAGACAAATCTAAACATCAAAACTTGATATTGAGATAAGTTTAATCATACCAGTATGTGCTTATAAAGCCAATAGCATAAATACTTTTATAAGCCAATTTATTGTGCATATCTTTATGAATGAATTAACCCATAATTAATGTGAGGTATTTATAGAATCTTTTGCTAAGAGTCTCTCCTTTTAGTGTTGGAGTTGCATGTCATCGTGCTAGATGATGATAAGTAACATATGAGATACATACAAGTGGAGGTGACCTATAAGGTGATGATAGTCATATAAGTTACTTTCTACCATATAAATTCTACCAATTGAATTTTAGGGAAGACATATGTTAATTATCATGAGTATGATATATACAAAACCAAAAGTCAAAATACTTATAATATAGCATCAGTTCACATCTTTATGTTACATGATGTAAAATAATAAGAATATATATACAAAACAACTATCAAGAAAAATTGATGAGTTTACTAAAGGATATGAACTTGTGAATGACCCTCGAATATGGATGATTTGTCATTTTGGTGGTAAAGTAATGAGAGGATAGTTTTGAGGAGATCTTCAATGGGGATGGAAAAATAAGTCATAACCACCTTGTAGGCTTGTAGGACACAAGAATATTTTCATAATAATCTAACCATTATTCTAAAACCAAGAACAATAACAAATATGTAATTTAGACATGCCATTATGCATAGTAAAATATACCAATCCTAGAATATAAGAGTCTTCCCAAAACTCAATTTTATTATTCTAACTAGAGTAGCAGTTGATTTATTATTAATTGATCAAATTACTTATACAATCCTTATAGGATTAATATCTTGACAAAAGACAACTTTACTATTTATATACCTCATAAACTTATGAAACATTATTGAATAAGAGACCCTCACAAACATGCTTTTGAGATATTGTTTAATCCTAAAAATTGATCATCATAATATATTTTTGGTGTTGTTGCTGAGGATTTTTAGTTTTAATTAGTCAACTTTAGTTGATGTAACTATCCTTGAAAAAGGATAGTTCTATTTTAAATAGTTTGAATAATAATATCTTATTTGTGCACTTTGATTTGTATTACATTTTTTTTAAAGTTTATTTATTAATTATACCGTCTCTTTTGGCAGAGGAATACAATTGGTACAAACTACATCTACCCATTACCTCTTTTACACCTTTTCTTATAAACTTACTACTAACTTTATTTTAGAATTAACATATAAGTTACTATAAGCTATCATCTATTTACTTCAATTTTCCTTTTTAGCCACTTCTTGTAGCTATCTTCTAGATCGTAATGCAGACTTCTTAGATGTTTTATCTGTCAGGTCCACTTATTCCACTTTATGCATCATGCTGGATTTTCTTCCGGCCCACTTCTTATAGTGAAGCACCTTTGTGAAGATGCCCCTAAACCTACTCCTGCATGAAAAAAGGAAAAGAAATTTATGCACAGGAGGCTAAGCCTCGCCTTGCAGAATAAAACAATCGCAAAAATCTTTGTATATTTTTTTGTAATCATCCATCCTAACCAAACCTATCTCCACCTTTCCCCGAGTGAGATTAACCAATCCTCTCATATCCTAGCCTTCTTAACCCTTATATAAGGAAAGATGAGTAGTCTAGCAAAACATTTTAGCCTTTCTGGTATTGATTCCTCATCATACTCATTATCCCCTTTATGGAGACCTATGCTAGCTAAGTTATCTGCCAGTGCATTTGCCTCCCTGTATATGTTCTATATATCTGCATTTGTTTCCCTCATGAGATCTTTTATTGTCCCAATATCCTCATCATAACTCCACGATGTTATTCTTTCAGCTACTAAAGCTACCAATAGTGTTGAATCTACCTGAATTTTTAGATCTTTAATTCCTAACTCAATGCTGACCTGCATCCCTTTTTAAGAGCACAAATTTCAGAGTGTAGGGCCGAGGATGCCTCACGGGCAAGAGTAAAGGCTTTTATAATTCTCCCCTATAAATCCCTTATAACTCCCCCCCCCCCCTTTTGCTACCCCTATGTCTTTATTAAAACTATCATCCGTATTAAGAGACAGCTTTTCTATGGGTGATTTATTCCATTTTATACTATTTACACTATGAGACTTAATACTAGTTATAGCCAGTGCCCATGCCTAATTTATAGATTTTTCTGCTTCTATATTCTCAATCCTAATAGTTTTTATGCAAGATATGTTACTTATTTCTCTCCTAATATCTTTTAAAATTTCAACCGCATTCATCCTAGTTACCTCAAATCTGCTTTTATTTCTGGCTTTTCATAAGCACCATATGACTACATGTGGGAGGTTTTGAATGAGCCATTTTCTAATAGGGCTCCTTGAGGTTTCCTTGCTCCACTTTTTAACTCTATCTATTAATCCTACTTCTTTGTTACTTACCTGATTAGACTTCTCTAGCTCATTCCAAACTTCCACTGCAATTCTCCCCTCTGAGAATAGATGATCAAAAGATTCTATTGCCTCAAAACAATAATTGCATCTAGATACCATTTTAATGCCTTTCCTTTGAAAAGTGGTGGCAACTGGAATGGCATTTACAAGAACTTTCCATATAAACGAACACATTTTTTGCGGGATGTCTACTTTCCAGACCCATTTAAAATCGATCGAATAGGTTTTTTCCTTTTTATCATTTCTTTAACCGATTTAAGTTGAAGAATCCTTGTGAATTGAGTATCCATTTCCAGCCACTTTTTTTCAGAATCGAGTGAGATGCTACTATCCCTCTTTGTTTTTCCAGCATTTTCCAATTGTTCGATGGCATCCTCGTGTTCTTCTCATTTTCCCGCCATATTTGGCTCTCATATATTTATCACACAGGCTAGCATTTTCCTTGAACCTCCACAAAGCTTTACAATCCCATGTTGTAGCCATGTCCTGCAGGGCGATTATTCCTAAACTGCTTCTTCTTTAGGATGACAGATGTCATTCCAGTTCTTCCAATGAAGCTTCCGCCTTCCTTCTTTTTTACCCCATAAAAAATTTGCCATTTCCATTTCTAATTTTTTAATAAAGCTCTTAGAAGGATGAATAGCTGATAATATATGGACTAGCACACTTTGGAGAACATGAGAAATTAAAGAGATCCTTCACCCAAATCCCAATAAAAATTACTTCAACCCTACTATTTTCCTCCTTCTTATCCAGTAAAAAATTAAATATTCTTTTCTGAGTCTACCCTCTTAAATAGGGCAGCCCAAATACATTAAAGCTCCTTTATTTTATGTAAAACCTGTGATATTTTTAACCTTATGATCGACTTTTTCAGAGGTTTTTGCTGCTAACATGAATTGGTACTTCATTTCATTCACTGTTTGTCCCATTTTTGTCTCAAATATTTCCAACAGATCCATTAAATTTTTTAATGATCTACTACTCGCAATTGTGAATATTATCAAATCGTCTGCATAAGCTAAGCAGACAATTCTCAGAGTGTTTTTAGGCTGTCTAAAATGAACTATTTTACCTTCATTCATTATCGTATTTAAGTTCAGAATCAGTAATTCTAAATATAGATCAAATAATAAAGGAGATAGTAGGTTAGCTTGCCTTAGGCCTCTTTTTGGCTTAAATTCCTCACCGTTATTCCCATTCACAATGACTTTAACCCATATGCTGGAGAACCATCTATATCTTAAATTTTCGCATGACGTAGCAGAGTGTATCCCATTCTACTCTGTCAAATACCTTGGACAAATCCAGCTTTACCACTAAATTGGTACCTCTAGTTTTAATTGCTATTTCTCTCATAATTTTGGATGCTAATCTTATATTTTCAATCATTAACCTATTCTTAACAGAGCCCGTTTGTTCATGAGATATTATTTCTAGCAAGATACAACTTAGTCTACTTTGTAGGATTTTAGCCAAAATTTATAGACCGCATTGCATAAGCTAATTGGTCCAAAGTCCTCGCATTTTTGTGGCGATTCCTTTTTGGGGATTAGTACAATGAACGAGTTTGCCCATACCTTGGAATATCCGCCCCTGCAAATACACTCGAAACTACAAGCACAAGATCATTTTTAACTATATGCCAACATATCTGGAAAAAGTAATTATTCCATCCATCTAGCCTTGCTGCACTTTTTTTATCCAAGCTGAACATAGCATTCCTGACCTCCTCTTCTTCTGGCATCATCTCCATCCTGTGATTTTGTTCATTTGTAATATTATTGTTAATTTCTTTTATTAATGAATCTTCTGCATGACTAACCTGTCCACATAAATGATTTTTAAAATACTCATAGAGGACTCCTATCTCCTTGTCATTCTCTACCCATGCTCTCTCATCTTTATTAATTCCCTTGATCTTGTTCTTCTGGGCTTTGATTTTACTCATATTGTGAAAGAATTTCATGTTTCTTTCTCCGTCTTTGAGTCATTTAATCTTTGCTCGCTGCTTCCAAAAGATTTCTTCCATGTGCAAACTGAGTCTCAACTATTCCTTAGCCTTGCTTAGTTTATGTATAATCTCATCATTCTGAAAGTTATCATATTCTAATTCCAATTTCCCCACTTCTTCCTCTGTCTGCTTTATTTTTTGGTTTAAGTTCCCAAAAACCTTTCTATTCCTTAATCCCAGACATTTTTTTAGTCTGCGTAGCTCAGACATTAAAACCTGCATAGGTTTCCCTATTGCTAGCTTTGTCCAATATTCTTTCACCACTCTCTCAAAGTCTGAATGCTTTGCCCACATATTCTGAAATTTAAAACTCCCTATAGACTGTTGCTTTTTATGAATAGTTATGAGCAGTGAGCTATGATCCGAACAAGTTTTGTTTAAGTGCCTCGACACTGTAATCCCTTGTGAGGATACCCACTTAGCATTACACATAACTTTATCCAGCCTTGCCCAAATTGCTCATCTTATTTGCCAATTATTACACCAAGTATAACCCGAGCTTGTAAAATCCACTTCCATCAGACTGGCTCTAGATATGATGTCATTAAAGTGTGACATAGTCACTGTATCTGGAGTCCTTCCTCCTCTTTTTTTTGTGCACTTCTTATGACATTAAAGTCTCCTCTGATGATACATGGGGTATTCTTATTTGATATGTCCGTGATTTCTCTCCATAGCTCTAATCTATCTTTTTTAGAATTTTTTGCATAGACTACGGAGATTATACTCTTTGTATCTTTGTTAGTTTTAAAATGAATTACCTACTCTACATCTTTTAAAATTACAATATCTAGATTATTGTTGTACATAATCCAAAGTTTACTATTTACGTTAGAGTACGCGTTATTAAAACCTAAAATATTACTATATTTAACTAATTGATCTTGCTGAATCATGGGTTATGCCATGATTACTAGTGTGATTTAATATGTTTTTATTAATTGTTTCAACCTATTTGTTGAGGGGTTATTTTCCACCCCCTGATATTCCAATAGATACAACTATGCATCAAAACCTGATTTTGCTTGAGCTCTTGTAGTTTGTTTAGACTCGTATGTTATATTTATATGTTGCCTCATATTTCTTGGGGGTTTAGGTATATTAGGGGTTACTTGCACTATCTCCCTATATTTTACTACTGCCCAAAGAGCATTGCCATTCGTTTGATGGCTTCCATTGCTTGTTCCCTAGTAAGCTTTTCCCAATTCTCTTCATATATTTCGAAATCATCCTTCACCTTTTCCGAGTCCCCCTCCTCACTTAACTCCTCCCTACCTAATGGAGGACAACCGAAGATATCAGATTTTTCCTATGGAAAATCTAGTAGGTCCTCCTCAATCCAGTTATACCTCCATCTTTTCCCTCAGAACACTCCTAGTGATAACCCTTTTACCCCATTTTTTGTTTCCTCTCACCTCTCTCCAACCTTCCTCCTTCTCACCCTCATCCCATTCCTCTACACTCTCTGTTCCTTTGTTCCATGCTGCTTCCTTTTCTTGTCTACCAACACTTCCCCCCTCATCCCTTTTTTGCTGCACCACTACACCCTATTACCCTCCCCTTCCTCCTCCCTTAAACCTAAATCTAATAACTCCCCCCCTCCCCCCCCCCCCCCCCCCCCCCCCCCCCCCCCCACAACATCACTCCCTTTCTCCCTCACTTTCCTTCTAACCAATTTTTCTTCTTTCCTCCATATACTCACCTACCCCTGCCCCCTTACCCTTCTCCTCTAACCCTAACCTGCAATTCCCCATGCCATGTCCTAACCTTCTGCAACTCAGGCAGTAGGATGGCAAGTTTTTTGGCATTACAGACTACCAGAATCCTTCATTGTTTTCACCCTCTCCACTACCAATCTAGATACGAGCAGGTGGTTGTGTAAGTAAATTACACTTGACACAAACTCCAGCATTGTTAGGCCTAGTCATGGAAGCTATTGCCTCATCCCTTAGCATCAGTTTACCCAAGCACGAAGAGATAACATACATAGAGTGTTATTATAGAGGTATAGAGGAAGGTTTGGAAGTGAGAATCTTACTGGGGCTAGCAGGGCTTCCTCGTGTGGGTTGAAGTGTTCCGTACATTTCAGTATGCACATAGGGTATCCACTGGCATCCCATAGCCCTCTTAGCCATATTCGAAGAAAGTCTTCCTCCATACAGCACTATAGGAAGACATGCTTAGCGTCATAAATCGTCATATTTTACCTTCCCTTTGAGCTTCAGTGAGGTGACGAATGCTTGAATGTCATTCGTGCGAGGTCTGCCATGGGAGAATTTTCATGTTAATGTATACTTGAAGGCCTCTGCAAGTCTCTACAACTCATCTAGAGGGAAGAGAACCGCAAGACCTCCTTCTTTCTTTCTGAACAATGGCAGGGGAGGCATGGGCTCAATTAGAATTGAAGCAAATGACTTCTTATTTGATAATATGTCACTTTGCTCCATTTTAGCTTGAAAGCAACTTGTTTTAAGCAGAAATGGAGATTTCCCTTTCTAGAAATTGAAGTTTTCTCTCTCTAGAAGTTGAGAGCTCCACAATGTGTGACAAAATTGTGATGATATGACCAGAGGCGATTGTAAGTGAGTTCTCACCAGACCAAGCAACATGAATTGGATGTGACGATGTAGCAACTAGCACGGCCGCTTGGAATCGCGAAGCATTATATTCCTCAGCTTCTACTTTTGGTTATGTCGATCTGTCGAACCATCTTTAAGCTGCTTGAACATCGGTCGTATGTCGTCTATCGATGTAGGAATAGAACATGGCTTGGAGAGGGATTCTTTAGCTTGGAACGGAACTCAGCTTGGAGATGATCTCGCCAGGGTTTTATTTTTATGATTTGTATTACTTATTGTGTTTTATTTTTTTTGTATCATTAGGTTTAATATTTAATTTTTTTCTGTAGCCATCACCTTTATAAGTAGAAACTCTGGGACTAATCTAACACCTTTATACCTAGAAATTGAGAAAAATAGAAAAATAATTCTGAGACATAGAGGTGAAAAAAGTAGATGAAAGGAACTAGTAGCAATAGAAAAACTCAAAGAAGTGATGGGAAAGCTATCCAATAGCCTAACCATCACAACACCATGAGAGGCTATTAGTAGCCTACTATGATGGATAGCTATTCTAGAATTTAGATTCAACAAATTGAAGCCAATTATTTTGACTTGAAGTAGAATCTAATAGTGATGGTTCAATAATATCAGTACAATGGAAGGATATTAGAGGATCTGAATGGGCATTTCACCGTGTTTATGAAGTTGTGTGACAATTAAAATGAATAGAGTAAGTATGAATGTCATCAAGTTATCCCCCTTTTTTTGAGAGAATTAATGGAGTTGTTTCTAGTGCATATCTCAAGGCTCCATTGAGAGTTAGGGAAAACTTATACTAGCTTGTCTCGCAATATTATTTCTAGCTCAAATCACCTCATTATTACATAGTGAGATAAGTCAATTCCATTAGGAGCTTGAAACTTAGTATTACACTTGTGATCATTTTGGATAGTTGAGAAGATATACTCAACACGGGTTGGAGTTGTGCATCCAAGCTCAAACTTTCCATGATGGGCTGAATTATATGATGATGTTTAATATTGATATGGCCTCGGATGGGTTGATTATGAACATGTCAATTGAGCAAGCATATTATGTATTTGAGAAGTTAGTAAAGAATAATTACCTAGCTCTTAATGATTATTTATTTAGGAAAAAATAAGCTAGAGTATTGAAGTATTTACTACTATGAAGGAAAAAGATGGAAGTATTTCTTAAAAGTTGGAAACCTAATAGAAGAAGCAAAAAGAAATAGGAGAAATAAACCACTAGTAATAAATAACTTTGAAACAATTTATCATATGGAGGAGAAAGTGGTTTGGAAATCAAAGAGTAGGTTCCAACCCAATACTATTATCCTCATACACTATCACTCGAATAATAGAAATCATTAATTTTTTTTATATGGATGTTATGGAAATGGGCAGCAGAACATTGGAAAAGTCCCAAAGAATTTTGAGAATAATTTCATGACACATAATTTTCAAGGTAGATCAAGCTCAAATTATCAATATTCAGTAGGTGAAGAAAAATATTCCATCAATGATAAATTGATAACAATAGTGACTAAGATGAAAAGAAAAATGATATTCAAGAGAATCATATGGAGAGGCTTGAGATGAAATTGAAACACATGAATATAAAAAATAGCAGAGAATCAAATTAAATAATTAGTACTATCGATGAAATAGAAGAACATCAATGAACTACCAAGTGATATTGAGACAAACCTAAAGAAGAGTTTATTAATTATACTTAAAAGTGAAATGAGCCTAAGATGAAACAAATGAAGGAAACTAAAATAAAGAGAGCCATAACTAATAGTGTTGTGACTTTTCCATAAGTCACAATTCTCACCACAACATTTTTAGAAGTTACAGCTCAAAGGTCACAATATTTTCCAAAGCTATTGAACCTAATGAATAGAATTCCCAACTCACACTCCAAATTGTGATAAATGAAGGAGTAATAGAGGAGAGAGTGAAGATTATCCAAAGTACTAGAAAATTGAATGTGATGGAGAACGATGCTAAAGATAATTTTTCTCTATATCTTTATTTTCAACAATCTTTTAGAAAAGGAAAATTAGATGAACTATTAGAGAAGTTTCTTAATATTTTTCAAAAGTTGGAATTAAATATTTTGTTTGCCAAAGTATCATCTCAAATGTCAAACTAAGTGAAATTCATAAAGGATGTTATGAGTAGTAAGAAAAAGTTTGAGATCTATTGAAATATATATATACGAATAGAAAATCTAGTATGATTATTCAATAAAAATTTTTGAAGAAGTTGAAGGATCTTGAAAGTTTTATGATACCATATATAATTAGGAAGCACACATTCTTTAAAAAATTATACAATTTATGATTGCGTGTCAACTTGATGCCATTGTTAATAGCATGAAGATTGAATCTCAACAATATCAATCAAATATCTCTCTTACTACAAATGACTATTCAATCAACCAAATACCCAATGTGTATTAATGAATCACCACAACAAAAATCATAATCAATGACACTTAAAAAGTGTCATTATATATATATATAATGTCGCTTATCGATAGCGTCATCCACTAGTGTGACATAAAAAATCTATACATATAATGATGTTTTTTTGCAGTGTCGTTGAATCATACCTTGACGCTAAAATAAAGTGTCATTTTTATTAACAACGATGCTTTATTTTAGCGTCAAGGTATGATTCAACGATACTGCAAAAAAAATGTCATTATACGTTGTAGCTATCGTAAATTTTTTTAATACTATGACACTTAGTAAAAGCGTCAAGGAAGATTATGATTTAAATAAATTTAAATTTAATAATTATTGTAAATATATTTTCACCTATTATGGTAATACTGCATGCACATAATAACAACATTCTTTACAATCCATACCAATAATATAGTTTTCAAGCACAATGGGGAACTCGAACTTCTTACAAATCAAAAAAAAAATATAACACAATTTCAACATTCATTTCTTAAATTCAATTCAAAATTTCTGATATATGCAACCCAATTCTGTCTTAACTCCATAAAACTGGTTCCTGCTAGCCTGAAAAAGTTGAGAGTTAATTTCCAAATAAGGTAACCTGCATACAAAAAGATGAACAATAAATACTTACACTTACAGAAAAAAATATATTATAGAGCATTGGAAAAAAAACAGGAATGATAACAACATATCATAAAAATAATGTATATAACAATTGACATATACGATTAAATAAATTTAACAACAACAAAAACAAAGTTAGTAGTAATTGATAAAATATAAAGCAAGAGATTTATCAATTATGGCATAAAAGTTAATAAAATTTTTTAAAATACAAAATAATAATAATTCATTTAAAACCTAAAGGTGTGTAGTGAGTTTAAAGATCTCACAAATAACTTGAAAAAACACTACAAAAACCAATTAAATATCATAAAATGAAAAGTTAAATTACTTTCCATCTACCCATCACATCAAAATAACTCGATGAGATGCTATGTAATATAATTTCAAGTTCTATTTGATTACACAAATATAGTAATCCAATCAATATATAGTTTTAGATTCATTAATAAAATATTGGCTGCATGAAAAAAAAATTGTGCCTTGAAATAATTATTATGTTTTATAAGGGTGAAAAGGTAATTTACACTGTTGTGGTAAAGTATTGAAGCCAAAAGTCGAAATCCCAATTTTTTCCATTGTCAATCTACAAAAAAAAATCTTTGGTTGACAACATAAATAAAATATAGTATGAAAACAAAAAAATTTTAATTACATATTCGAGTTTTGAATATTTAATTGAAAGTAAGAAGTAATAACTTTGATCTCATTAAAAAAATACCTTTATTATCACAATAGTTCATGGACCATTCTAAAGTTGGAAGATCTCCTAACTTGACCAAAAAAAATTTTACCTTTAAACGCCTAAGAATCATGCATACAATATACTAACGTAATTCAACATATGAAAATTATAGAATATAATGAATGTGTAAGGAAAATACTAAAATGTCTTCAAATGATTATGTCGAACAATTTACCTTTAGTCATAGTTTGGGGCAAAAGAGATAAATTACGAACCTCATCAAAAGTTAATGTTGTAAATCCCAAAATTTGTTCATGCTTCAATACAAAAAGGTGTCCCCAATGTTTTTCAAACCGAGGACAGTATTAATTGAGTCACCAACATCACCCATTCAGATCGTACTTCATCTAACTCATCTTTGTTGTATGATTCCTTCCCATTAAACTATTAAAAATAAAGTATTATCTTAATCAATAAAATTGGAAAACTAAAAATAACTGATACATTGAGAAACAACAAATCAACACATACCTTTGATGTTAGACATCCTTGATCAAGAATGATATCTCTCATATATCTCATCACATAGTATCCACATTCAACACTACCTTGTTGTCTTGGGCACTGAATGTAAAATAAAATCAATATATATATATATATATATATATATATATATATATATATATATATATGGAGTTACTTGCAAGTCATATTGTAAAAAGTTTAAAATTAAGTAGAAGACACTAAATATTATATTACTCAGTTAATGAGTTATGTACCCATAGTACAATCCAATTAGGCTCTCTTTTTGATGATATATGTTTTTTAAAGTGAAGATTTCTTTGAGCCCTGCATTAAAAAAAAATTTTATGTTGCCACCAAATGTTTCATTATATAATAAGAACCGAAAAACTTACATATTAACAATATCTTTAAGATCATCTGCAGGTTGATCATGCAAGGAATCAAGGTAATAGGTGATCAAAGTCCTTATTTCAAGAACCACCAATACCCAATGATAACTACAAAAATAACATTAGTGTAACAACATATCATTTATAATTTGATATATATGCATACTTATAATCTTACTTATGTTAAATAACTTACCCTGTGTTATATGGAATAAAAATAAAATCTGCATTATTTGCATTCATCAACCGATTAACTATAACCCTTGACCTATTTTTCTTGCTTTCTTCTCCCAATCCAGCTTTGAAAACCAAGGTCGGAGTTACAAAAAATAAATCGCTCTGTCTCTTTAGCATCAACCATCTTTTTATGCAAATGTCTGATTTAATTTCACACAATATTTAAAAGTTATAATATTTTAATTTAACTAATATTAAATACAATTCACATAATGAAAAATTAAAGCATAAATAAAATAGTTAAAATAAATGAAAAACATATTAAATTTTTATCTTACGATATATAGAACAAAAGGCAATTAGATGACACATCTGTTGATGATATAATGATATCCATGTCTTCTTTCATTAGGATGGTCTTAAATGACTATCTCATCCTTTAACAAGCGCCCAACTAATGTAGCAAAGTTCTTGATATCTATAGGATTCTCATCATTTAAACTCAGTGTTCTCTCTCTATTACTATATTTCTTAAATTTCTTTGAATCCTATCAAACATAAAATATCTTTGTATAAATAAGAATTGTCCTAGATAAACTAGTATTATTATTATTATTAAGAAGTATTTTATTTAAAAAAAACACATACTTGGATGCGTAGAGTAGTAGGAATGACAAATTGGGCATGCCATAAAATTTGATGTCTAATAGCATCTCCAATAGTGGTAATTTGGCTTGGAATAGGTACAGAAAGTAATGCATTTGGATCATAAGAAACATCCACGGTAACAAGGAAGTTAGCATCACATTCAAGTATCATAGTTCCAGCTGCGACAATATTTTCTTTTGTCCCTATGGCAAATTGACAATTCCTTTCCTGTAAAATAAAACTTTGTTGTTTAGTTATATGCAATCATCTAAAATTGATAATTTCCACGTAGAAAAGAATTAGTTAGACAAAATCGAGTTATCATAACTTAATGAGCTTATTAATATAATTTATCATGCTAACTTATATTGTAACATTACTTCTATATTTTCATATCAACTAGGTAAGTTGATATGAAAATTATGAGTTTGTGATACCACATTGATATTAAAGAACATAATATTAAATACAACTTACCTTTTTTACTGCTAGCATTGGTGGAGTGTGGTCTTCTACTCGACATTTTGGTTGCTCAACACTTTCCGGAAGGACAATATATTTTTGAAGCATGTTAGAGCTACCAATATCAGATTGAGCTGTGGTGGGTACCATCTGAGAGAGTTGGGATAAAATATTTGCCTCAAACTTTGATTGTCGCTCTTGCGATTCTTTCATAAATTCCCACAAAGCACTATCAGCCATAGAATGAAAATAATGTCGTGGAGGATAATGCTTTCTTTTAGCTCGTACTCGACCACTATATTTTGGAGTTCCCAATGCTTCTGTAAGTATGTCAATTCCATTGAAACTCAAACTGCTTTCTTGTGACTGTTGCAACTTCATATCCTGATACACAATTATATTATAAAATTAAATGTCATATTGGTTACAATAAATAAGTTTATACTGTAAATGAAATATTTGTTCCATAACTTATACTTACAATCTTCTCCACTACTGGAATGACCACTTTATCATACGTGTCATTTTTTTTAAATTATCACTTTCTTCCATAATATATTTTTATCAATGACTCTAGTAAAGCTGGTTTCTACTGACTTTTACAATATTGCAATGTAATATAATGAGTCTCTAGGCAAATTCAACATAAAATAAAAAAGTAAAGTAACAACATATTTAACTTACCATCTCCGCTTCAAGACCAGCATATCTCTTCCTACTAAGATGATGATTATAAATATGTTTTTTCCTTCTTTCCTTTTGAACTTCTCTAAACACCTACAATTTTTAATTTATATTAAGTAAAGATAAATTAAGAAAATTCCATGAAAATAATTAGAAATATACTTGAAATCTTTGAGTCAATCTTTCTTTGACAAAAATTGTTCAATCTTCATCTTCAATAAAACTATATTCAGATGGTGGTTTTTTAAGAAGCTCGAGTTGGTCTTTGAATGGAATGATATACTTTACTGTCAACATGTTATTGAAAGATCTAAAGCACCTGCTAATTGTTTTCATACAATTCCTTTTACTTTTACAATCCAAAGTAAATGCAGCCTAGAAGTAATGAACATAGTTATTAGTTGTTAAAAAAATTTGCAAATAAAATTAGAAAACATTAAAAATAGAAAAATAAATACAAGTTTACCTCAAAGGAGTCCCACAATTTATTCTTCAATTGCTTAGGTACATGGTGCCAAGTGCTATATCTAATTGGGACCATGGTTCGTGCCAATACCCCTAAATAACGTGTGAAATGCACTGTAGCTTGTCCGACATAAACACCATCGACATTATATTGAACTAAAAGTTTAATTCCTTTGCTCCTATTCTTGATAATCATTGGCTTTCTTGTTATCCCTCTACATCTATTTCTTGTAGTAGCTTTATCTTGTTGTTCCATTTCCATACCTATCAAAAAAAAATAATGTTTAAAAAAAAATACAAAGAAATAAAAAAATATTTAAATGGAAAAAATTTAACTAATTAAAGGCATTACCTAATCGGCTATTTTGCACAAAACATAATAATGTTAGTTTTTAGAATATTCTCAACCTGCCATTAACTAAAATTGAAAGAATAACATTAATCTAATAACAAAGACGAATAACTTAACTAGTCCGCATACATTTAATAAACAAAAAACTTTAGAAGCGTATCAATTCACAAAGCCATAACAAAGATAAAAATTGGAAACATTTATGATTTGTTCTCGACCCAAATTCCCTCGCAATCATCCCGATTACAAATTTTATCAGATTCATCCAATGCATCATATAATTCAACTTGTGGCAAAGAAGATATGACTAGATTGTGTTCAATAGAAATGTCCATGGGATCATCATCATTTGCTCTTTTTTGTGAAATCTTGTTGAGGAGTTGACAAAACAATTGATCATCTTGGATTAAGCTCATCTTGTACATATAAGACTTTCTTAGCCTGGGAGGCTAATATGAACAGATCTGACTTATGAGCTAATCTGCTAAAGTCAACTAAGGTAAACCCAAGATCATCGACCCTAATTCCATTATTATTATCAACCCAATCACAATTGAAGACTGTAATTTTGAACAAAGTATAATCCAGGTCCCAAATCTCTGTAATAACCACATAGAAACAAAGTTCCCCGAAAATATGATTTTTATCCTTAGCACTAGCAATTTGCATTGTCATTGATACAATACTAACTCCGCTATTTTGGGTAGCTAGTAAATCATCACTCTTCTTGGTATTATATTGACACCCATTTATGAAATAACCATTATACTTCATCACATAAAGGCTTGGACCATTAGCTATTCATTTAAGGGTTTCAGATACAGGTTCATTATTTTCCAATGCAACTTCAACCTATAGAAATAAGATAAAGATATAATTTATATGGTGACCAATAATGAAAATG
Organism: Sapria himalayana; assembly: GCA_029783825.1. NCBI lineage: Eukaryota > Viridiplantae > Streptophyta > Magnoliopsida > Malpighiales > Rafflesiaceae > Sapria > Sapria himalayana. The sequence goes on along the minus strand of JAREIK010017918.1, from coordinate 1,564,919 downwards.
AAAAGGAAAATTTGATAAACCATTGTAGTACCTTTTTTCGTGACCAAAAGGTAAAAGTACGAGCATGCTCATCTTGTAACCACTTTTGCCTTTTTGATTGACGTGAATGTTTTGCTTTCAGCCATTGTATGTGCTCTCTATGAGGTCATGTATAAAAATTAAATAATTAGAATAATATATAATATGTACAACAAATAAAGAAACAAAAAGTTAGTGGTGCTTACTCAATATAAGGTTGGACAATTGATGTATTTTCCAACACATACTGATGTGGTTGTAACCATAAATTAGATCCGGCCTTCATAGTAAGACCTCCAAATATTGGTGCCCCAACTGTGTGGTCAATGTTTGAACTACTAGGAATTCCAATTGCTTCCACATTTGATAAGTACTATGTACAAAACTCGATTCATTCTTCTGTAATATAGCATTCAGCAATACAACCTTCAGGTCTAGTATTATTTCGTACATAGCTTTTTAACACTTTCATAAACCTTTCATATGGGTACATCCACCTAAAGTAAACCGGTCCACAAAGTCTCACTTCTCTTACAAGATGCACAGTGAGATGCACCATGATATCAAAGAAAGAAGGTGGGAAGTACTTTTCAAACAAGCATAATGTCACCACTATCTCATTTTGTAACTCATCTAATGAAGGAACATCAATGACTTTAGTACAGAGAGCATTAAAAAATAAACTCAATCTACAAATCACATTCATCACATGCTTGGGTAAGATAGAACATAACAAAAAAGACAAAAATTGTTGCATTAATACATGATAGTCATGGGATTTTAAGCCATTAAGTTTCAAGTCTTCAATTGACACGAGGTTTCGAAGGTTCGAACTATATCCATATGGAACCTTCAATTGTGAAATTGTTGGGCAAAACACCTTCTTTTCCTTTGTAGAAAGTGTATAACATGTAGGAGGGAGATATGTTCTCTTCGAATCAAACACTGGTGCCAATTCGCTCCTTAAGCCCATATCTACAAGATCCAAGCGAGTATTAAGCTCATCCTTTGTCTTGCCTATACTATTGAGTGAAGTACCAATAATGTATTCACAAATATTTTTCTCAATATGCATTACATCCAAATTATGACGAACATAAAGATATTTCCAATAATCAAGATCAAAGAAAATTGACTTTTTTTTCCAACAAGTAGTATTGTTGATTTCAGATTTTCCCAGAATAACCCTTTTTTCCCCCAAGAATTGAAAATTCCATTGATTTATTTAATATTTCCTCGCCAGTCAATATTTTTGGAGGTGACCCGAACATTTGTTTTCCATCAAATGCTTTCTTTTGTTTCCTATAAAAATGATTTCTTGGAAGAAATCGTCTATGTCCAGTATAGAAGTTCTTTTTTCCATGCTTTAACCTACAAGAATATGTTTCTTCTCCACATATTGGACAACCATAATATTCTTTAACTTTGTATCTTGACATGTTTCCATATGCAGGAAAATCATTTATTGTCCATAAAAGAACGACTCTTAAAGTAAAGATTTCTTGTTTATGTGCATCGTAAACTTGAACTCCGACTTCCCACAATATTTTAAGATCTTCTGTTAGCGGTGCTAAATAGACATCAATGTCATTGCCAGGTTGGTGTGTACCTGAAATTAATAAAGATAACATCAAAAATTTTCTTTTCATGCACAACCATGGAGGAAGGTTGTAAATTATCATGAGAATGGGCCAACAACTATATTTGCTATTAAATGAACTGTGAGGATTTATGTCATCTGCAGAAATTGCAAGTCTCGGGTTTCTAGGTTCTTTTGAAAACTCAGGCCATCTGTGATCAACTTGCTTCCATGATGGTGAATCTGATGGATGACACATTTTCCCATCAAAATTTCTTTCTTCGAAATGCCATATGAACTCTTTTGTAATTTTTGATGATTGAAACATTCTTCTAAATCTTGGAATTGGAGGAAAATACCACAATACTTTCGTAGGAACTCCTTTTCTCCTCTTAGTTCTAGTGTTATCTCTCTTCCACATCGAAGTTCCATAGGTAGGACATAAGGATGCATCTTTCAACTCATTCCGATAAAGTACACAATCATTTGGGCATGCATGGATTTTCTCATATTCCATTCCCAAAGAATTTAATGTCTTTTTCGCTTCATACATCGACAAAGGCAATTCATTGTTTAAAGGGAACATTTCTCCAAGAATTTGTAAAAGCTCTGAAAAGCTATTATCAGACCATCCAAAACGTGCTTTCAAGTTGTATAATTTGATCAAGGCTGACATTCTTGTAAAGTTTCTGCAACCATGATATAACGGTTTTTCTCCATCTTGTAGTAATCTTGCAAACAATTGAGGATCATATTGACAATCCTCATGTGAAGCTTGAACCATTTCTATTGTACTTCGTTGATCATCAAATTAAAGTCTATCATAATGTTCTGCTCGTATGGAAGGTGGGCCACTTGGAGCTGCCTCTCCATGCCAATACCATGTATGGTAACTCTGATCAATTCCAAAGAAAAACAAATGATCTCGAATCATTGAGGAGTATTAAAAATCATATTACCACATTGTAAGCATGAACATTTAATGGAGGTTTTATTTGCAGAATTTTGTATTGCAAATGCAACAAAGCATTCAACTCCATCTTCATATTCTTTCGATCTTCCATCCTTTGAGATCCATGAACGATCTATTTTTAAAGAAAAATTAATTCCAATAGATATTACACTTCAAATGGAAGAACTCATCAACATTCCAATGTTATTCGTTGAGCAACATCTATTTTATATGTTAAAAGAAAATTAAAAAAATCAATTTAAAAAAATATTTAAATGCATGTTAGATTTAATATAGAAGAGATGAGCATTATTTTTTGTAATATTGTTGAATTTGTTAACATAGGCAAAATTATTAAAATAAAATTTAAAAATGAGAAATTGTTTCTCACAGTAAGTTAGATTCATAGAAAAAAAATTTAAACAAAAAAATATCATTAAATTATACTTTAAATTAAAGTAAAATATGAAAAAAGTCATTTTATAGATATGACATTAAATGTCTCTAGGTCCTTATGCTAATTGATTTTGAAATAGCAGGACTATAGAGCACACATTTTTATGAAAGATAGCCTCATTTTTTTCCATACTTTCACTGTCTGATAAAAATAGGAAGAGAGAACAAATAGAATAACATGTATAAAAATGACACGAGATAAAAAAAATGGATAATAACCTGCTCAAAGCCAACAACAAGAATTGCCCACTCTTTATCTCATGTAATTAGCAAATAGGACCTTGCAAGATGAACTGGAGACTGAGCCTAAAAATGAGAAATGGAAAAGAAATCATTATAACTCTGTGGCAGAATTGTAGCCTGAAAATAGGGAGTAGATAACTCAACTAAGGCAAAATCACCGACAAAACCAGCACCAACATCACAAAATATGCATAGAATGATGTAAACATAATTAATTAAACTTCACAAAATAGCAACACTAAACACGATGCCGAAGATATGATGCATAAGCCATGTACAACTCCACTTTCCACATTTTGTAAATCAAACCCATGTAGAAACTGATGACAAGAGTAATTGACTACAATTTCTATCTTTCGAGAAAAAGTGAAGATCAAATTCAATCATTCCCAAAAGGGTAAATAGTCCATGAAATCATTCCCAAACGGGGTTGATAAGATGTACCATTATATTCTTGACTTGGTTCACTTATATATTTGAGAACAAATATTTGTATTATTCTATACGAACAATAACAATTTCATATTATTTGTACATGGTTATCTAAGAATGATGTGAGTTTACTTTATTATATAAAAATCTAAAGTATACTTAATATCTAAGAAGTTTCAAAACTTAATTGAAAGATACTCCAAAATATAATAAAAGTACTTAAAAGTTAAAAGTGACAAATGGAAAGAGTCACTCTCTAAGCATTTTGTCTTCTATTGTGAATAAAAATGAATTCATAGATAATTCACAACTCCATAAATTTCTCACTATAATGATGATGTTGTAAAGAAGAAGAATCATGTGATAATAAAGATGCCCTAGGCCCATGATGCCTCAAAAGAGTCTTCCAATATACTTATAAGCCAAAGTATCGACACTTCTATTTATTTGTTAAATAACAGTCCAACCACAATCTTAATGCATCTCACATCAATTGAAGTCTAGAGTTGAAAGAAACCAAAAAGTAATCATTGGAGAGCATATGAAAGTTTACATTGCTCTCAAATATCCAAGCATAAAATAAAGAAATTAGGTAATTCTCTCATATAATGGGAAATCTCTTCACTCCATCAAGTCTACAAATGTCACTAAAGATAACTTGAATTATACTAATATTCAACAAATTTGCTCAAAATATATATTTATTAAAATCTCTATAAAAAATACTCAAATGTGCATAACACATAGTGAATACATACAAAATATCTCAAAAAAGTTAGTAAATAAAATGTCAAATAATAATTCAAGAAAAAGAAATAATCATTATAATTCACTACTTACTTACATGGGGACATTATCATATAGGTTCTCGTTTCTTGGTGACCATGAATAATATACAATTAATTTATTTTCAAACACAATAAAAAATCACTTAAAAAAAGCTCAATGATTGGAGTTTCTAGTAAAAGTTTACTGTGTTGAATTATAAGTTAGAAAAGGCTAACATGGTAGCTGATGAACTAAGCCATGAGATTGAGCTTGATGTAATCAATAAGCTTCAATATCTACAAAAAGAACATATCAAACAAGACTACTCCAAGATTTAATTTATATTTCATTGATATAATATATCATTGAAGGAAAGATTCTAGAAGATTATGACTTAAGGGAGTTACACAACGTCCAGTGCCACAATAATGTTGATTCTAGAATATTCTATAAGATTCTAGAATATCCAAGCTAAGTTCAGCAGTATGTTTAGGCCCAAGTTCAATTGATGTTCTATAATTTTTAATGTTTGTTTGTTTTTTACAATATAAGAATATGACATAAGGCAGAATTGTCATAAGTAAAATATATCTATCTGTCATAAGGCAAAATTGTCATAAGGCAGAATTTTTAATGTTTGGATACTAGAGAGCACTCGAATTGCCATAAGTAAAATAAATTGGAGAAGAAGTTTGCATTGAATCAGAAATAGAAATAAGAATTTTCAAATCACCACTTTCCTCGAGACGGAATCCCAGAAATCACTGGTGCCAAACTAAAATGTGGCCTCGACACCGTGGATTGGTATTCTCCGGCGAAGGAAAAGGTTTCCAACAAAGGTAGTGCTTATTGTGTCAGTTCAGCCCAACTCTTTCACTATTCTTACCGATTGCTCTTGAAAAATAAAGCTTATAATACTGCGTTTATAATACTGCATTTTATGCTAAATTACTTGGAACACGTTCATATTCATTAATTAGGTTAATGATATCGAAGAGCTGATACAAATATAAACTTAATGGTGAAACTTACAGGATGCTGCAAATATGGCCAATGATTTCGAAGACGCGAGCTTAAACCCGAGCTATTGGAAATGGCCGAATGTGATGAAGAAGAAGCTCACCTCTTTCTAGCGATAGATTTTTCAATATAATTAAGTCAAAAATAAAATTAAATTTTTCACATAATTATATTAAATCACCTTATATTTACATTTTAATTTTATTTCTCTTAGGGATACAATAAATATTAACAAATTATATTTTAAAATTAAATAGTATTACTTATTTTATAAATAAAAATCGCAATTTTGAATGTAAAAATATTTATATATTTTTTAATTTTATCATAAGTTTCTGTTTATATTTAATAAATAATTTTGAACTAAAATTTGATAATTTTTTTTATTAATCTAGAGTAAAAATAAAAATATTATTGCTTATAAAAAAAATAAAAAAGAAATTTGTTACAAATTTATAAATTCAAAATTAATTTTTTCACATCCATGACACTAATAAAATTGACAAGGTTTATAATTTTCAGCCCCTTTTTCCTTGTAAATTTTTAAGGAGTCAAGCAATTTTCCTAACCTATTAGTCTTAACAATGACACATCTAGTAAGTGTCATTAAATATATACTTACAAATATAATAATGACATTTTATAAAAGCATCAAGATATAAAGCATCATTAATTTTAAGTTTTGTTGTAGTAACAATGACACTTCTAGTAAGTGTCATTAAAACTTAATTCATTTTCCAAATAATGACGCTTTTAGAAAAGTGTCATTAAATTTCTAATTACAAATAGTATAATGACATTTTCTGAAAGCGTCGAGATATAAAGTATCATTAATTTGCTGTTTAATTGTAGTGGAAGATGTGTTAATTAAGGTTGGTGTATTCATCTTTTCTATATATTTTTTTGGTGCTGGATATGAAGGATCATCAAAATGCACTCTTGATCTAGGGACACTTAGTTTGAGCTATTTGACAAATCTTCATTGATTTCAAGAAGAGAGAATTCACTTTTCACCTATGTGAATAATATTTAAAATTCACAAGTTACAAAGGCATGTAGAAGAGGAAATATATCGACTTTTGATGGAAAGATTTTATGGAAGACTATTGGATAAATAAAGATGAGAAAGATGATCCATAAGAGGAAATATGTAGCTATAAAATTCTCCAAAGTCGCAACATTGAAAGGCTCCAAAGAAAAGTAATCTAGAGTCGTAGAAAAAAATGTGAAATACTAAAATTTTTTTCACAATTATATAGAGAAAATAATGTGGAAGATTGAAAGAATATATTGAAAGCAAAAATAAAGGTTGAATCCCTACTAATGTATGTTTAAATGATTAAAGAATATATGATTTTAACAATAATTTTGAAGAATCTAAGGAAGGATAAAATAAACAAAGGCAATAATTAAAGTCATGGCTTTGATTAGTGTGTTACTTTGGAGATGTAGATGCTAAATTAAAAAGTCATAAAAAACTACAAAGCTTCAACATTGGAGATCCAAAAAGAAAAATCCAAAAGTGTAGCCCAACAAAAATCTTTAACGATGCAAAAAGTTATAACATTAAAAAAGGTTGAAGCCAAAAGCAAAAAGCCAAAAGCAAAAAGCCAAAAAGCAAAAAGCCAAAATTTCATGGAATTCCAAAAAATCGAGGTATCCCGAGAAAGAGAATTAAAATAATGAAGCCCAACTAAGAATATATAGAATATAATTCAACACTAAATGAAAATTCAAAAAAAAAAAGATAAAGTGAAAACTATACGACAAAGCTAGCCTGGACAACTTAAATTCCTAAAGAAAGTAATCACACATTAATGGTCTAGCTATATATGTTAAATTAGTACAACTTGTGAGGTAATAAAAGAATTCTTTATGCATGGTGTAATGAAATAAAGATGATGTGTTCACTCACATATATTATTGTTTACATTTTACGAACCTAAAATTAGATGTGGAACTAAAAACCTTTCCACAACTTGTTTACATATCGATAAAAATAAGTAACCCCACCAACTAAATAAATTTTGATACTCAAACATAGTTATAGTAAATACTTATGTATGATGAATAGAAAGTTTTATTTTTTAGAGAGGGATTACTTATTTGAGGATGAACAATCACTTTGGTGTGCAACATTTTTTGGTATGTTAAATATGAAATAATATTATTTATTGTAGTGATTATCCATGATGTGTTTGCATGAACTTTAAATATAATCATTTTATGTAATTTTATAATTGATATATTATGATGAATAATAGTGAATTAGTTGGTTTTGTGTGAAATATAAGACTAGGTGGAAATGTAGGGTAGGAGAGGAGCAAGATGCCATATAAAGTCATAACATTCCTCATGTTACAATTTTGTTACACATCCATGATCTTATAAAGTAAGTTTGATATCCATTCTTTGCCGAAACTCTATAATAATTATCATGATAATCTTCACATGTCATGATTCTATCATCTTGTTGATACAAACATTTCACAAGGTAAATTTTTTTTTTATATTGAAACTTTCTTGAAGTAATAGCCACACTAGCTCAATAATATTTTTCGATAGATGCAATATTAATTTTATGTCATAGTAGCCAAGTACCCCACTAAAACTAAAAGCTATGATATTCTTTAGTACTGTTACTTTCTTATTACAGAGCCACAAATAGTAAGGAAAAAGTCATGGCTACTCTCCAGCACCATGACTTTTATCTACATAATGTTCTAGAGGGCATTTACATGAGTTGTGTTCATTTCTAGAGCCATTACTTTTTACTCCATAGATTAGACTAAGGCCATGACCATTCCTTGTATCATGACTTTATATCACAAAAAAGAACTCCCTTATTCCCAGCACTACAACTTTGTATTATATAAAAAAAAGTAAGAGCCATGACCATTCTCATTGTTGAAATTTCATATTATAGAGAGGAAATACTTGAGTCATGACTATTCATAATGCCATAACAATTTAATACAAGAAAGAAAACAAAGCTACAACCATTACCCAATACTATGACTTTTTATTATAGAGAGACAAAGCTAAAGTTTTGATCCTTCTCTAGTGCAATGACTTCCAACATAAAAAAAAACACCTAGTTATTTGAGTGTATAAAAGTTGAACTTTGAAAAAAAAGTATCATGAGGAGCTGGAGAATTAAAGAGAAAGGTGAAAAAGGTGATAGTTTTGAATAAAAATTCACCCAACCCTTTGTGAGATCAATGATTAAAAAGGTCACACAAGACATAAGAATAAAACATAAGGGCAGTAGTTTATGTTTTGAATTATTTTGTGTGAATACCTTCCCAATATCATGCTAAATTTAGATTTAGAATTAATGTATTTTATTTTGTATGATGGATATACAATTGATAAATTTTATATTTGACTTGTGTTATAATTTGGTTACTGATGGATGTGATATTTGTTTAGATCTAAAATTAGAGTATTACTATTAGTATGTTTGTGTATGTTAGAGTGGTAGATAATGACAGGAAAGACATGAAGTTTCTCATACAATGATAAAAAAGAAGTAATAGTCTTTCTGATTGTGATTCATGAGACAAAATTATTTGTTAAAACATAATATTAAAGTATATTTAATTGTGTGAGTATGACATTGATAAAGCCAAAATCATGAATATTTTTATAAGAAAATCCATTATTCATATCTTAGATGAACTGACCCTAAATTTAATTATGTGAGATTTATAGTATATTTTTTTAATAGTTTCACCTTTACTATAGGAGTTGCATGTCATCATAGGGGATGATGATAAGTAAACCATGAGATACATGTGAGTTGAGTTGAATTATAAGATGGTGATAGTCCTATGACTTACTTTCTATCATACGGTTCATACTAGTGAGATTTAAGTGAATGCAAATGTTAATTGTCATGAGTATGATGCAGATGAAGGTAAAAGTATAATCATTTTAAAACCACATCAATTCATATCTTTATAATACATAAGATCAAAGAATAATAATACATATATAACATAACTATCAAGGATAGTTTATATGACATTGAATATTTAAACTTATGAATGATCATCAAACATATATGATATATCAATTTAGTAGTATAGTACCACAAGGATAGTTATGAGGGAACCATTAATTGGAAGGTCCCAATAGGTGACAACCATCTTGTATGGCAGTAGGGCACCAAGGCATTTTCATAATAATCTAATCTTCTTTCTTTAATCAAGCACAATTATAACAAGGTAATTTAGACAAGACATTATCCATAATGGAAAAGACCAACCATAGAGTCTAAAAGTCTTACCAAAAACTCATTTTTATTTTTTTGACTAAAGCAAGAGTTGGCTCACTATTATTTGATTAAATTGATTACACATTTCCTATGATATGTATATTTGGACGAAAGTCCACTTTACTACTTGTATGACCTATATACTTGTAGAATTATTATGGATGAGAGAACTACACCTAATGAGCTTTTGAGATATTATTAATCATAAAAATTGAGTATTATAACAATGTCATAACATTATAAATTATATTGTATACATATAAAATAGACATATATGGTTATAAATATATAAATGTTTTTATGAAAATATACCTTTATGTACATGTTTATAAATGAATACACACACACACACATACACACACACACACACACATGTTTAAGCATCTATATGTTTATGTATAAACATAAAAAGATATGCATTTATATGTTTTGAAAATATATAAAATATTTTTTGTATCAACATATTTATATGTATAAATGAATATGTATACTATATATGTACATAGTATACATGTTTATGCATGTATATAGTATACACGTGCTCCACCGAGGAGCATGATAGAGCACATCGAGCTCCGGTGAGGAGATCTATGTAGCACATCGAACTCCATCAACCATCAAGCTCCACCATGGAGCTTGATGTAGCACATCGAACTCCATTGACCATCGAGCTCATCCATCTCGATGGAGCCATAAAGTCCCACCGAAGAAGGCATATAGCTCTAGAGAGGAGCTTGATGGAGCACCTCGCTGGATCTCTAGCAAGCTCCATGGAGTAGCTCGATGTTGCTCCCTGAGCTCCAGGGAGTAGCTCGACGTTGCTCCCTAAGCTTTAGCAGCTAGCTCGACACAGCTCTCCAAGTTTCTTGTTGGAGCTCCTTCATGGAGCTCGCTGGAGTTCCAACAAGAAGCTTGATGGAGCTTCCTGAGCTCCTCGTTGGAGCTCCTTCGTGGAGCTCACTGGAGTTCTAGCAAGAAGCTTGACGGAGCTCCTCGAGCTCCTCCCTACAACTCCAGCAAGGTCAATAGAGGAGCTCCAAAGAGGAGCTCGACGGAGCTCCCAAAGCTCCTTGCTGGAACTTTAGTGAGCTCCATGGAGGTGCTCGATGAGCATGGGAAGGTCCAACGAGGAGCTCGATAAGCTCCATCGAGCTCTTCGCTGGAGCTCTACGTCCTCCTCAGTGGGGCTTGATGGATCTCCATCAAGATGGATGAGCTCGATGGTCGATGGAGTTTAATGTGCTACATCGAGCTCCATGGTGGAGCTCGATGGAGTTTGTTGTTCTACATCGAGCTCCTTGGTGGAGCTCGATGTACTTCATCGAGCTCAGAGGTGGAGCTTGATGTGCTCCATCGAGCTCCTATGTGGAGCTCGATGTGCTCAATCGAGCCCCTAGGTGGAGCTTGATGTGCTCCATCGAGCTCCTCAGTGGAGCTCAATGGATCTCCATGGAGTACATCGTGAGTGAGTCTGTGTGTGTGTGTGTGTGTGACAATTTCTTTAAAAATTTATTAAAATTTCAAATTTTAATTAAAATAAAATATTATAAATCATTTATATTATATGTGTGTGTATAATGTGTGTGTATGTGTGTGTGTATAATGTGTATGTGTGTGTGTGTGTGTGTAAATGTATTTAAAAGTTTCTAATACATTTTGTATTTAAAATTTATGTTGAAAATAAATATATGATACAAATTTTTATTTATGTTTATTTGAATATATCATGAATTACAATTTTACAATTATGTTGAAAATGAAAATGTATTTGATGAAAAGATATTATTATGTTTTTCTTTAAAAAAATTGTGTCAAAAGATTAATGTAAATATATATTTCCATTTATATTTTTTGTTATTAATATGTTATTTCAAAAGAATAATATTCAAACATTATGTAGTGCATATCAATACATGCATTTAATGTTATGAAAATAATCTATTAATTCTATAATAATGCTAAAACAAATTACCATATAAATATAAGAGCTTATATTTCTATAAATTAATTTGTTTTATTGTATTGAAAATAAATAAATAATCATATATATATATATATATATATATATATATATATATATATGAAATTGTTTTCTTAAATAATAATATTTTGAATTTATTTTCAAAACAAATACCTCATCGTTTAATTTATTGAAATTATTAATGAATTTAAAAATATTTTGTATTTATAATAAACATACCATATTGCATGTTATTGAATGAGGTGTAAATATTATTATGTAAATGAATATTAATTTTAAAGATTCTTCTTTATAAATATAAACTACATGACGTAGATATTATAGCATTAAAAAAATACATTTATTACAAACACGTATTGTATTTCATTTTGAAATTTACAATATCAATTTCAACCAAAGAACATTTTAATAAAAATAAAGTATACTTACATTGTTTTAAGTGAAAATAAAACATACAAACCCTTAACATATATAAATTATAATGATTTATACAAATATTGAAAAATACAATTCAAAAAACATTGAAAAGGTTGGAACACTTATATTGATCTTCTTAAAATACTTGGATACATATCAATAATTTATACAACATCAAACAGAAACATATATGAATGATATAAAATGAAATAATGTCCAACAAAAAATTGTTAACCAAATAAAATATAATCAACAAGAATTAAAGAAGGCATATCAAAAGGCAACAATGAAACAAATATAATGCATCAAATCATAGAAAATTTACAAGTCTTTTTATTGTGTCATTCCTTGTTATATTTTGAACAATATACTATCTGTTTGTTCATCATTTGAGATTTAATATGTTTTTTTCATGGTCTTCCAGGTGAACATTCTGACTTAGGAGGAAGTAAAGAGAAGTAAATTCGACCCATTATATCATGTACAATACCATCTTCACATACTAAAGGCATGTCATGTGTCTCCATTCTTGAAAATGAGCGTGAATATATTAATTATAACTTTGTAAATTTATATCAATCATCAACCATAATCAATCATCAACCATAATCAATCATCAACCATAATCAATCATAGATTGATCTAATGATATTAACACTGCACACACATGCTCACATGGGGTACCCAACATTTTCCAACCTCTACAAAAACATTCCCGGATTATAATATCAATGTTAATGTAAGTTGACCCAATGAAAACTCCATAAATACTATTCATAAATTGAGAAATTTGTAATGACTTTCCCTTGGAAATATTAGACATTACATGATTTTCAATTTTGGGGCCAATATTTACTTTCTAACCAATATTCTTTTCCTTGTTCTTAACCAACATTTCACCTAACTTTATCATATGCGCTATTAAAAAACTACAAATCGATTAATATCATTCTACAAGAACCCAAGAATTAAAGGATTTAGCATGATTAGATATCATTTTATCCCATCTTTTTTTTTGGAATTTTGATATAGTCCAATGTTATGGTTCATTTGATTCAACCCAAGTTACTAAATCTTCATTAAACTTTCTAAGTTCCATGATACATATATCAGAATCATAATTCAGCCTTGCATATACAATATTATCTAACCATTTGAGAGCAATCTTCTTTCCCTTCCTCCCTTTAATATTATGTCTCCCCAAATAACTATTGAATTTTTTTTAAATGACGATAAAAATATGCATTATTTTTAACACCAAATAATTGTTGGACTACTCACAAAAGAGCTAGATGCCTATCAGATATAACAACATCTCTATCAATAATAATTGTTTTCAAATTTTCTAAAAATCAAAACCAATTATCATAATTCTCTAAACTCATCATCCCAAAAGATAAAGGAAATATCAAATCAATTGTATCATATGTTGTTGTAGAGAAAATAGACCTTAAGGCCCACTCATATGAGATGAGTCAATAGCAATAATTGGGCTACAACTCATAACAAATCTGTGAATAGATATGGAATAAGCAACAAATATTTTCTCACTTTGCCCTTCTTCAGAATTAGTATACTTCACAATACTTCCTGGATTTGTTTAAATATTATGTGCACACAACCAAGGTAACATACTATAATAATTATATGGAACTCCAAATACACATTCCTTCGGCTTCTCCTTTACATGCCATGCTTGATTGTAAGATATTTTCAATCCATGATTTCGAATAAAATCTTTGCATATTTGTCCTAGTAGATAATCTGGAGTAGATTGAATAATATTATCAATGATTATTAATGATCTACAAGGTTGAAAAACAAGCACATACAATAATATCATCCAAAAAATGATTATGAATATTATTAAAAGTATGCACTTAAATAATTTTACAATTTCTAATTACTCGATAAGTAATTTTCAATGGACAATCACTTATATTTCATATCATAGTCATGTGTCTTAGGCAATTCTTCTTAAATTAATATTTAAATCTTCTAGCTAAAGATATTAAGTAAACTGTCATGAAATTTATTTGCACTCAAAAATAATTGTTCCAACCCCATAACAGCTTTATCATATTAAGTTATCTCAATCATAAAATCATATACTTCAGCACACCTTGATGAAAAACCACGATAATCGATTAATGAATCCGGTTGCTTATGTGTAGATGCAAGTACATAGGTACTTTTATCATGTGTAAAATAAAGACCAATTGGGCTGTATACAAATGAAAATTAGATGATTTTAATAAATAAAGAATTTATGTATATAACCTCAAATATTTGTTATGACATTAATGACAATATATAAAATAGTACCTTGTTATGTGAAGGACTTCTTCATTTGTACCAGTAATTAGGATCAGATAAATGTGACAATACATTTCATTAATAAGTAGCATCTTTAGTATGGAAGAATCATATTCAAGTGGAAACATACAAGAAAGATCAAATTTGACAGTAAAATAAATGGCGAATGAATTTAACTCAATGCTTATTTTAACGCGTATCTGATTAATAAGTGAGTGAAATGTGATGTTGTGATGAAGAATAATTGATTTCATACTACCACCCTTATATTCAATTGGCCCATCATTTTTTTAATTAAATCTCCACTTCATTAATGAAGCGAAATATCTCACCATCCATTTTATTTCAATATGTAAAAGAAATCTATAATTTTCATGGATTCTATGTTAGTCATGTCAATTATGAATTAGCAAAAATAATTACGAAATTTATTACAATATTTAACATAAGTCAAAATTACATATTAATTTGAACAATAATTTACATACATGTAACTTAATACTTGTACATAATTTACATATATATTGTTCAAAATACATAATTATATGCAAGTATATATATAAATGCACATAATATATACTTGGATCTATATATGTATACATACATACATATACATACATACATACATATATATATATATATATATATATATATATATATATATGAATGTTTATATTTTTTTAATATAAATAATTTACAATAATGTGTGTGTGTGTGTGTGCGCGCGTGTTTGTGTGTATTTGTTTTTTATAAAAATGATTTATAATATTTTAGTTTAATTAAATTTTCAAAATCAATAAAATTTTAAGATATTTTCACACACGCACACACACATATATATGTACACACACACACACACACACACATATATATATATATGTGTGTGTGTGTGTGTGTGTGCGTGTGCGTGTGTCTATCTCCATATGTATTTATATTTGTTTTTAATATAAACATTTTACAATAATTTATTTTAAATAAACTTTCAAATCAAAAAGTTTTAATTACATTTACACACACACACACACGCACACATATTAATGTGTGTGTGTGCACGTGTGTGTTTTTTTTTAATATTAATTATTTATAATAATTTAGTTCAATTAAATTTTCAAAATCAAATAATTTTTAAGATATTTTGTTACACACACACACACACACATGCATATGTGTGTGTGTGTGTGTGTTTAATATAAACAATATGCAATAACTTATTTTAGATAAATTTACAATATCAAATAATTTCATTTACATATATATGTGTGTGTACGCGCATGTGTTTGTTTTAAATTTTAATGATTTATAATAATTTAGTTTAATTAAATTTTCAAAATCAAATAATTTTTAAGATATTTTGTTACACACACACATGCATATATGTGTGTGTGTGTGTGTGTGTGTGTGTGTGTGTGTGTGTTTAATATAAACAATATGCAATAACTTATTTTAAATTAATTTACAATATCAAATAATTTCATTTTCATATATATACATATGTATGTACATATGTGTGTGTGTGTGTGTACACATTTACACACACACACACACATTATATATATAAATATAAATATAAAATAGTTTAATGTTTTTATTTATAATATGTGTGTGGTAAGAGTACATTACGTTAGTGTGTATGCATACACACACACACACACACACACACACACACACACGAATACAATATATATAGTGACACACTTTCTTGAAAATTTAGATACCTACATGAATATATTTATGAAATTACAAATGAACACATTGTGTGTATGGATGTGAGGAAGAAGATGTGCTTATATATATATTTGCATCCATATATGCGCATATGGATGAGTTTTTGGTGGGGTGAAATATGTAATTTTAATATATATGTTTGAATACATTCCTTGTCACTGGATGAAATGAACAAGGTGCAAAGAAGAACAGAAGAAGCTGTAATTTAGAATGTAAGCACCATTTTGTTGGATTCTAGTATCTTTATAGGAAAAAGATTATGGGATTCGAAAATTCCCTTCACTCCTGTACGGCTTCGTTGAAGTTTGAGTGAGGGGCGAGGGCAAGGGGACATGGGCAAGGGACGATGAACTAGAAAGAGGGCCGAGTTACAAGAATAAGGGTGGAGGAGCGAGGGGAGTAGCAATTTACATGGGCAATGGGATAGGGCGAAGGCCGATGGGAGGGGCGAGGATAAATGGGAGAGGCGAGGGGAGATGGAAGAGGGTGAAGGGCAAGTGAGAGTATTACTGAAAATTAAGTTAGTCCACCAAAATTTAGTTTAGAGATTTTATGAAGGGTAATTTAGGATTAATGTATTTGAGTGTACCAAATTTCAATTTGTTATAAGATTTATGTATTTTTTTTTATATAATTAAAAGATGGTTGGCTTTTTTAAAATATTTTGCGGGGAAGAGTGCACCAAAACACAATTCCCCCAAAATATTTTAAAAAAAAGTCCCATTCTTCCAAACATTTAAGAAAAATAGTCACTCAGCTAAAAATATTTAAGATTTGGTTTCCTTTTAAGTGTTAATATGAAAATACCGTTAATTATTTTAAAAATTCGAATATATATTTTTTTAAAAAGTGAACAGTATTTTCGAAAAGACAAACAATGTTTTCAAAAGTACTATTCACCTAAAAATAACTATAAAGTATATCTACATCTGTATATATGTATATATCTATAAAGTTCATTATATAACATACATATAATAATATATATAACATTTTTAATATGTTAAAAACTATAGATATCATTATAATATAGTTGTTATTATATAGTTATGTATATATGTATATATATAGTGTTATACTTATCCATTTTTATATAGAAATAATGGTATATTGATATATTGTTATATACATTTACATTTATTTTTATATTATATATATAAAGATATCATTATATAGTTATATCTATACTTATATCATTATATCTATATAACTCTATATGTATACAACTTTTTATTATAATTTCTATACATATATAAATATTTATATAGCTATATAATGATAATTATATAACTATATAATGATATCTATATTTTTTAACATTTTAGAAATGTTATATATATATAGTTTTATAAAAGTATTTTTGTTTTTAATATAATTAATGTTAGTTACATATTATTTTAAAAGCAGATTTTTTAAAAAAATTATTTTCATTTTGGTGCCCTAAAATATAAGTTTGTTTGTTTGATGAAAATAATACATGGAATTTGAATAATGAAGACAAGATTAAATTCTCTAGTTTGTAAGGTGAAGTTAATGCTAGAAATGGGAAAAAAAAGGTTGTTGAAAGTTTTTATAGAAGATGTGAATATGTTACTAATATCACATCTCTTGTGTTTTTCATTAATTTCAGTGTAATTTAATGGGCTTCAAAGAAATAATAAACCATGATTATGTTTGATCCGAAATACAAAAATGTATTTTTTTCGATACAAGCAAATGAGATTAAATCATTAAAATAACAAGTATCTCTTCTAAATTATTTTAATGGGATTCCTAATATAATCAATTATCATTTTTTCAAGAGATATGATTAAATGTTAGTTGAAACTTAAACATTGCAAGTTGGAAAGTAAAGTTGTTGATATCTGGACTAAAGCACATCACAAATAGAAGTTTTGAAGGGCATATTAATTTTGAAAAAAAAGCTTTTTTATGAAAAAGAGTGTTCCATTCACACTTGAATGCTCCTAGTGTCATTCTTATTATATTTTCATGTAAAGAGTAACTCAATCACCTTGGATGCTACTAGTAATTATATGTTTATGTGTATGTGTGTGTGTGTGTGTGTGTGTGTGTGTGCCATCAATGAGATTTTCTCCTATTAGGTCATTTTGTTATTGCTTCATAAGTAGTCAATATATGTATATGTTGGAGGCCGATCGAGATACTGACCAAAAACCAAGAATAGTATGCAACAAATTCTTGGTCTAATTGTTAGGTTGATTTGATATTTTCGATCTTTTTTAAGACTATTTTTTTAAAAAAAAATTACTCAAAAAATGCACCGTCAAAAAATAACATTTCACATTACCAAAATTTTTTATCAAACTACATAAATAAATATATTTCAAATTATCAAATATATATATATTTATGCTTCTCTGCTTATACTAGAAAGTATAAAAATAAACCATCACGAATATAACAGAAACACAATAAATATTTTACCCCCAAATTTAATAGAATATTTATACACACATAGACCCAATGTCCAAATTATTACAAACAGATAAAATATAAAAGTATTTGAAAATATCTATAGAATTATATCTTCAATTCTAGTCATGGTATTCTAAAAGAAATTCAAGCACTACTATTACAATACGAGCATAGCATGAGCACAACATTGGCACATTACAAGCACAACATGAGCACAACATGAACACAACACGAGCACAACATGATCACAATTTCTTCAGAATATCATACGACTTTATAGGGACTAGATACAAACTTTACATAAATTCAGCACCCACATAAACATTAATAAAAAAATTAGAGTTAACTACATTTCTTAGATATTACTCAAACTTAGAATAAGTTCTCTAATATTTAATAAATATCTAATAGAGTAATTAAGAGATCATATAGTACTGTGTAAATCTAAAATGAGAACAATTCCCATTTTTCTTAACACAAGCATGCATGAAAACGAGAATCCAAGGATTCTTATATTCTTTTCATGCACACCCCTTAAACAAAAACGCACACACTATTAATAAGATGCATGCACACACACTATTTACACTCTTCACAAAAAAATACAAAGATGCATAATGTTACTCTTCTATTCATGCCACAAAAAATACTCACACACCGAACATTATTCATGAACATGTAGCATAGAAATTATCTCATGTTTCTTACACACATCATAGGTACTTTAATGGAATAAAATCCCATTAAAGTACTCCCATTTACCAAATAGTCACCATGTGTGATTATGTGTAATCCTCCCATTTTCTTTTCATTTTAGCATAAAATTTGTGTGTCCATTTCTTTATGCACATGTTTTTTATAACCCCAAAGATTATCATTTTTTTTTGATTGATATAGATACCTTTTAAATGAGAGCACACACTCTCATTTAAAAATTTAAAAAACCCTAAAACAAACAAAAAACAAACAAACCAACCAAACATATAATATTTCGGTCTATCCAAAACCGGGCATACCTAACAATCTCCCCCTTTACCCTATTTGTGTAGTTTAAGACATGTTATTGGTTTGGGCTTAGTGAATGTAAGTTGTAAAAAATTCCTTAAACTACAAAACATTTTGTCATTCCTCATATGAGAAAAAGTTTTCCAACGATTACAATATCCCGAGAACTCAACTTTTCCCATCGAGCAATCAACTCCTCCTTGATCCAACTAATCCCAAAGAGAAACTAAATAAATAATATTTACTTTCAACTCATAAGCTCCCTTTTTTCAGTGTGATCCATAAAAGTGTCTGAAGTAAAAGTTATATTATTAGAGATATTTTCAATTTTCTTTTTTGTCTCAAAATACACACATGAGGAATCTAGATTGAACTCTCTCGATCTCTTTGAAGGCTCATAGTAGTGCCACTTTCTCTAGTTGTACCAATAGTCTTTTTATCACTAGGTAGCTCTTGAATCATGAGTGTTGATTTCTTTCATGCGGAAAGTGTATTATCCATAACAACTTTCTCATGCCAATGCAAGTATTTATTTTTCTCGCCATAGCAACTCAAAGTCAATGCAAGTATTTTCTCACCAAGCATTTAACTAATCCGAGCTAGCCCTAGCTAAGGTAATAAAAAATAATTTATTTTTCTACCCCTCACTATAGTCATCGATCATTTAGATAAGTTTCATTACTTTTTTCTGAACTTGCCCACATGGCCCTTCTTTCCAACATTACTATGGACAGCAAGTTCATCCGAACCTCCTGAATATATCGGATATCCCTAAGAAATAATTAATATCCCATGTTTGTTTCTAGATAAATATCATCGATACCCAATATTTTTGATATTCTTTCCCCGCCCATCCTAACTATTCCACAGTTCTATACGAAAATGTCACAATCAAGCTTGGGTTTGGTATGACTAATGGGGCTGCATCTATATTTGCTATCTAGTCACTTCCCTAGTTAATTTTATTGTATAGTATACTATTGCCAAAAAATGCAATGTTGTCTTCTATGATAAAATTACTCGGCATCCTTGCAACCACTTCTCTCTTCTTATGCTACTTTTGAAGGTTCTTCTACATGGGATAGTTCCTCTTAAAATATCCTACTTGATTATTGTAGTAATGTTTTACGGTGAACTTCCTTTTGAGTGGACTCTCATTTTCCTCCCCTAGTGTGGGTTTTGAGGTCAATCTATTTCTCATTTTAAGTTCCTAGGATATAAGAATATATGGAGAAGTCATTTTTTTCATCAATCTCACAACCTAACTTACCAGACTTTTAGTGATGATCATCATGGTAAGTATGTTATTGGAGCCGAGGTACTTAAGATTACGAATTTTTCCCAACTCTTTGGAAGCAAGCTAAGAATTAGAGAAGACTGAACCTCATCATATAATATTATTTTCATAGATACTAGTTGACTGATCAATTATTGAAAAAGACTTAAATGGGCATTCATATCTATTCAATCATGATATTACAACTTAACCAATCGTCAGAATATTAGGGTTTTATTTCTTGAAGTATATTTCTCATACAATGATTCTAATTTTTTTTACATCTCATCAACTTTTAAAATAGTCGAGACATGATTAAAAGTTATCTTTCCAACCCATTGTACAATTGTGCTAGATACCTTATAGTGTAATTTTTTCTACTTAGCCTCATTCATACTTTCTGGCTATGGGTCATTGAGAGTTGGTTCAAGCAGATCACTTATCATTAAATGATTCATAATTGTTATTTTCCAGGTTGAGTAGTAGTAAGGTTTCAATCTAATCATATCAAGCCAAATTATTTTCTTTATCAATATTGAAGAAATAACCCAACTTTTAAAAAATAAAAATACCAAAACCACAAAAGAAACATTTTCTCTAATTCCATTATTGCAAGGTGACTGAGATACTGCCCAAAAATTAAGAATTATTATTAAATAAATTCTTGGTCTAACTAGTTGGTTTATTTAATATTTTTGATTTTCTTTAAAACTATTTAATTTTTATTATAAAATTTACCTAAAAATGCACAGTGGAAAAATATCTTTTTGGGTTACTAAATTTTTTTATTAAACTATGTAAATAAATATATTTCAAACAATCTAAAATATATATATTTATGCTTCACTATTTATGTTTAAAAGTATAAAAATAAATTATCATATATAACACAATCATTATTAATATTTCTTTCCAAAATTAACAAAATATTTATACACACAAAAAGTCCTGATGCCCAAATTATTACAAATCAAATGAAATATAAAAGTATTTGGAAATTCCTATAAAATTATGTTTTAAATTATGAACCCGATATTTACAAACCATGTGATGTTTTAAATGATAGCTCTACTATAATAGCACAAGCACAACATGAGTACAACATGAACACAATATGAGCGTAACACGATCATAATTTTTTCAGAACATCACATGAACTCCACAATGACTAGACACAAACTTTGCATGAATCTAGCACCCTCACAAACAAAAACAAAAAATGCGAGTAACTATTTTTTTTTTTAATATTACAGGAACTTATAATAAGTTCTATACATATTTAAAAAATATCCAGTTGAGTAATTAAGGGATCCCAATGTACTCTATAAATCAAATAATAGGAATCCAAGTATTTCTTAACACAAGCACACATGAAAACGATAAACAAAAATGCACACATGAAAACGATAAACAAAAATGCACACATTGCTCACAAGATGCATGCACACACATTGTCCACACTCTTCACAAAAACATAAAGATGCATAGTGTTACTCTTCTATCCATACCAAAAAAATACTCATACACCAAACACTATTCACAAACACGCAACCTGGGAATTATCCCATGTTTTATTCACACACCACGAGATACTTTCATTGTCTAAAATCCCACTTTGCAAAATACCCAAATGGGATTACTCTCATTTTTTCAAATAGTCACAATGCATGACCATGCATAATTCTCCAATTTTCTTTTCATTTTACCGTAAGTTTTGTGTGTTCTTTATTTACATATACACATCTTTTATAAACCCAAAAACTAATTATTTTTTTTTGATTGATACAGATACCTTTTAAATTAGAGAACCCACTCTCATTTAAAAATTAAAACAAACACAAAAACAAAAAAATACCAAACAAACAAATCAAACATACAATAATTTGGTCTGCCCAAAACTAGGTATACCTAACATTATATAACAAGATTTACTAATATAATCTCACATTTATTTTTTTTCTTTTGAATATATTATTATTTTTTGCATTGGCAATTCCCCTCCATTTGACTTATGTTAAAAGTTTTAGATAGCTAAGAAAAAATTGAGGCTAATGTGTAAATATGGCTAAAAGAAGATGTTGAAGGCTCAAAAAAGGAAAACTAAATAGATCAAAAGCTTCTAATGTGAGTAGTAGCTTATTCACTATTTTGAATGTTGTGTTTTTTCAGGAAAGATGAAGATTAAATATTTTAAGCATGTAGTAGGATGGTGTCTATTGAGGGATGGAATGAGAGATGATTATCTATGGTGTGAAGACTCACATTGATAAAATATGTTCTTATTCCAAAAGTTTCTTTCACTTTGTTCATTATGCAAATTTTTTAAGGAATTTTCAATTAGATTAGAGCAACTTTGCTAATCTCTTTTGGGTGGAAAAAAAAATTGGGAAAAGAGACGTTAAACAATATGAGATAACCTTTATTTTACATATGAAGAGGGAGGCTCTGGTAAGAGAAGTTTCGAGAACTTAACTAAAGCAAATAATATAAAACATTGGTTTCATTTCTGATCATCATATTTTATTCTACCAAAGTTTCTTAGTTTAAGATACCACTCACATAAACATCCTTTTGTAAATACTTTGAAAAATCAATGATATAAGAAATTGAAATGTTGTCTTGGAGGTGCAAGAATAAACTTAAAATCAAATGGGTTGTGTAATTTATAGAGGGGAATGCCATGTTCACTTTGATTGTTTGCTACTCAACTCAATATCCTTTAAGACTGTCATAGCTGTAAATGGAAAAGGGATGCAAAGGCATGACAACTAGAATGAAGAGATGTTGTCCTCTTACCATGAAACTACTCACAAAACATATAATAAGAATCTATTTGTTATAAACATTGATATTCATGACCAGGTTTGATGGAAAATTACTTCTTTGGGTGAGTTTTCGTTAGAAATAGCTCAAAACCTTATGAGTGTAAAAAAAATAAGATCCAAAATTAGAATTCATTTGCTTCAAAAAAGTTTATCCCAAATAAATTATCTATTTTACTATAGTGATTTGGGTTGGGAAATGTTGATTGAATGTGAATATGAGACCAAAAAAATATTAGGAATTTCACAAGCATCTTGTTATAATTGCTACAATTATCCCCAATCAAAATATATTTATCATGTTTTTGTATAAAGTGAGTGTGATATATGTTTGGCATCACTTAACTAACAAACTCTACATTATTCTTTACTACATGAGCCTCATATTGATATATTAGGCTTTTTGTAGTCCCCCAAATAATCTACTCAAGTGTTCAACTTAATATATTAAATTACACATACTTAAGGAAAAAGATAAGATAGTAGCTTCACATTTTATAAATTTGGATATTATGAAGTGTGGTTCAAATACAATTATATAATGGAAGGATGATATAGTGTAGTTTGAATGAAATGCAACTGGAAGTGGAATCATGAAATATAAAATGGAGGAAACCATATGATATGCATATGTGATCCAACTCACATTCAAAGAATAGAAATGGTGTTTTTTGGTTGTGAAATGTTATTTATAAATGTGTAAGCTGTCCAAGTTGTAGTGTGTATGGGGAATATAAAAATGCTATATGAGTTCGGATGAAAAATATGATTTGTGGCAATAGAGAATACCTTGAAGTGGAGGCTAATATGCAAGTGAATGGATACGAATACTGGAAATAAGAATTGAGAAAAAATAAGTGCTATGAAGCATTGATGAATGCTGGACTGATGGATGATATGTTGGATATGGAATGTTACAAATTGGTGGAGGGAGAAACTATTGAATGAGTTTTAATATATGTTTATAATAAATGATAATCAAAAATCAATTGATGGAGATTTTGCAAATTCTTCTAGACATGTTAATTCATATTAAAAAAAACAAGTCTACCAATATAGATGAAAAAATTTACAGGAGATACGTGTTCAGTGAAATTGACAATTCTAGGAAATTAAAACACAAACATACAAATTCAGCTTAAATCTACATAAAAAGCCTCTACATATGGTTTAAAATAGTGTATGTTGTGCATTTGTAATACATATAGGAATTATTATGAGGAACCTCGCACTTTATTCATGTAAGCGCAGGGGTTCTTGCATGGAAGAGGATATGCTTAATTTATATTGATATGATATGACTCATAGATATAAATGTTTATTAAATTTTGGCTTTAGTTTTTAGTATGTCCAAAGTATAAGAATGCAAGATCAAACTGAAATAATATTCTGAAAAATAGATCGATAAAGGAAAATAGCTCTTTGGCATGCAAATGACAAGTTGATATTTATAATGGACAAGGTCTATTTAAGCCTGGTATATCTTTTGGACCTGGAAAATATAGAATATAGGAGCCTTAAACTTCAAAATATATTTGTATTTGATATGCATAATCGCTCACTTGAGATAATAGTTTTTTTTGGATGGGTTTTGTGATTTAGATAGACAATTAGATGTAACTCTTCTTAAATATTAATAAAATTTTAAAAAACAACACACACACACACACACACACTTTAATATTGCATTTAACTTGTATAAGATACAAAATAATGAAAAATAAATAAATGGGTGACTTAAGTGGGTTATAATTACTATATTGTAACGGCAAGGGTTGGGTGAAACATCACCTAGCCAACTTTGGAAATTCCTTTGGGATTTTTGATTTTTCTTCTATAAAATGAGGTTTCCCCTCCTTTGAAAAGTATCTTAATCCTAATTCCTTTTAGCTTGTATTTTTTTATTATATTACTTATTCTATATCTTAAAAGCAAAATTTTTTATTTTAAAATTATTATTACAAGTTCTATTTTTATAACAATGGTATCGAAGGCAGGATTTAGATAGTAACTTTTATGGTTAACGCACGTCTAGAGAAGTTCTATAAAATAGAAGATAAGACCTCAAGGTCTATGAATTTTATGAGGGTAATGCACCCCTCACTTAACTAGGAAAATTTTTGGTGTATTAACACAATAGTAATTATTATTATCAGTTACTGTTCATTGTAATAGTGAAACAAATGACATCAAAATTTGAAATAAAAAAAATTTAACATGAGTTATTTTTCATTATGGAAAATGAAAATTAAGGCAAATTGAGGAAGAATAATTGCATAGATGCAATTAGAAAAAGACTCACTAGACTTATAAAAATAAATGGAATAAGATGAATGGTAATGTGATTGATGATTTGCATTTGGCACTAGCTGATGAAGTATTATCAAGTGTGACAGAATTAAATACAGCAAAAGAAATTTGATACTCTCATAAGATTATACAAGGTGAAGTCATTTCATAATAAGATCTTCTTTAAGAGAAGACTTTACACTCTTCGAATGAAAGAATCTATTATGGTAACTAATTATATCAACACTTTGAATACTCCATTTTCTCAATTTTTTATGTTGGGTCATAAAATAGAAGAAGTTGAATATGCTAAAATTTTACTTCCAAGTCTACATGATTCATATGATCAATTCATCGTTAATCCGATGAATGATATACAAATAGATAGTCTAATCTTCAAAGATACTGTCTCTACTATCTGAGAAAAAGAATACAGACACAAAAATAAAAAGGATAGATGTGGAAATACACATCAAGTAGAAGCCTTGATGGTGATATGAGGGAGATCAATGAAGCATGGCCCTAGTGAGAGTCAAAATTATGGTAGTTCAAAATCAAGAAGTAAGAAAAATATAAGTGCTACAACTATGACAAAATAGAGTACTTCAAAAGAGATTTTTGATTTAAGAAAAAAGCAAGAGGATGATGAGTTATCAAATACTTAGAAGAATGTTACAAGTATCAATAATGATGGAAACATCTTATAGAGTAAGGTGAAAATAATAGTTGAAAGCTAAAAGAAGGTGATGTGTGGTTGCTAGACTTAGGAGCTTTGTGGCACATGATATCTTGAAGAGATTGATTTCACAAATATGAACCAATCTTAAGAGGTTCTATGCGCATGGGTAATGATCATACTTTTAAGATTGTTGGTATCAATACGATCAAAATAAAAATATGTGATAGTATGGTTCGTATCATTCAAATGGTATGACATGTGATGGACTTGAATAAAAATCTATCATCTCTAGGACAAATAGTTAGTCTTGGGTGTAAAACTCAAATTGAGAATGTATTTATTCATGCTTAAAGAAGAGATAGTACAAGAAACTGATGCTTGTGTTGCATCAATTAGTAAAGAAGAAAAATTAACAATGATGTGGTATCTCAAACTTGACCACATGTCAGAATAAGATTTGAAGATTATCTCTAACAAAAAACTTTTTATAGGGCTCAAATAAATAAATTTACCTTTTTGTGAGTATTGTGTTACAGGTAAACAGAATAGATTGGTATTTAGTTGATTAATTATAAGAAGTAAATCCATTTTAGACTTGAAATATTTTGATATATGGGAATTACCAAAAAGTCCCAAAGAGGAACAAAATATTTTGTATCTTTCATTGATGATTACTCAAGAAGATATTAGGTGTATCCAATCAAGAAAAATTTAGATGTGTTTCTAATTTTTAAAGACTTCAAAGTATGGGTAGAACTTGAATCTGAGAAAAGAATTAAGTATTTATAGAGAGATAATGGAAGAGAGTATATAGATGGTGAGTTTCTTGCTCATTATAAGCAAGAAGGTATAAAATGAAACTTCATAGTAACATATGTTCCATAATAAAATGGAGTAGCTGAATGGTTGAATAAAACTCTTGTAGAATGAATGAGATTAATATTGAGGACAACAAGTCTACCAAATTCTTTTTGAGTAGATATAACTAGTACTGCATGTTTTGTAATAAATCAGTCACCATCAACTATGATTATTTTAAAGATGATGATAGAGATGTGGATTAGTAAGAAAATAAATTATTATACTTTATACTTTTTTAGATATTATGCATATATTATGTATAACACCCTAGAAATAACATATTAGATTAGAAATCTAGAAAGTGTATATTCTTAGGATATGCTGAATAAGTGAAGAAGTATTATTTGTGGGATCCCACTACCCACAAGGTAATTATTAGTAGATACGTAATCTTTGTATAAAATCAACTATAGAGAATTGAGGATAATGATAGCATATTAAAAGAAGCAAAAAAAATTATCACCGTGCAAGTAAAAAATAATTAGAGACAATAAGTTCCAATATATATGGAGGAAGAACCAAAGTACAAAGCACATAAGCAAGTCAAGTCCGAGGCTTCCACAGTTAGTCAGCCAACATTTGTTAGAATGCTGCTAGCTTGACACTCGAATTATGTTATAAAGAATAATATTGCATATTGTCTTCTAATAAAGGATGAAGAACCTTTAATATTTCATGAAGCTTTCAATAATCTAGATGCATCTCTATGGATAATATCAATGGAGGAAAAAATTGAAGTTCTATAAAAGAACAATATTCGGAAGCTAGTATCATTACCAAAAGAAATAAAAGTTATTAGTAACAAATAAGTTTACAAGATCAAGTGGGATAGCAGTGATCAAGAAAATTGGTATCGTGCAAAATTAGTGGTGAAGGCATATGCTTAGAAAGAATGCATTGACTTCAATAAAATTTTTTTACGGTGGTTAATCTTATAATAATTAGAGTAATAATGATTCTATTTGCTACATTTGATTTACTTCTAGAGCTGTTGGATATTAAAATCATATTTATTCATGTAGAAATTGAATAAAAAATGTATATGTTCCAGCCAGAAGGATTTGCTGAAACTGGTAAAGTGAACTTAGTTTCTAAGTTGAACAAATCTTCAAACAGGATAAATCAGACACTAAGGTGTTAGTATAAAAGATTTGATTTCTTCATCATTAGCCTTGAGTGCAATAGACTCAGTTCAAACTATTGTACATGCTACAAAAGGTTTGAAGATGAAAATAATTTAATAATTTTATTATTATATGTGGATGACATGTTGGTAGCAGGCCCAACAAATGTTGAATCTAAGAATTGAATGCATAGTTGCCTAGAGAGTTTGATATGAAGGAGTTGAGACTACCAAACAAGATTCTAGGGATGCAAATTTACTGAGATGGAAGCAATAAGAAGATTTGGCTTTCTCAAGAAAATTATTTTAATAAAATTTTGCAACATTTTAACATGCAAGGTAGTAAGTCAATTTCTATCTCTCTTCATGTTAATTTCAAATTATCCTCAAGTATGTGTCCTAGCTCAAAAGAAGAGATGAGAAAGATTACTCGAGTATCATATGCATCAATAATGAGAAGTTTAATGTTTGCAATAATTTATACAAGCCTAGACATTGCATAAGTAATGAGAGTGGTTAGTTGATTTATGACACATCTTGGCATATAACATTAAAATACTATGAAGAGGATTCTCATATACATTAGAGGAACCTTAAATATTGCATTTTGTAATGAATGTTTGGACTTTACTGTCAGAGTCTATGTTGATATAGACTATGCTGGATATATTGATAATAACATATCTACGATGGGTTATGTTTTTATTCTTGCTAGAGGAGCTATAAATTGAGTTTAGAAATTTCAGTCTATTGTATCTGCTTTAATGAGAAAAGTAGAGTATGTTGTAGCTACACAAACTAGTAAATAGGCAATTTGGTTGTAGTTTCTATTGGAAGAGCTTCAGACACAAACAAAATAAAATTAATTTATTTTGGAAAAATTAGAGTGCTCTACATTTAGCAAAAAATCTAGTATTTTATTTGAAGATGAAATATATCAGAGTACAATATCATTTTGTATGAGAGAAAGTTGAAGAAGGAATTGTGGATATGTAAAAGATTCACATTGATGATAACATAACGAATATTTTGACCAAATCGATTAACACTAATAAATTTGGATTGTGTAGAACTTCATGTAGCTTAGTAAGAATATAACAAGCCTAGACAAGTGAAAAAGATGATCTTTGAGTGGGATTAAGCAATGGAAATGGTTAAGTGAAACATCACCTAGCCCATATCAGAAATTACTTTGGGAATTCTAAAATTATTTTTATAAAAGGAGGTTCCCCTCCTTTGAAAAGCATCTAGAAATTTATTTTTAGCTTATATTTTTTTTATTGAATTGTTTATTTTATTGTCTTAAGAGTTAAATTTTCTATTTTCAAATTATTATTGTGGGTTCTACTTTTATAACACTATTCAATAACTATGATTTAATATTTGTATTACAAAATGTTGTATAAATAACTTTCTATAATATTCGTGGGAAGGCACTAATATTTGTAAATTTAGGTAGATGAGATTTAAAAGTGAAATATTATAGATATGAGACATTTATTTATTTTTAATGTGACATTTATTTATTTTTGAATATTGTGATTTAAGATAACATTTTTTTAGAAAATATTTTTTGTATTCTACCTCTATCTCTTTACATCTTTCACCCCTTTAATCACTTTCTACATCCTTCCCTTTTATCACCTCTCTTTCTCTCTCTCACTCCCTCTCTACATCACTCTATTTATTTTGCTCCTCTCTCTTTCTCCATTTCGTCTCCCCCTTTTTCTATTTTCTTCAATCTTCCTCTCTCTCTTTCTCTCTATCTCTCTCTCTCTCTCCATCTCCCTCTATCTTCCTCTCTCTCTTTCTCTATATCTCCCTCCCTCCCTAACTCACTCTCTCTCTCTCTCTCCTTCACCCTCCCTCCCTCTCTCTCTCTCTCTCTCTCCATCTTTCTCTATCTCTATCTCTTTCTCCATCTACCTCTCCCTCTCTCCATCTCCCTCTCCCTCTCTCCCTCTCTCCATCTCCCTCTCCCTCTCTCCCTCTCTCCATCTCCCTCTCCCTCTTTCTCTCTCCCTCTTTCTCTCTCCCTCTCTCCATCTCCCTCTCCCTCTCCCTCCCTTTCTCTCTCTCTCTCCCTCCCTCCCCCTTTCTCTATCTCCCTCTCCCTATCTCTCTCTCTATCTCTTTCTCCATCTCCCTTTCTCCCTCTCTCCCTCTCCCCCCCCTCTCTTTCTCTCCATCTCCCATCCACCTCTCTCTCTCTCTCTCTCTCCCTCTCCCCCCTCTCTCCCTCCCCCCCTCTCTCCCCCCCTCTCTCTCTCTCTCTCCCTTTCCCTCTTCCTTTTTCTTCCCCCCACTCTCCCTCCATTTTTCTTCCTCTCTATATTTTGTTATCCTCTCTCTCTCCCCCCCTCACCCTCTCCCTTTTTCTTCCCCCTCTCTCCCTCCCTTTTTCTTCCTCTCTCTATTTTGTCGTCCTCTCTCTCTCTCTCTCTCTGTCTTTCTCTCTCTGTCTCTAGCTTCCTCTCTCTCATTCTCTCCCTCTAGCTTCCTCTCTTTCTTTCTCTCCTCCTCTAGCTTCTCCTTTCACTCTCTCTCCCTCCCTCCCTCCCTCCCCCTCTACCTTCTTCCCCTCTCTCCCTTCCTCCATCTTCTTCCCTCCCTCCCTCCCTTCGTCTTCCCATTTTCTCTCTCTCTCCCCCTCCCTCCCTCCCTGCATCTTCCTCTCTCTCCCTCCCTCCCTGCATCTTCCTCTCTCTCTCTCTCTGTCTTCCTCTCTCTCTCTCTCTCTGTCTTCCTCTCTCTCTATCTTTGTCTTCCACTCTCTCTCTGACTTTCTCTCTCTCTCTCTCTCACTTTATGCCAACTATATTATTCAAAAACACATAAAATGTAATCTGATGTGAGCTGAAGAATCATGTTCCATGATCATTAAATTAATTTTCAAAGTAACTATAACATGAGAGAGACGAGAAAGGAGGAAGGAGAGAGTGGATGTTGGTGTAAAAATTGTCTTTGAATCAATGTCAATAAATTCTTAATTCAAGTGAGGTAAAAGATTCCTCTCATAATAATTATTTTTAATATAAAACCTAAAATAAAATTGTCATTTCAATATTTACTTGATGAAATATTTTTTTTGGTAAAAACTAATACCACTCATTCTTGTAGTTTAAAAAAATCACTAATATGAAATATCTTCCCATGATTTACTAAATTCATCAAGGATATTATCGTCTGTAGCCATTAAACCTTCAATGAAACATCACATGACATTATATGAGTTTGACTTTATATTTAACCAATAAACTAAATTGTAAAAAATAATCTAGTTATCGACATAAAATTTTTTATATATTTATTTATATTCTTTGACGGCATTAGTTAGCCAGAAATATAACTATTTATGATAAATATGGGTTGTAAATATTTTTCATCAGAGTAAAACCATATTTTTCATTAAACTTTACCCCAATGCAATGATAAAGAGTTGTGTATCCTAACATTGTGATTTAATCAAATTTTCAAATTTAATTATTTTCTTCAATTTTTGTATGAATATATTAAAGATTTTGGAATTAAAAATTCCATAGAAACTTAAACATATAAAAGTATATTACCAATTAAAACAAAAAACATAATAGAATAATTTTAAAATAGTAGAATATAATAAGAATAATAAATCTGGTCATCATCAATCAAACCTTGTCTTAACAACTTGATGTTAACGGTACAGTTCATGTTTATCCAATCTACTTTGTTAAAAATAAAATTCACTTTTAACTCTTAAGTTGTTAACTCATTATTCATAACTTTTACTAAATCCACCCTAGGCATGTTTCTATTTTTGATTTGTGCCACACCAATGAAAAGAATTTAATTCTTCCATACTTTAACACATAAAAAATGGGACAACAAAATAAAGTAAAACAAAATATTAAAATAAACCATTAAAATTAAAACCAAATTTTATTAACATGACAGCTAGTTTAGCCGAACAAGCTTACCTATTCCCAAGTAGACCTCATAATTTATTCCTCTGCTCTAGTTGGAAAGAGTGAGAATTATTCATGATTTAGATTTAATAAATACTTGTCATAGAAAATTTAACTCCCATTCATATCTCGAAACTAATTATCAATCTTAACTTGAGAGATAATTTCCAAAAAATCATAATTTATTTTAATTCTCTCTGAGATATTTTATTTTCTTTCACAACTTTAAGCTCCATTTTGATCCTCTTTATCCATAATAACAACTAGAGTAAAAAAAATCATAATTTTATTTTCAATACAAAACATCCCTATTGATCTATCTGATCATTATAAGTGATTAAATAAAAGTACATAAAGAGCACATTTGATAATCATGCTTATCTCAAAATTAAAGTGACATAATTTTATATTTTTTAGTTGTACGAGCCATACTTCCACTAGTAGAAGACATTGGGACATTATGCAGGGACTATTTTCCTAAAAAATCAGATAATCAACACATATATACATATTCATATATGCGATGCCTACAATCAAAGCTTAACTTTTTCTACAAGTCACTTACCCAATTCGAACAAACTCTAGTTTAAGTAATGTTTGATGTCCAATATATCGAATATTCTAGTATTTTTTTGGTGGTTGAGAATAATGTGTATTAATGGAGATAGAGAGAATATGTGTTAATTTAATAATTTTCAGTGTTTTGGATAACTTTGATGAATAATTATGTAATTAACAAGTTTTTAGAAATGTTTAGCATATAAGATAAATCTATTAGTCTTTCATAGTATGACATCTAATCTTGGTGGAAACTATATAAAT
The DNA here is from genome assembly GCA_029783825.1 of Sapria himalayana. Lineage (NCBI taxonomy): Eukaryota > Viridiplantae > Streptophyta > Magnoliopsida > Malpighiales > Rafflesiaceae > Sapria > Sapria himalayana. Next base: position 1,531,473 of record JAREIK010017918.1, on the reverse strand, counting down.
GGTTATAAAAAAAATCTTATATGTCATAATAATATCCTCTAATTAGCATAATCATTTTATTATGTGACACATTTTCAATGAATGCGATATTATTATTGAGTTGTAGTTATACTTAGCTCAAAAAAATTATAATAAGCCTCGCTGATTTCATAGTAAGTCTCTATCATTATAACCAAATATCTCATTGGTGCTCAAGGTCATGGATTATTTCATAGAGTCATTACTTTATCTTTATATGGCTCGCTGATTTCATGTTAGAGCCACAACTTTTTTTAAGTGGTGACAAATAAGCTACAGAAAATTAAGAGCTACAAATACTCGAATGAAAGCCACAATAATTATCTAATGATATGAATTTTGGGCCACTAAATATTAAAGAAAATATTACTCAAGTACTGACATTTCCAAGGTTGTAACTCTTATCCTATATAAAGTCATTGTCACGACATATATGTGCAAGCTTAGTGAAGTGTCATGGCCAATTCTCAGTGTCGTGGCCACATGCATATCAAGAATAACAAATGACCAATGTCATAGCCTCCACACAAAACCATGATTATATAACAATGTTAGAATCCATCTCCACCCTAAAGCCATTTCAGTGTCACAGCCATCTATGGACTACAAATGATGTAGGTATGTAGCCACGACTATTTCATAGTATAGCGACTTTGTGTTATATAAAGACTTTGCCAATGTCATAGTCATAAGTAGTGTGATGACCTTGTGTAATAAGGAAATCAATATATTGAATAGAGTCATAATTATTTTCTAGAGTCACGATCTCATACTAAATAGTCAAATGATAGAGTAGTGATTTTTATCCTAAAGTCATGACTTTTTATTTAGAGAAATGCAAAGTTGTTTGAGTATAAAAGCAAAAATTAAAGAATTTTTGTAAAATCTTTCATTTCTTCTCATTCTTCCTCACAAAACAAGCAGAAGTCACAAAAAATACAAATCCTATGGGGCATATAAACCTCAAACCCTTATCCTCTAGGGACTAATTTGAGAATTTGTATGAAATTAACTTGGTCTATAATTTGTATTATTTAAATTATATTAAATAATTGGTTTGAATGATAAAAAGAATTATGGTTTGATTATAATTTATATCATATATATTGATGGATGATGACTAAATAAAACTTGAATTAGGGTTTCAACTAATTGTGAGTTTGTCATGGTGGATAATGATAGATAAGCCATGATACTCACTAATGCATATGATAGGAAGGTGATGAAAATCCTTCCAATTATAATGCATGAGATGAACCTAAATGTCAAACCCCCAAAGTTTTGGTATATTAATCATTGTGAGTATGATATTTATGAATCTGAAAGTACAAATACTTTTACACACTAATTCATTGTACACATCTTAAAAGAACTAATACTCATTCATATATAGATTTACTATGGGAGCCACATCATTACTAAGGAAGAATATGAAAGGCATTTCTTGAGATTTGATTGAGTGTGCAATGACTCACAAATTAATGAAAACCCTTATGAGTTCTTTTTACTCATGTGTTTCCATAGGTGAAACTCAAAAGATACATATTTTAATTGTGTAAGTATGGAACTTATGAAGCTAAAAGTGAATACTTATAAACCATACCAATTATTGGTCTTTAAGATAATGGAGGCTAGTGAATATATGTGTTCATACGAAGCAATCATCAAAAGGAATTAACGAAGTTGTTTAAAAGATATGAAATTGTGATTAATCTTTGTGCATTGATGAGTTGTTGTCTTGATGGTGATATTTCAAGGGGATGGCTATGAGGGGACCATCATTATCAAGGGATCAATAGTGATAATCACCTGTATGCATTTATGCCAAGAGGTCATTATATAACACTCCAACTTTCATTATATGTCCAGCATAATATATATATTGAACAAATTAATGACATCACATTATTTAGATAAATGAACCATGAACCTAAGATTAATTAACATTTGAGTATCCATTATACTAAAATGGGTTGCTTCTTGTTGAATAGCCAAACTATTATTATAATCTTTGTGTGATCAATTTTGGGATGAAAGTCATTTATACTATTTTTATGACTAGTGTAACTGTGAATCTCAATTGATGAGATATTCTTTTTAATAAGATTTTGATACATTATCTAACTGATTAGATTAAGCAAGGTAACAAAGTCTTAATAAGTTTTTGACATCATTACTAGTGATTATATAATTTGGTTAGTCAATATGAGCCAACATAATTATTCTTATGAAAGTATAACTCCTTTTTAGTAAATTAGATATCATTATATTTGATGAATATTCTCATATCTAATGGCTAAGTCATATTATCTTGTTTGAATGTGGATAGTTATGTTTTGGATTTTTTTCATATTATTTTTTTCTTTCTTTTTCTTTTCTTTCTCCCTAGCCACCATATATCAAATCTGAATGTATAACCACTCTTACCAAGACTTCCATGCAAGTTCTTTTAAAAACATATGGGAATATTATAAAGCATAGAAATGGCATTTTGGGAACATGGCATCAAAGAGCTAGAATGTCCCAAATTATATTTATGGTAAGATTTATTGTGTTCAAGGAAGTAGCTTTTATTTTGAACCTTATGGAAACCATTATCAACCCTAACATTAGCATGCAAATAATCATGGGAAATGGAAGTGTGGAAGTCATGAGAAGATGACATATTATGGGTCAACCATTTTTAATATCTTATTGGACAACTAAATTCAAGGAATTGCTGGGAGATTTGATGAGATTTAATGCTCATGAAGAGGAAAAGATGAGAGCACAAAGTGAGAGAGAGAGAGAAGTCACCAATTAAGTTATAGTCGCAATTAAGAATAATATAAAAGGAATGACACAATCTTCATAACTAATACCCAAAAGATTGTGACGGAATATCTTGATAAGAAATTTTAAGATATGGCCTCAACTATTTATAGGGAAGAAGTGGAAGTGGACTATAAATCTTTGATAGCTGAATTGAAGAAAGTTGATGATTCGTATGCAAGTGCAATTGAAAAATTCAAGATCTTTTGTAATTTCAAGGTTTAGAAGAGGGAAGAAATGGAGAGAAATAAAAAATATAGTCATTTGAATGAAGGAATAAAGATAATTATTCCCTCTATCATCCAAAAATGATACCGAAAGTACAAGGAAAAAAGAAGTAAAATAATATACTAAAAAACTTGCTTGGATAACATATATTTCTGATGGATAAAAAAAATTTGAAGGTCTAGCTATGGATGTTAAACATAGCACTACTTGAGAGAAAACCCAAAATTTTTTTTTGGTTTATATGATAAATTGGGATGTTTTAGAATAAAAATTTTATGTGCATAATCACACTTATACTCACTACCATATACAAAATATAATAGATTCAAACCAACTATTATTCAAACTTTTTTTTACTCAAAATCATGACAATTTTTCAGTCTTAACTTTGATGTTGTAGAAAGAAAAAGCCCATCATAAGCCAAATGACAAGACCATGATAGTTTTACAAAGTCATGACTTTGGTGTCATAGAAAGAAAATGTATAATAGAAGATAAATAAGAAGAGTGTGGTAATCTTTTAAAGCCATAACATTTATACTATTAAAGAAAAAATATTTTAGAAGCTATATGGAAAAGTCATGGATTTGATGCACAATTCTAACTTTGAGGATACTATTCCCCATAAAAAATGACTTTAGATTTTCAAAAGAAAAATACACTCATATAGTTGCAACTTACTATTATTAAGTCATGATTATAAATTTTTAAACATCGAATCTCCACCAAAAAAACATCCTAATCTTCTACCAATGTGACTCTATGATGAACCCCCAAAACTCTCATTACTTGTTGATTTATTGATGGAAGGAAGATCATCAAAGAAAAAGATCATAGAGATGCGCCATAAAAAGAAAGGGAAGAAATAGGGATCTAGCACCATAGAGATGTTTCCTAACATCACGGAGCCTATGGTGACTTTCAATATAAAAATTAGGCATGGATGGATAGATTCTGTGTTTTTGAATAAGGGGTTTATTAGCACTGTTATAGAGAGGAGATTTAATTACTTCATTCCTCCATTATGGTGATTTTATCAAGAAGTAGAATTGAATTATATTTTATATGCATTAAGAATGAGAAAATACATTAGTAGTATATGAGTTCTAAGTAAATTTGTTGGACAAAGAAAGAAAGACATGCTATATAAAAGGTATTTAAGTTTGATTGATAGGGGAATCATTAATAAATTTTTTGGATTCCTTGGGACAAAAGATAGTGTGGATTTCAAATATTTCCGTAGGGATATGGAATTTCTAGCAATCATAAATCTATTACCATATGGTAAAAGTACATGAATGATGATATCGTAGAGTGTATATGGATATTTGATGAGTGGATAACTCATAGAAATGAGTTAAGTATTGTTGTATTTCATATTCTCATTTCTGTTACACACTCTCCATGTTTCTACTATTATTTCGAAGAAAATAATATTGTTCTATCATTTTTATTGGGTATCACTTTGATGTGAACAATATTTTGGAGAATTAATTTTTAGATTTTTTGAGGGTGTATTTTCTAGCTAGCTAATTCACTATTTAGTCTTTCCTTATTACTTTGTTGTGCTAACCTAAGGGAATTCTCATAGATGAGCATGTTGATGCTATATGTCTAAAGGTATCCCTCTTGTGATACTGCCAATCATAAAGAGGAAAATTAGGGGAGATAAGAAACATAATAAGTCGATACTTGAAGGAGAAGTACTAGTGGAAATTTGGGAAAATAGTCTATTCTCTATTGGTGACCCACAAGAGATGTAATGAAGAGGAGGAACGAGAAGGTGAGCTAGCTTATATTGAGCATTACTTAGCTGCATATAGTTATATATTAATATATATTTTACATAATTTAGAAAATGTGCAATGAAATATAGAGCAAACTAATGAAGAGTTAAAAATGGAGATCCATTCCCTATGCCCAGGAGTATTGGAAGAGGTTGAGAAGTTTGAAGAGAAAATTTACAAACTCTAGGAGGAAGAAATAGAATAAGTGAGAGTTAGATCGATTGAAAGCAAATAATACTTTGGAAGTCTATATTAAATGGCAATGGTGAGTTGGAAAAGAATAATGGAGGATATAAACATCAAGAATGAGAAGGTGATCATATTAATGAAGAACTTGTGTCAACCAAAAGATTTTTACTATGTGATAGAAAGCTTTGAAGTTATACTAAATTTTATGAGATAAAGACAAAAACTCTATATAGCATGGTGGTAAAGATAGTGGATTGGCTATCTACACAGAGAGGATGTTTGGAAGGGCCATCCATTCATTTGCCATGATTTTAGCATGCATCAATGGACTTCTATTTTAATGAGTATGATCTTTAAAAGAAATTGTACTAGCCACACCTCCATCACTACTAAGATTTATACTATCATTGTTTTTCTTTCTCATATAGTGATGATGTACCTAATATCTGAAATGAATTTAAAATACTAGATATTGTATTTCTTTTCCTTATTTATTTTTTTTGTGGAAAAAGTTATTGTCCAGGGATGAGTAATAATTTTAGTGTGCGAATGTGATTGGTATTCAATTTACCAAATATAAGTATATTTTGATAGTTGAGAATAATATGTATATATGAAAATAAAGCATATATGTATTGATTTCATAATTTTTGGTGTTGTCGAGAACATCAGTGAATGATGGTGAAATCAACAAGTTTTTTGAGGTGTTTAGAAGATGAGGTCAATCTATTTTCTTTCATAGTTTTGACATCCATTCTTTGTCAAAACTTTATCTATATGGTCATTACAAAAATTTTGTATGCCAAGATCTTATCATTTCCTAAGTACAATCTTTCTACTATGTGATACATTCTGAATGACTATGATATCATCATGGAGGCATAGCTATACTTGCTCATAAAATTATAATGGCTATGAAATTAATTATTTATCACAATAACTAAGTATTCCACCTGTGCTCAAGGTCACTTCAAATTTCATAGAGTCGTGACTTTATCTTTATATGGCTTGGTAGTCTTAAGTCATATTCTTTGCTCTTCTATAAACCCAGGACTTATGAGCTATAGAAAATTAAAAGCCACAAGTACTTAGGCAAAAACTATGCAAATTATTCAAAATCATTCCTTTTGAGTCACTGGGTGTTTTAGAGGATATTACTTGAGTATGACCTTTTCCAAGGCTACAACTTTTGTCCTGAAAGAAAGGTATTTACATAACTTGTACACATAAGCTAAGTACAAGCATCACCACTAGTTCCCAACATCACATCCATATGCATATCAAGAAAGACAAATGACAAATATCATGGCCTCCATACAATACCATGACTATATAATAATGTTGAAGCCATCTTCACCCCATAGCCACTTCATAGTGCCATGACCATCTATGGACTACAAATATTGAATGAACAAAGCCAAGGCTATTTCACATCATCATAATATTGTGTTATAGAGAGATTAAGTCAAAGCCATGGTCGTCTTCAGCAAAGCAACATTGTGTTACATTGAGATAAAAATATTGAACATAGTTACACTCATTTTATAGAGTTGCAACTTAAAACTGAAGAGATGTAGAACAGAGTTATGATTTTTCATTTGAAAGTCATGTCTTTCTTCTTAGAAAAATATAAAGCTTCTCGAGTATGAAAGTGGAAGTTAGAGAATATTTTGAATATATCACTTTCTTTCTCCTTCCCCCTCACGAAACAAGCAAAAACTATGGAAACTACAGACCCTATTGGAAAGATTCACACTTCATATAAGTTCCACAAGCATGCAAGGGATACATGAAAAATTTCATTCCTATAGTGTTGGGGGCGCCACTTTGAGACCCTCCTCCTCTAGGGATTGATTTTAGAATTTGTATAAAGTTAGTGCAATCTAGGATTTATATTATTTGGATTATATGGAGTAATTGGTTTGGATGATTGATATAATTATAGTTTGATTATATTTTATATTATGGATATTTATGGTTGGTAACTAAATAGAACTTGAATTATGATTTCAACTAATAATGAGTCTGTGAGAAATTTATCAAGATAGGTAGTGATAAGTAAGTCATATAATTCACTCGTACACACAACAGCAAGATGATTATAACCCTTCTAATTGAGATGCATGAGATGAACCTAGACATTGAGCCCCAAAGTTTTGGTATGTATAATATCATGAGTAAAATACTTATGAAGCTAAAAGTATGAATACTTTTATATGTCAATCAATTATAAACATCTTAGAGGGACTAGTTCTCAATTACAATGATCATTATATAGGGTGTTCTTTGAGGGGGTTCATCTTTAGTGTGAGAGTTATATCATTAATAATAAATATTATGATAGACAATCTTTAGGACATATGAGTGTGTGGTGACTAACAAGGTGGCGAAAACCTTTGTGAGTTTTTATTACTTGTATGATTCATTGTGATGAAACTTAAAGGAAACATATATTAATTATGCAAGTATGATACTTACAAAGCCAAAAGTCCGAATGCTTGCAAATCATATCAATTATTTGTCTTTAAGATAATGGAGGCTGATGAATAAGAGTATGCATACAAAACAACAATCAAGAGCAATTGATGAAGTTTCCAAAAAAGTATGAGATTATGAAACTCTAGCAAATAAATAAATTATTGTCTCGGTGATGATGCACCAAAGGAAAAATTATGAGTGGGTCATTAATGGGAAAGGTTCAATGGTGACAACCATCTTGTATGCTTAGAGGTGTCAAATGGGTTGTAATAGCATTTTTTCAAAGAATAGCAATGCCACCGTGTTGTGCTAGATACAACATGGTAATAGCATGGTGGCTTGGTCCACCGGCCCAACAAAGCATAATGTCATGTCCAAGTTGATGCCCATGCCAGGATCGTGTCAAGGTAATGCTCTAAATGTGCAAGTGAATTCATGAAAGAATTTCATTTCATAAAAATGCAATGGGTGACTAGCTTATGTGGCTAGCAAATTATAATCGACAACGTAACCAATTATTTTAAAATAATTTGACTACCCCATGGGGTTGAGGTCTAATAATATGACCAATTATGTACCTAGCCCGCCATGAGGTATGGATCATGCTGGCGCAGCACAGAAAAACCATGCCATGAGGCATCCCGGCCACAGGTCATGATCGAGACTTCCGACTCATTTGATACCTCTATTTATGTTGTTAGGATACGATGTCATTACAGAAAAACATTTATTATGTGTCCAAGAAAATATATATTTATTGAATGAATTAACAACATATAAATTAGATAAATGAACCATTAACAAAAGATTGTTTAATAATTTGAGTATTTATCATACTAAAAATATGTTGCCTGTGGTTGGATAGCCAAATTTCTGATACAATCATTATAGGATTGATATCTAGATGAAAGTCTATTATATGACTTGTATGACCCGAGCACTTGTGGATCTCAGTTGTTGATATACTATCATTAATGAGCTTTTGAGATGTCACCTAATTGATTAAATTAGGTGGAGTAACAAAGTCACAATAGGTAATATATATGGAATTTATTTTTTTTACCACTAACACTTATTAGTAACTCTTAGAGACCAATTTCTATTGGTCTTTTCCAAGTCTCCCCACAGAACCTACTCTATCAACATTCCCATAAACAACAAATTTATTTGAACATTTGAGACATGTTAGACATCTCTTAATACCAACTAACATCTTGTGTTTATCCGTAAAAAAAATAAGAATTATGCCTATCACCCTCAATGTCTTTCAGTTGCTCATTCTTACTTTATCATAGTCACCAGACATATATGATATAAACTAGTTAATATTAGGAGTATCGCGAAAAGTGATTTTTTAATTAGCCACTTAGTCTCTCTCTTGACTAACCTTGTTGGCTAGACCAATATCACATATTGTGACAATGTCACCCTCCATGGAAAAAATATATACTTCTCTCATTGCTATCATATTTTCTAGTACACTCTTCTTTGAATTTGTTTCATTTTAGATAATTTACCTCTAAAGCATCCTACTTAATCACATTACTAACATGCTACCATAGACTTACCCTTGGACTACTCTATGCAAAGATATTCTCTTCCCTCTCCTAGTGTGGATCTAATGGTGGTCATACTCCTCTTCTCATTTTTATTTGAAATTAGAATATCTAGAGAAATACCTTACCCCTCTATTTCACAAAAGTTATTTAATAGACTATCAGTAGTGACATTCATAGTGATGATGCTATTTGGGGTTGAGATAGTGTTAGGCATGCTCTGGTCGAAGTGCCAAATCCCAAGCAACAAGGATCCTCATGAAAATCTCACTTGGCTTTAATAGCCAAAATGTTAGGACCTTGAATGGAAAATGACACCACTTTTCAACAATGCCTCCAATATAATTGTTAGAATTTTATTTTCACGAATATATAGTGATTATGTTGAATGGACCATCAATGGATTGTGTAGAATATAACACAATATCACAAAGAACAAGAACATAACACAAGCACAACAAATACCAATTTTAATGTGGGTCACTAGCCATTTAATATGACTAGTTATGTTTACCAGAAAACAACATAGTGCTTGTAGATTTATTAACTCAAAATGTTTCAGTACATAACCAGAGAAAGAGAGAGAGAGAGAGAGAGAGAGAGAAATAAGAATAGAGTGCACATTTGTGATTATAGATACAACACGCGCACACACACACACACACATATAGAATAATTAAAATTTTATATAAAATAGAAATGAGTTAGATCTCAAGAGATTTTATATAAAATAGAAATGAGTTAGATTTTAACATTAGATTTTATATAAAATGGTGGAAACCCAATATTGTCCAATTGCAATGTATCCAATCTCTCAATATATTAGTATCCACATCTATAAATAAAATAGAGAAACAGAATAAAGGGTTAAAAAATAGATAACAAAAGAAATTATATACTATAATCTCCACCTTAAGTTTTTATGTATACAGATAGAGAGATGCTCTCTATAAATGCTTAGTCTTAATAGGACCATAACTAATTTGATATGTTCAATAATTCTAGATAGTGTCTTAACTTATTTAGAGTAACATGTTTGGTAAACATGTCAACTAGATTATCAGAGATTTCAATTTTCTTCACTTGAACCCTCTTCTCAAATTAAAAGAAATGATATCACACATCAATGTGCTTTGTACTCTCATGATGTACTCGGTCTTTTGTTAAAAAAATAGCATTTTGGTTGTCATTGAACACTGTTGCAACCTTCTGGTAAAGATCAAGTTCCTTGAAAATACCCTTCATCTAGATCCCTTCCTTCACATATTCAGTTAAAGCCATATACACTACTTTAGTAGAGGATAAAGTGATAGAAGATTGAAGAGTGGCTTTTCCACTAACTACAAAGCCACATATAGTGAAGAAATAGTCAGTCATTATAGACCATCTACTGTCAATATCTCCTAATTAGTCATCATCAAAATATCCAGTTAGCATGAGTTCAAATTCATTACCAAATATCAAACCTACATCAGATGTCCCCTTGAGGTACCTAAGCATGCTTTTTATAGTTTTTCAATGCTCTTGACTAGGGTTTATTATAAACCTATTCACTACACTCACTACATGAGCAATATCAAGTCAAGTACACACCATGAGATACATGAAGCTCCCGACAGCATTAGTATAAGGAACATTGGACATTTGTTCCTTATCATGTTTAGATTGAGGATAAAACTCTAATGAAAAATTGAGGTTGGAAGCATATGGGGTGGACAAAGGCTTACAAAAAGCTATTCATATTCTAGATAGAATTTTCTGAATATATTGTTTCTGTGATAGAAACAATTTTCTTTTAGTTTTATCTCTGAATATTTCCGTGCCTAGCTTTTTTTTGCCCCTCCCAAATTTTTTATATAAAATTCAAAACTAAGGAATTTCTTTAGTTTTTAAATGTAAGATTTATTTCTTGCAGCAATAAGCATATCATCTACATACAACAATAAGTAAATATATGATTCATCCTTTAGCATTCTAAAATAAATATAGTAGTCATGGTCAAACCTGCTATATTCATGACTAGTAATGAAAAAGTCAAATTTCTTATACCACAAATGAGGAGACTATTTAAGCCCATAGAGAGACTTCAAAAGATTGCACACATGAGTTTCTTTATCTGATATCTCAAAACTCTTATGCTGGCTCATGTAAATTTTTTCAACAATATCTCAATGAAGGAAAGTAATTTTGATATCTAGTTGCTCAAGTTCTAGATTCTTATGTGCCACTAAAGCTAGAAGCACCTTGATTGAGGTATATCTGACTATAGAAAAGAATATCTCACTATAATCAACACTCTCTTTCGAGTTGAACCCTCTTGCAACTAGTCATGCCTTGAATTTTACACTGCCAACAACTAGGATATCTTCTTTCTTCTTTAAAACCCATTTCCAAGAAAATATCTTTCTTCTCTTTGGTATAGGTGCAACAACCCAAGTACCATTCCTATGAAGGGATTCAATCTCTTTATTCATGAAACCTAACCATGACTCGAATTCAGGACATTTAACAACATCCCTAAAAAAGGATGGTTCAAGAATGTCAATATCTTTGGCACCTTGTAGAAAAACCCCTATAGGTTCATTAAAGCCGAATCTCAGGGGAGAACCTACATTTATCCTCCTAGGCCTATCCCTAGCAATACTATAGGGAATAAACACTTTAGATACAAGTTCAAGATTAGTTCAAAAATAGACTCAAGATCATATTAATGATTAGTTGTTGATTATCTAAAGAAAAATTTATATATCATTCCTAGAGCCACAAAATTAGATTTTAGCTCCATCTTAAGTTCAAATTGAGGAGCTTCAGATGATTGGATAGGTTAGGTACTTATTTTAAGATGATACTTTCATCAAAGATAACACTCCTAGAGAGGTTCACTATCCCTTTAGAAAGTGATAGATATAGAATCCCTTGAACTCCATCACTATAACCTACAAATATTCTTTTTCTTACTCACGATTTAAGCTTAGCATTATTTACATGATAGTTGGCAACACAATCAAATTCTTTTAGATTGGAATAATCTATATGTTTACTAGATCATACCTCAAATTAAATTTTGAAATCAATTCCATTATGTTGTGATCTATTTACCAGATAGCATGCTATATTAGTAGTTTCAACCCATAACTCTTTTCCTAAGCCTAATTGAGAGAGTATACACCTAGTTCTTTCCAAAAGAGTTTGATTTATTCTTTCAGCAATGTCATTTTATTGAGGAGTATCCCAAACTATTTTATTTTTTATTATACCTTATCTTTGCAGAATTCCTCAAATTCAAACAAATAGAATTCTAGACCAATGTTTGTTTTTAGTAGTTTAACCATCTTAAGTGTGTGGTTTTCTACTAAGCTAACTCACTACTTACACTTTCCAAAAGTTTCAAATTTTGTTTCATCATGAAAACCTAAGACATTCTAGAGTAGTAATCTACTAGACATAAATAGAACTGGGCATCACCAAGAGATGAGACACTAGAAGGGCCTTAATTGTTAGCATGAATATAATCTAAAGTGACTTTTGTGTACTGTTTAGATTTATCAAACTTAGTTTAATATTTCTTATTAAAAACACAATAATCATAGAAATTCAGTATACTAAAATTTATAACTAACAAGAAGGGTAAGATTAAAAAAGATATTTATACATTTCTCACCCATATGTACGAGCTACATGTGTCATAATCTGGTAAGATTAGCTTCAGCTTTTGATGCAGGCTCTCTGGATGTGACAACAGAAGCCCCTATCATCATGGAACCCAACAGTGTGTATAACATTCCACTTTTCTATCCCTTCAGTATGATGTCATCTCCTTAATGAATATTTAGTATTCTCTCGCCACCACTAAAGGTATATCCCTGATCATCCAAAACATAGAGGGATTTTAGATTTATAGTCACCCCTAGAATGTGCCTTACATCTGATAGAGAGATGATATAGCCATCATATCTTCTCAGTCTGACTATGCTGATTCAAACAATTTTACATGGTTGACTATTTCTCATAATAGCATGACTAGCTTCCTTCATATCATATCTACTAAACCATTACAAATGTGTACTAATGTGAAAAGAAGCACCATTGTCTAGGATCCAAAAGTCAAACTTTACAATAGTAGATGAGGTGACCAACATGAGGTCATCTTCATCCAAGGCATCATATGCTATAGCAGTAATAAGTGGGGGAACAAGCTGACCTAGTTGATTAGGTCTCATCTTCTTCCTCGGGTATTCAGTTTCTAGTACCCTTTCTATTTGTAGTAGTGGCAGGTGTCATCCGTGTACCTTTTCTAGAATTTGTCCCCTTTTATCTTGAATAAACCAGGTTAGGAAATCTTGTTCATTACCACCAATTAAGTAGCCTTCTGCTCAGGCCATTCAATAGTTGCCTTCTACCTCATCTCTCTAAAGTGTAGAGTAGACCAAACATCCTCTAAAGTAATTTTTTCTTTCTCCACAATCAATGATTCCACAAAGTTTTCATATGAAGCTAGAAGCAAGGCTAGTAGTAGAAGTGCAACATCCTCATCATTCACATTGGCATCTACATGCTTTAGGTCCATAAGTATGTTGTTCAAACATCCAAGTGATGCTTTAATGGAGTCCCTTCTTGCATCATCAGTATATAGAGTCTTTTTTAATAATAGATTATTCGTGAGTGACTTTGTCATATACAACAACACCAACTTGAGTCACAAGCCTACAACAGTCTTCTCATCTGCAACCTCAACTATCACCTCATTAGTTCAACTCAAGAAAATCATAGATTAAGCAATCTCTTCATTCCTTCATGCCCTAGCCTCTATTATCCAACAGCATCAGCAATAGCACAACAACCATTGATTAGAAGGCTCCATATATCAAAGTTCTTCAGATGAGCTCGCATATTTATTTGCTACATATTAAAACCATTCATCCCATTGAATTTCTTATTAGTGGTGTTCAATGTTCTAGATATTTTAATAAAATTCATAGATTGCAAAATCAGAATAATAGTACTAGCAACCAAACTACAAATTTGTCAATGTAACATAAACTATAACATAATCAAACCCTCCGATACTAAGTCTTACAATTTTATATCAATGCATATATATAGTGATTATATTGAACAGAATATCAATGGATAGTTCAAAACATAACACAATATCACAATGAACAAAAAGAATATAATACAATCACAATAAATATCAGTTTTAATGTGGTTTATTAGCCATACAATATGACTAACTATGTCCACCAAAAAAGCATATAGCATATGCAGATATATAAACCAAAAATATTTTAGTTCATAATCAAGAGAAAGAAAAGAACAAAGTGCATTTGTAATTTTGGATACAAACATATATATATATATATATATATATATATGGTTCTACATAAAATAGAAATGAGTCTGTTCTTTAGAATGGACTAGGTCATGCTCCATTCTCTTGGCCTACTGATTGGGCATAGGACCCCCGCCTAATGTCATGTATCCAATCTCTCACCATATTAGTACCTATAATGATAAATAAGACATATGGGTAGAATAGAGGATCAAGGAAACATATAATGAAATAAATTAATACTACAACAATGGAGGAATTTGAGGTTCTTTGAGTAATCTTTCTCCGATACAAAACCAAGAACACATAAATATAAAAGAAAATTATTTCATTACTATTCATGCTTTGCAAAAAAGCAATCACATCAACATTTCATATTATATCATATCTCTTTAGCAAAAAACCTCTAACGCTTAAGTCCTAAGTCAAGACTATACTCAACATGTTGCAACTTCACTCATGCTACGACCTTAGAGAGTAAGTCACAACTTAAATCCTTAAGTCACCAATCACAACAACATACAACAAATCATGACTACAATGATGTCATGACACCACAAAACATAGTTAGTTATGACACCATAATATATGTTACACCTTAAGTTGAGTTGCAACTTCACAATACAAGTAGCAACTCCAAAGCATAGTCTCTAGTTGCAACCACAAACAATATTGTCACTATATTCAAGTCATACCTTTGAACTCTAGTAACTTTTCTCACATTAGTTTAGTTGTGACTTTAAAAAATAGAGTCTCAAATCAACAACATAGACAAAATCTTCAGAAAAAATATGAACCAATCAAAAAATTCTTCCACTTGACAAATATTTCTTCTTCGTTCTAGTCTTAGTTTTGCATCATTAAACTGTTATGTACCCATAATCTTTGTCAAGTAATCAGCGACATTCCTCGCCATGTTACTTTTTACCAACCAAATTATCTTCGAGTCAACTTACTCCTAGCTAGGTGAAATATCATTGGATATTAATCTACTTTGTCCTTGCATGGAATGCCAAATTTATTACTAGATGGATGGCGCTCTTACTTTCACATATGAGTCTTATCTCCTTCTTCTCAAAGACAAGCTATGTACACAGCCTTTGTATCCAAGTAACTTTCTTACTTGGATGAGAAAGTGCAATATACTCTATCCCTATGGAAGAAATGTCCACATCAACTTACCTTTTGGTCATCCAGCTCATAAAACCACCATAAAAATTTAAGATATACCTTCTTGTAGACCTTTAAATATCCACATATCCACACAGATAATATTGATAGATCCATTGAAATTAAACATCGCCTTATTTCTATTCACACCAAACTACATTAGAGAAGAGTACCATAGAGATACTTGAGTACTCTTTTGATGGCAATCTAATACCATCAAAAAAGTATGTGAAGTGTCAAGTCTAGTTCATGCTATGAGATACATGAGGCTCTCGACTACAACTAGTATTCAAAATAAAGATCATCTCTTCCTTCTCTAATTGAGTAGAAGGGGAATTCTCAGTTGTTAGTTTCATACCAATTTTTATATGAGTTTCCACTAGCTTACTATTTGATATATTGCATCTCCTAAGTATATTTTCAACATACCTCTACTACCCAAAAAACAATATCATCTTCTCCCAATCTTTCTAAATATTCATGCCAAGTATAAGGATTGTTGTCTCATGATCAATCATTTCAAACTTCTTAGCAAACAACTTTTTTCACCATACTAATTATATCCATAATATTTTCACTAATAGCATGTCATCAAGATAAAAAGTTAGTATTATAAAGTTATTGCATAATCGTTTAGTGTAGATATAATGGTCAACCTTATATTTACCCAATCCCAATAATAAAATAAAAAAATAAAATTTTTGGTACCACATTTGATGAGACTGCTTCAACCTATTCAAAATCTTTTTCAACTTACACACTAAGTCTTCTTTATCTTTCACCTAGAAACTAGTTAGCTTCTCCATTTTGTTTTCACATCTAGGTTACCAAGAAGAAATATGGTCTTCATATCCAACTACTCAAATTTTATATTATACCTTGTTACAATAGTTAATACTACTCAGACAAAAGACATTTTTGATACTAGTGAGGAGATATCATGGTAGTCAATATCCTCCATTTGAGAGTACCTCTTGGAAACTAGCTATGCCTTGTACTTGTAAATCTTTTAACAGCCTCTAGTTTTCATTTGAACACATTCTTGCATCCAATTTTTTTCTAATTTTAAGGCACAATTCTCAAATTATTTTTCTTCTCCAATGACTTTAGCTCCTCCTTAATGGCTTTCTTCCACTAAATTAATTCTTAGGAGAATCTTTCCTTTTTCATAGTAATGGGCTCATCTCTAGTGCTATAGAGTGATGACCCTGAATTTACCAGTTATGACTTTGAATCTATATTTTATCACAGTTGTTTGTTATTTTGTCATGACTTTGAGTTGAATAGTCACCATCCCAAATGATGGCTAATTGACTCCTATCATTTTACTGTATTCCCTTGTCATGACTCCATGTTTTCATGTCATGACTCCGTTAGGACTTCCATATTTATACTTTCTTCTATAATTGCTTCACCTAGTTACATTTCATAATGATATGTCTTCATGTTTGATTCCATGTTCTCATATCTCAACTCTAGAATCTATTGAAACTCTATATTTCAATGTCTCAACTTCAAGTTTCACAATAACATTTTCCATGGGAAGGACTCTAAACCCTATCACAATACTATATTTCCATCTCGTGACTCTAAATTTCTAGTGGAATTTCTTTTCATGAACATGCTCTGTTGAATGTGTTTCCTATTCTTCAGTCTTTTTTCTTTCTTAGATCTTAAGAACTCACTGCCTAGAATCATGATGCTGGTTACCCACAACTTGTACAATGTCTCACACTTATTCTTCATGCAATTTTCATTGCTACCTATGTTGTCCTACAACCTTTTTCATCACAAGAAAACTTAAAACTATCATCAATCATTATACTCATCGACATAAGATTACTATTCAAACCATAAATGTGCATCACCATTTAAAGGAATTTGATTATTCCATTATGCAACTTCATCTTCACGTGCCCATATTCAACTTTTATACCATTAAGTCATTCCACATAGTTATATCTTCTCCATCAAATGATCCATAATGGCCAAATCAATTTTGATTAAGAGTCATGTAATATGATATGTATGTGTCAATATACCAAGTATTTTCATTAACGTGAGCAACATATGCTTCAGTAAAATTAACATCATGACTAATGGATGTCTTCCTATCTATTGAGCCAATACACAACTTATTTACCAATGACTTGCTTTGATACAATAATTATAACTTCCTCTAAAGATTCTTTGTAGTTCTCTAAAAAGAAATTTGAGGTTCTTATAGTAACCTCCATCTAATACCAAAGTAAGAATCAACATAGAGATTCCATGATGTTGGTTTAAAATTTTGAGACGGATAGAATTAATCTCTCTTAGAAAAAATACACTTTCATATATGACAGAGAAAAGAATAACACATTGTATATAATGATAAAACTTTTCACTATCATTCAAACTTTATGGTATAGTTTCCACTTCATCATATCATATGATATATCTTTTTGTATTTACTAGACTTTATATAGTAAAGTAAAAAATATCTAATACTTAAGTTCTAAAGTATTACTATAGTTAACATGTTGTGGCTTCATTCATGGCATCACCCCAAAGAGTAGGTCATAACTTGAATCCTTAAGTCACTAGTTTCAATAACATATAATAGGTCATGACTATAATGATGTCATAACACCAAAAAATATAATTGAGAAATCATGTATTATAGTTTAAGTTGACTTATAACTTCACAATATTGGTCATGACTTTAATGAATGGTCTACAATCACAACCACACAAATAATGTTGCAAATCTATTAAAGTCATGTTTATTATAGGCCTATCATATGAACATGGTATTTTGACTATTTGTGAGAATTAGTTATTATGATGATTTGCATGTTTATTATATATAATATCATTGAATAATATTATTAATTATTCTAAATGTTCCTAATTGATTATTATTATGAGAATAATAATGAATTAAGATTAGTATAAAGTTTGATTAATATTCATGGGATGAATATGTGTATGAGATACAAATTAAATTCATATATATTTGTTGAGAACAAATATTGGACAGACCCATCTTAGATTAATACATGGATCAAAATCATATGTTTTTAAAAATTTTTTTTTCATCCTTCCCTTAATCCCCCCTTAGCAATTCCAAGAGAGATGCATACGACAAACTTTCAGACTAGTCAATCTTCTCATTAGTGATCACGACCTAGCATATTTAACTTTGGAGTTCTTATGGGATCTAGTACATTAGTGATGGTTTAAACGCATCTTGATCAAAGTCATAAGTTAATCTCTAATAGTTGTATCATCAAATCCTTTGACAGAGATCACTATAGTTCTCAACATAAAAAATATTGTGTTTTGATATAATAAAACATTGTATTTAATCAGATGACTATACTAGTTATACTTGAACATAATAAGAATTATGTAGTGAGATATGAGTGATTAAGATGGAATTTATCCCTCTTATTATAAGAAAAAAAATTTATGGGTCCCCTAGACAATTGAGACTGAGAAATGCATGGTTTTACTCAAATGAATTGATGGAGATCAATGTCATTTGTTTAGTCAGTCTAATTGGGTTTCAAGTAATCAAAGATAGAATGATATAATGTTGATTCTGTTCATGCCATATATTCTATTAAGATTTTATAAGACAAAAAGATTATATCATTAGTTATATAAAAGTTGGCTCGGATCATGAGTTTTTCATTTAATGTGGGTAGTCATAATGTCTTGCTAGAGGTCACTTATGACTTGTAGGATCAAAATGTGATTAAGGCATACTGCCAATGTTAATTGAACCTATAGGGTTACACATTAAGAACAAATAATAATGGTTATGGTTTTTCACTCTCGGTATTAATTTTAAATAATGAGATTATTCTAAATTATAAATAATAATTAGTTGTTATTTAAATTTGAATTTAATTTTGAAAAAGTTTAAAATTTATGATTTAAACAAATAATTAATCTGTTATATTTTTTATTGGATAAGGAAATAATCTATTAAGTATTTGAATTTAAATTATTATTATTTAAAAGAGTTTTAAATAAAATTCAAATTTGAATTTAAATTGTTATTATTTAAAAAAGTTTTAAATAAAATTCAGATTTGACTTAAACCCTAGTAGATATATATATATATATATTTGGAAAGTAATCATCTTTACTCTGAGAACATTCAAAATAGAGAAAATGAAAAACCCAAATTTCATTTTTGAGAAGATGAAACTAAACTAGTATTTAACAAGATCATTTGTTATTTGTTCATGTGTGAATACTTATAGAGGGTGATTGCTTTTTAGAAAAGTAGCACCTTTAAAGATTCGAATGAACCAAGATACAGACTTAAAGGCTTGATGAATCAATCTATAAGAGGTAGGTTTCATTTACCATTTCTTCATATTTTTATTAAACACGTGTGATCCTTGGTGGATTACAAAATAAAAATTATAAATTCTACTACATTTATGTTCCAATTGGATTGGAAATTCTCTTCATTTCCCTACAATGGAATTAGAGGAACTTGTGTTTTCATAAAAACTAATAATGTCATATTTGATCGTATGTATGTGATGTATATGATTTTGGCATGATTTGTATTTTGGAATATATGTGATATTATGGTTTGTGTGGATAACTTGGTTAATAGTTTTTGTTAAGGTATTAATTGATTGAATCTAAAACCTAAAAGGATTTATTAGTATGATTGAGAATTTGAATGTGATATTGTCATTAAAGTGTTTAATAGCATGTTATATGATTCTAGCTTTGTATTAATCAGATTAATACATGGACTGAATTCATATATCAATTCTAATTTATGAATGATTGTTTATGGTAGTGCCAAAATTAGCCCTATGTGTAATGAGATTACATAATATGATTTTTTAATATGATTTTGATGGCTTTCGACTTATTCATAAATTTATAAATGAGATCAATAAAAATTTATTGATGAGATCAATAAAAATTTAATTTTTTTTTGGGGCACTACCCCCGACCATGCGAAGGCAGCCCTCCTCGACTTCACCTGCTAACCAGCTAGTGGAACCATCATAACAGCTATGCGTAGCACATGATGAATTTAATTGGTTTTAAATACACACCTATTATGATTTATTTCTTTTAATGCAAATTGTTTATGCTATATGATAACATGATACATTTTGCATGTTGTGTTGTTTTACATGGTGTACAGTATGACCTTTTTGACCAATATGCTTGGTAGATTATTATTGTAATTATTTTTACAAGGATTGTAATTATTGTAATTTTTTTAATTGTTAGAAAATAAGAAACAATGCAAGCCTTTTGAAGTCATGAAATCCAACCATGATGGTGAAGGAGCTAGGCATCTATGCGCAAGTTGGTGGTCAAATTGACATCAAGGAGCTGCTTATTACTACCTATAAATGACTATTGATCTTGATATTAGCTTATAAAGATCAATCTAGATTAACGTCATATTGTGACACATTTATAATATGCATGTATTAGATGCTAAGTATACTGTTATATGAGTATGTGATACTAGATGTATGATGAGATCTATTAATTATAAATTAAAATCAATCAAGATCCCTCACATAAAATTTAAATTTAACATGTCACCCATATTTAAACACTTGTCAAACTTTTTATCACCTTAATGTGGTTCTACCAAATTAGAAGTACATTAGCTTACATTAGTAAGACAAGATGAGTAATGGTGCTACTCATATGTTTAAAAATAGTTTAACTTTATTAGGTTATTAAAATGATTTTGGGCCTAATGGCATTAGATGGGATTTAAACATGCCGAGACATATAATGTCAAAATCCCATAAATATCTAAGAGTTTAATGAGATGTAATTGGTAAGAGTTACCTACCAAAATAACTTAATATTAAGTATCATGCCAAAGTTGACTTAATGTTGAGTAAAATATGGATCTTAGCTCAATAGATTAATATGATTATTTTCGAGGGTTGTTAATTTAGTGAGAATTTTATATAATCAAAATACTTATCAAACTTTGCATTCATTGTAGATGGCCAACAATAATAACACCAATTCTACTATGTCACTGTGATCACTCCTTGAGAAGGATAAACTTACTGGAACAAACTTCCTTGACTAGTTTCAATATTTGAGAATTGTTCTCAAACAAGAAAGGAAGCTTTATGTCCCAAATGAACTTCTCCATGAAGAACCACCTGATAATGTTCTTTGAGCTGATAAGAATGCTTATGAGAAGCATCATAATGACTCTATTAATGTTGCATGCTTGATCCTAGCTACCATGAGTTATGAACTTAAGAAGGATCTAGAAAATTTGGAAGCTTATAATATGATCATTAATCTTAAAAAAATGTTCCAGAAACAAGCAAGGAAAGAAATTCATGAGACTACCTACACACTGCATTCTTGCAAGATGGCTAAGGGTGCTTCAATTAGTGCTCATGTTCTAAAAATAAAAGGCTATATTGAGCACCTTGATAGGCTTGGATTTCCATTAAGCCAAGAGTTGACAATTAATTTGATCTTGAATTCACTTCCTGATAGTTATGGCCAATTTATCATGAACTATAGCATAAACGAAATGGACAAATCTATCTCTAAGCTGGATATGATGTTTAAGAACACTGAGTAGAATATTAAATCCAAGCCTGACCATGTTCTAATGGTTCAAAATAGAAAGGGCTTCAAGATCAAGAGCAAGGGCAAGGGCACAAGGACAAGGGCAAAGGAAAGTCCAATGCTCGACCCAAACTCAAACCTGAACCCAAGGCTAAAGCCCCAAAGGAGGGTATTTGTTTCTTTTTCACTGAACCTATTCATTGGAAGATAAACTACAAGCTATATTTAGACGATCTAAAGAAGAAGAAGAAGAAGAAGAAGAAGAAGAAGAAGACTATTAAGACTAGTTCTTCAGGTATTTATATTATACAGATTAATTATTCTTCTTCTAGTTCCTGGGTATTAGATACTAGATGTGGATCACACATTTGTATAAATGTGCATGGATCCAAAAGGAGTAAACAACTAAAGAAGAGTGAAGTTGATCTACGAGTAAACAATGAAGCAAAAGTTACTGCTTTGGCTATGGGAAGTTATGAACCTACTTTGCCTAGTGGGCTTTTATGTTTTGGACAATTACTATTATGTTCCTATAATGTGTAGGAATATTATTTTAGTTTCTTATTTGGATAGTGATAGTTTTCCTTTTATTATTAAGAATAATAATTGCTCTATTTTTCATAAAGACATATACTATGAAAATGCTTATTTTCATGATGGTATTTATATTATAAACCTTCAAAGATCCAAAGACTCTCATGTCTATAACATAACTACTAAAAAATATAAATTAAATGATTTTAATTCAACCTATCTTTGGCATTGTTGGCATTATCATATAAATGTGAAATGCATCTTAAAACTCCATCAAGTTAGACTTTTGAATTCATTTGATTTTGAATCATATGATAGATGTGAATCTTGTCTATTGGGAAGATGACAAAGGATCCCTTTCTTTGGACAGAGTGAAAGGGCAAATGACATATTGGATGTCATACATACAGATATATGTGGACTATTAAGTTTAGATGCTAGAAAAGATCACAAGTACTTCATTATATTTATTGATGACGTTAATAGATATGGCTATGTCTACTTGATGAGACATAAATCTGAATCATTTTAAATGTTCAAATCTTTTCAAAATGAAGTACAAAACTAACTTGGCAAGACAATCAAGTTACTTCAATCTGATCGAGGTAGTGAATATTTGAGCCAATAATTTATTGACCATTTAGAACTTGTGGAATCATTTCACAATTAATTTTTCTTGGAACACCACAATGGAAAGGTGTGACTGAGTGGAGAAATTGAACTTTATTAGATATGGTTCGATCTATGATGAGTCCAATAGATCTTCCATTTATTTTTTGAGGTTATTCACTTGAAACAGTTATGTTCACACTAAATTGAGTTTCATCAAAAGTGGCTAAAAAGATACCATATGAGATGTTGACTGGTAAAAGACTCAGTTTATTTTTTCTTAAGATTTGGGATTGTGAGGCTTATGTAAATCAAGTTTCAAATAAGTTGGAGCCAAAATCTGATAAATATTTTTTGTGAGATATCCTAATGAGACTAAGGAATACTACTTTTACAATTTCATTGAGAATAAATTGTTTATTGCTCAGAATGGTGTCTTTCTAGGAAGTGAGTTTATTTCTAAAGAAACCAATGGTAGTAAGATGCAACTCAAAGAAGCTCGAGTACCACAAAATAATATTGAACTGCCCGTGGATACTCATAGTCAACAAACTATTGTTGACACGCCTCCTATAGCACAAAATTCACATAGATCTGATAAAATATTTCATGACCCTGAGAGATATGGATTTTTTGTGACTGAGAGAAATGATGTATTGTTAGTGGATCAAAATAAACCCACTACCTATCAAGAGATTATGTTGGATCTAGACTTTGAAAAAATGTTAGAGGACATGAAGTCTAAAATTTAATCCATGTATGATAATCATGTATGAACCTTGATTGACCCACCTAAAGGTAAAAAGGCCATTGAGTGAAAATGAGTTTTTCAAAAGAAAACTGACATTGATGACAAAGTGCATACTTACAAAGCAAGGTTAGTTGTAAAAGGTTTCAAACAAACTCATGGTATAGACTATGATGAAACTTTTTCACCCGTAGCTATGCTTAAGTCTATCAAAATTCTTATTTTCATTACTGCATATCATGATTATGAGATTTTAAAAATGGATGGTAAAACTATGCAGTTTTTTAATGAAAACTTACTTGAGGATGTGTAAATGACATAACCTGAGGATTTTGTACAACTTAAGAATTCTAGTAAAGTATACAAGCTTTAAAGATCCATTTATAGTTTGAAGCAGGCCTCTCGAAGTTGGAATCTTCATTTTGATGAATCAATAAAAAAGTTTAGATTTGTCAAAAATAAAGATGAGCCTTGTGTTTATAAGAAAATTAGCGTGAGCATAATTGTATTATTGGTCTTGTATTTTGTTGACATTTTATTCATTGGGAATAATATCTACCTTGTAAAATGTCAAGTCTTGGTTAGGAATAGGGGACTCCAAAAAGCCCTCGGCCTGCTCGAAGCCCATTCCGACTCGACACGGCTAAGCCTGGCCCAGGCCTGATTAGGCCAAGTCTGGTCTGAGCCTATTTTATAGGTGGCCCGGGCCATGGGTTTCATTTTAGGCACGATCCCAGCCTATAAACCTAACCAGCCCACCTTAAGCCTATTGACCAGCCTGCCCTTAGCCCATTGACTAGCCCACTCACATTAGAAAAATATTTCACTTAACAATGTAGGTAAGTGGAAGAATCATGTATTACATATAAAAATGTGAAAAACTTTTACATCACTACAAAATAATTACATCCCAACTAAGTTGGCTCCTAATTATTTGTTAATCATTTGTAATTTTCAACCACAAAAAGTATAATACATAGAAAAACACTTAATTAAATAATTCAATCATCATTGTCCGGTGGTGAAAGAGAAGAATCATGAATCCATTCATGTCTAGATAGTTTTAACTTTTCCATATCGATCACTAATGTGGCTTTTCGAATAGAATCATGTAATCTATTATCCGTTATCTTCTAATCTTTTAAGCATATTTTTGCTTCTATGGCTTCAGGTGACAAACTGCTTCGTCATTCACTAACAAATCTTCCACCTGCACTAAAAGCAGCTTCCGATGTAACTGTACTCACATGCACATGTAATACATCACGTAGAATAATTGATAATACCATATATTTATTTTGTTGTTTCTTCCACCATTCTAAAATTTCAAAATTTTTATTACCTTCAAATGGAATTGTTTCTACATTAAGGTATATATCTATATCATTCACATTATTTGGAGAACTAGTTGTTATCTTTTTTTTTACTTTTAAATATTTCTAAAGTACTTTTATAAAAATGTGAAGAGCTTGTAGTGGATAATAAGTTAATAGAACTAATATCATTGTCATATTTTTCTTTATAAATATCATATAAATTATGTAGTAATAAAATTACATCATTTTTAATTTCTTCAATTTTAATTTGATCAAAAAAGTAAATAACTAGTATCCATTCATCTAAACATTAAATTTTAATCTAAGGTCTACAATTAAACCAATATAATAAATTAAAGGCATTTCTTTTCAATATTTTTTAATTTTTTCTATCATTGCAAAAATGATATCTTTAAACATTTCAAAATTTAAATATTTTTAAAATACAATATAAATATTAGTTATTTTCATAATAACTCGATGAGAAGTTGGATAATACACACCACAAAAAATATTTGTTGAAGTATCAAAAATTTCAAAAAGATCTCGTAAAAGGTTTACAATGTATCAATCATAATCATTTAACAAATCAAGATCTACATTAGAGTTATTAGTAGATAATTGCATTTCATATAATTGTACTACTTTTTTATATTTTATGATATTTTATAAAAGTTTATAAGTAGAATTCCATCTAATTGGCATATCTAAACTTATATTTTTTCTTTTCATATTTGCTATTTTACAACAATCAAAAAATAATTCATATTTTGCTTGAGAATTATTGATACTATATGCAATGCATCTAATTTTTTCTAATGTACTATCACTTGTTTTAATCAATCTTTTACAATTATATTTAAAATATGTGCACAAGAATGTTACCATGATCTTCATTTATTTGCCAAAATCTTTTTAATCTATTTACTATCGCATTATTATTAGAAGCATTATCTAATGGTATTGTAAATATTTTATCATGAATACCTAAATCTATGATTTCATCATGTATTAAACCTGCTATATTTTGAACATTATGTGGTGTATTTATTGTTTTAAATGGAATTATTCTTTTATTTAATTTCCATTCACTATCTATATAATGAGCTGTAATACATAAAAAACTAGTTTGTGTTAAAGATGTCCAAATATCAGAAGTAAAACAAATTATTCCTTGAAATTTTGCAAAATATAATTTAAAATTTTCTTTTTCTATATGAAATTTTTTCATAATATCTCTTTTAACAATATTTCTAGACCAACCCCTAAATTGAGGATTAATAACTCTCTGAATTATTCCTGAAAAATCATGAGTTTCCATCATATTAAAAGGTTGTTCATCTCTTATTATGTAATCAATCATTTCTTCATGACAATAAGATTCATCATAAGAAATTGTTTTTAAATTTTCACTCTCATCTTTACCTAATTGCATATAATTTATAATATCTACATTATTTTTAGTTTTACAATGTTCATAATGTTGTTTTAAATGACTTGTGCCTGCATTCGATCAACAACTAAGAAATTTACTATAAATTTTGCATTTTGCTTTTATTTCCTTTTTATTATTTTCTAAAATTATTTCTACTCTATCAAAAAAATTCCATATAGTTGAACAAAATTTCTTACTTGATGATTCATGTGAATTAGAAGAAGATGTACATGCACTCTCCATTTTTAAATTATTAATATAATATTATACTAAACTAAAAATAAATAAACCTAAAAATAAAAATATAACAAATAAAAAGTAAAGTTAGAGGATGTAACTCAATTGACAAACCGAAGCCGAAATTTCTTCAAAAATTGAATTACTAGAGCCACCGATGCTTAAATTGCATAACCAATAATATTATGTATAAAATAAAAATTTGAAAGAAAATTGAATATTAACTAATATGAGAGAAAATTAAGTAAATTTGGAGAGAATTAGAGAGATGAAGAACTTGAAGAGGATGATGTGATGAAAAAATATGAAGAAAGTTGAGTATTTATAGGAAAAAATCAAGAATTAAAAATATAAAAAAAATAAATAAAGTCCCCAACGGTTATATGATCATTTGAGGGCATTTTGGCATTTTAGAAAATGTCAAGCGGTCATATGACTATTTGAAGTTTCTTTCTAATTTTGATTTTTGTAATTGAACTAAATATATATAAGTATAATTATAATATAACTACAAAAGCATGAAACTAGCGGGTTAGTAGAATGCATTCTTCTTAAACTGAAGGTCTCAGGTCCAAATCCTGGCACCTGCAACTGTCAAATTTTTTTAATAAAGGCATTAGGTTTTATGATTATGGGTCAACTTAGCCCAAGTTAGTTAAGTCCATTAGTGTAAAGCTCAACCAAGATTAGCTAAACCCATTCTGTATATAGCTTGCTGGCTGGGCCGTAGGCCTTTAAAAATTTAAAAGCATAGCCCAGCCCACCTGTTGACAAGTCAACGGGCTTATAAGCCTGGTCCACCATGGGCCATGGGCCTAATATTCATGGCATGGGCTACCAGCCCGGCCTGTTGAAGACCCTTGGGTAGGAATGTATTTCTCAATGAGAGACTAAGATGAAGCTGCCTATATCCTAGGGATAAAGACCTATAGAGATAGATCTAAGAGGTTGATTAGTCTAAGTTAAAATACTTACATAGATAAACTACTGATATGAAATGTTATGCGCTAGACCATATGTATCGTATGCTTTAAGCATAGCGAGTAGATACCAGTTGATCCTAGTGAGCGTCATTAGATAACTATCAACAACATTTTTAAGTATCTAAGAAGGTCTAAAGATATGTTCTTGGTATATGGCAGATTGGAAGATGATCTTGTTGTCAATGGTTACACAGATGCAAGCTTCCAATCTGACATAAATGATTTCTGATCATAGTTGGGATATGTGTTTTGTTTAAATGGTGGGGTAGTTAGCTGGAAAAGTTCAAAGTAAAGTATTTTTGTTAATTCTACAACTGAAGCTAAATACATAATAGCATTGATGTAGCAAAAGAAGTA
Organism: Sapria himalayana; assembly: GCA_029783825.1. Classification (NCBI taxonomy): domain Eukaryota; kingdom Viridiplantae; phylum Streptophyta; class Magnoliopsida; order Malpighiales; family Rafflesiaceae; genus Sapria; species Sapria himalayana. Next base: position 1,503,094 of record JAREIK010017918.1, on the reverse strand, counting down.
GTTTGGATTAAGAAGTTCATTACTGACCTTGATATAATCAAATTTATATATATTTGTTGAGAACAAATATTAGATAGACCCATCATGGGATTAATACATAGATCAAAGTCATACATTATTTTTTAATAGTTGTCATTAAATCCTTTAACCTGAGATTGCTATAGTTCTTAACATAAGAAATATTTTTGTTTTGATATAATCAAATATTATCTTTAATCAGATGACTATAAAGGTTATACTTGAACATAATAAGAATTATGTAGTGAGATATGAGTAATTAAAATAAAATTTATCTTTCTTATTATATAAGAGATATCGTTGGGTCCCCTCGATAATTGAGACTGAGAAATACTTGTACGTGCTCAAATGAATTGATGAAGATCAATATCATTTGTTTAGTCAGTATATTTGGGGTTCAAGTAATCAAAGATAGAATGATATAAGGTTAACTTTGTTCATGCCTTATATTCTATCAATATATCATGATATAAAAGGATTATGTCATTAACTATATTAAGGTTGACTTGGGTCAAGAATTTTTCATTTAACTTTGGTAGTCATAAAGTCTCACTAGAAACCACCTATGATTTGCAAGATCAAAAGGTGCTTTAGGCATACTGCCAATGTTAATTGAACCTTTAGGGTCGCACATAAAGAATGAATAATAATGGTTATGGTTTTTCCCTCTCTATAGTAATTTAAAATGATGAGATTATTTTAAATTACAAATTACACTTAATTGTTATCTAAATTTGAAATTAATTTTGAGAAAGTTTAAATTCGTGATTAAAATAAATAATCAATCTGTTATATCTTCTTATTGGATAAGGAAATAATTTATTAAGGATTCAAATTTAAATTATTATTATTTAAAAGAGTTTTAAATAAAATTCACATTTGAATTTAAATTAATATTATATAAAAGAGTTTAAATAAAATTCACATTTGAATTTAAATTGTTGTTATTTAAAAGTGGTTTAAATAAAATTCAAATTTAACTTAAACCCTAGCAGATATGTGTGTGTGTGTGTGTGTGTGTGTGTGTGTGTGTGTGTGTGTGTGTGTGTTTGACATATATGAAAAGTAGCCGTCATCTTTTACTCAGAGAACATTCAAAATAGAGAAAATAAAAAACCCTAATTTCATTTTTGAGAAGATGAAACTGAACTAGCATTCAACAAGATCATTTGTTATTTGTTCGTGTATGGATACTTGTAGAGAGTGATCACTTTTCTAAAAGACAACACCTTTGAAGATCTGACTAAACCAAGATGTAGACTTGAAGGCTTGATGAATCAATCTACAAGATGCAAGTTTTGTTTACTATTTCTTTGTATTTTAATGAAACACACGCGATCTTTGGTGGATTACGGAATAAAAATTATAAATTTCACTTCATTATGTTCCAATTAGATTGGAAAATCTCTCTATTTTCCTATAGTTTTCTGGTTAACCAATACTTAGGAAACAACTAATATGTGTAGCCATATAAACTTAATCCTAATATTTTAGGTTATTGTTCAACACTCAAAGTATCAATTTTTTGAAGTTCTTTTGTATTGTTTTCATGATTTGATTGTACTAAATTTGGTCTTTAAATAAAAGGATTTTATTAAATTATAATTTTTATGGAATTAGATATATAGGAGTGAAATCATATCTAAAATGAGTATAATTGATGTACTTGGTTGAAAGATGAGATAGAAGGAAAACCAACAAAGGAAAGTTGTAATATTTCTAATATCACAACTTGGTTACCCTAATACTTGCTTGTTTAAAAGTTATGATAGCCTTTCTTAGCCATGACACTATAAATAAGTCAAAATATTAATGCAAACTCTAATAACTAATTGTCATAATGTTATAATATACCATATTCAACTTGGTCATTATATTATCTTAGAGTCATGATTGTAATAGCTCTAAAATACAAGTTTGGCCATGACATTATTTCTACTTTGAGGAAACTAAGTGTCAAACTAGTACAAAAAGCCATGAGATTTTCCAATATTATGATATATTCATTAAAGAACCAAAATTTTATAATACCAATTAACATTTAGTTGTGGTAAACTTTTTTATCATGACTGTGTTTTAGAGAAAAAATTCTTTAGTCATGGTATACTTCCCCACCATGAATTTATGTTACAAAGTACAAATTCCCTAGTCATAATATTCTTTGTCTTCATGTCTTTGTATTCCAAAACAAAAATTTCTTAGTAAAGGCATTATATTTGCCATTACCAAGTTCTCTAGAGACGAACTTCTATAGTCATGATATATTTTGCTACTACGACTTTGTGATCAAGAGAAAAATTATCTTAGATATAGTATTCCATTGCTACCATCTAGAGAAGATTCAAAGAACTGATAGAACCTAATGTTGCAACATCTAGCTTGAAGAGATGCACATTAGCTCGATGAGATCCCGATAAAATAAAAGAAGGAAATAAATATTTTTGGAAAAAAAAAGAACGAGATTTGGAATTGAAGGCCAAGAACATGTAAACCCTAAGGTGACATAATTTCTAACTCCTAATTCATGATAAATCCAAGTTGAATGCAAGAGCATGCTTTGAGACTTAGGTTCTCATGCCAATTATATTGAGAAACCCTCAATCCAATGAGATAAAGCATCTAAAATCGCACATGAATTCTTCTTCAATATCATGCTAAATAGGGATCTAGAGATATTTATGTATATGTATATGATGAATTTGTTTGCATAAAGTTTTACCGTGGAAATATTATGTTTTGAATGTTGATAGATATGGATGTTAATTAAAACAGAGATTTAGGATTCCACTCTAACATTAATTTATGTTTTTTTCTCATGGAAGCAATGATAGATATTTCATTATTGACTTTGTTAGAATGACAAAACCTATTATCTGTGACATAGTCATTAATGATTATTTGGCAATTGATTTTGTCTAATGGAGGTCTTTAATATATGGTCATACAAATAATAAAGATAGTTGTAAGTCAAGGTATCGATCCTATAGGGATAGTGTCAGTAGTTTAACCAATAAAAAATGAACTAATTATTGCTCTAGTTTAGTAGATAGACTTGAGTTTTGGAATGATACTTAGATTCTAGGGTTGGATAACTTTCTTGTGTATGATGAGATGTTTTAAAATTTGGGCATTGTTATGCTCAATTGTCTTATGAATCATATGTTGATGTAGAATTGTCCATTTTCCCTCTTAGCATGCAAGATGCTTATCACCATTGGATTATCACTATCAAGGATGACCACCTCATAGTTATGCATTCAGTATTTAACTAGTAAAACCATACTTGTTTCATTCATGGATTATCTATATATTTACTCTATTTAAGTAACACGTCAACTTTCCTAGATGACTATTTTGAGTATGTCATTCTATTATTCAACCTCTAAAATCATAAAAGATGGGAAATAATATAGTTATAATAACATTTATACTTTTAACTTGGTATGCATCATACTCATATTAATTAACATATATTTTCTTATAAATTTCACATATAGAAATCATATAAGAGAAAATGATTTGTAGGGTTGTCACAACCTTACAAAACACCTTAACTTGTATATGTCTATAATCTACCTATTACCATCCATTATAGCCAACACATAAATTACACATCATGGTGAAACTTATATATTAGACATTTTATATAAGCCCAATATCATTTCATTGGTAGTTCTTCTAAAATATGCACAATGAAATGAACATAAATTTATTTGTACTGTTGGCTTCATGAGAACCATATCACATCAATTAAGCTTATATAAGTTTATAGTTTCCACATATAGATTCATCTCACAAGATAAGATTAGAAGGGCTATCATTTCTTTCAAATTGAATTTCATGACTATGTCCTATGACTTACCAATCAACAACCCCGATGACCAACATACATAAATTTATATTAGATTAGAACCTTAAATCTCTATTCTAAATAATATTCATTTCTATCAATAATACAACTATTACATTACCACAAATAAATATTATATAAATATAATCACCATAAACAAATATAATAAACCAATCAAAGATCCCTATTTAGCCTTATATTTTAGAAGAATTGATATGAGATATTTTTTGGTTCATGTCATCGAATTGAGAGTTCTTAATGACTATAGAAATGTAGATCTACATCTCAAATTTTATTCCCAACCAATTTTTTCTTGCATTCACCTTGAATTTGACCTAAAGTAGAGGTTGAAATTCACAATGCCTAATGTCTTATGTGTTCCTTGTTTTAAAAATATAAATCTCCATCCGTTTTGACAAAATCTTTAAGTCCCCCTTTTATATCGGGATCCCATCAAGTTGATGTGTAACATATCAAGTTAGAAGTTACAACTTTAGGTTAAGACCATAACTATGTCATTGTTTTGAATCTCCTCTAGAGTGCAAATGTCATAGTAACAAATAAATGCCACAACTAATAAACATCTTCTCTAGAACACAAAGTTGCGACAGAAAAAATATCATGACTAAGGTAATTCTTCTCTAAAGCATAAAGTTATACTGGAAAGAATGACATAACTATGATAATTATTCTCTAGAGCACAAAATCATAGTGACAAGAAAATAATGAGTGAGATATATGACCTTTGGAACATACAGTTGAAGTAGTAAGAAAGGCCATGACTGAGGATACTCTTTTATGGAGTAAAAAGTTACTACAGAAAAATTTATCCATGACTTTAAATCACTTTGTGTTATGTGATTTTGATTATGTAATGAATATATCATAGTGATGGAAAATACCACGTCTTCTTGTACTAGTGTGGTACTTGATTACTATGACATAAAAATAAATTCATAGCTAAAATTGTATTTAGTAATAATGCACTACAACATTATGCTAATATCATGTCCACAAAAAAGTATCACAGTAAAAAGATTATGACAAGTAGATGATAGAGTTGAGGCTTGGAAAAATTATCATGATTTATTTTGTAGAGTCATGACCAAGAAAGGATTCAATATTTACTCTATTGATTTTTGCTAATGTAACCAAGTCATCACATTAAAATATTATGACTTTTCATTAAATTTTCTCTCTCCAAGTCAGCTTTCCACCAAGTTATCTAATATTACTTAACTTACTTATAATTTTATTACTATTCATCTAAATATATAAAAATTACCATTTAGTATAATTATTTCACTATAAGCACATATTCTTTATCATGAAATCGAAATAAATTAATCCAAATTAAATTATATTTTCACTGTCAAACATACTCACACACTAACAGTATTACTCATCTTCGAACAAAAAATTTTTCACTCTAACAAAAATAAGTGGATAACAAGAAAAAGCATACAACAACACAAAAAGAAGATAGTCAAACACTATACCAATGAGAAGAAGATGGTGGATGGTGTGATTTCCATTAGCATCCACATCCTTCGATGTGAATTGTGCTATAGAGGGTGTATATCTAGGCATTGATATGGAAGATATCTTTGCATCTTCATTGTTTCTTGTTTCCAAAATATATCAACTTTGAGATCATACTACATAACACATTTTGTCTTCTACTAATTGAGTTTAGTGAATCCTCAAAAAAGCATAGTGCAAAGCATATATATATATATATATGGTTCTCATTATGCTTTTTAGAGGTGTCAAATGGGTTGTGGCATGTTGGCATGCCCAATTTTTTGTGATTGAGCCAGGCTACCATGTTGTGCTTGACAAGAAACTTGATGGGTTCCCATGTCGTGTTATGTTGACATGGCTTCATGGTAGGTCATACTAGGTCATGCTAATTCTAGGCGATTGACTAGGCCAATAAAAAATTATAAAATATTTAATTTTTTTAATATAAAATATAAATATCTAAATAAAAATAATCACACTATAGACTAATTTGTAAATTTAAATGAATAAAAACAACACTAAAAAATATTTTATATTTGAATCATGATATCATATGAAAAATAATAATACAATCAAAATGACAAACTTTAAAAAAAATTTAAAAAATATAAACAAAAACTCATGACTTATGAATATAATACTACGTAAGTAGAAGAACTAAAAAAATATGTTTCTCATTTCACATGTGAGTCCTCTAATATTAGCGATTAGTCCATGTCTATAATACTAGAATGGTGTAGACATATATCATAATCATCATTCACACATGTGATTCTAAAGCTGACACAAGTGGTTGCCACAATATATGTGTTGTCCCTTGAATCATTATCTTCTATCAACTATTTAGTTTTATTTTAAATATTCAACCTTGAATCTTTCCAGTCCTTTAAGCAAGAAAGTACTACTATATATACTCCTAATATGGATTTCTTATCCAAATAATATTCATAACTATAAAAATTATATATTTAAATATTATGGTAAATAATGGAGGGGGCAGTAGATCATGTTCAATCTTAGATAGCATGAAAAAGGTATATTCACATGATTTCTACCAACTCATAATTTTCAAATTCTTATTATCATTATATGACATGATTAAGTAGTAATAAGTAATTAAGTATCAATAGAGCTCACCCCTTTTTAATAGAACACCCCATCATTTACTCATAGATAATTGAATGAAAAAAATCATCATCTCCAAATATATTGTGCATGTCCATACTTAAAGACTCATTATAATATCATATATAGTATCATAATATGTAAACATGTTATCTAATTTTTTATGAATTCAACCATCAAGTTCTTCTTTTTGGTTCATGCAATTGGATGTATATCTTAAAATATTTTATACCTCGTATATCTTAACCCTATGATCTATATAGGTAGCAAACAATAAAGAGTTGGACTAGAGGGTTGGTATTTTAAATATTTGGTTTCCATCTCAATAAACATAATACTAAATGTATCCGCTATACTTGCTAAACATGCCACTAATATTGTATATGCACTCAAACATAATGCAAGTGGTAGGAATATACACAAATGATCATAAGTTCATTATATCATAAAAAATATTTAAAAATATCAAAAATGAAATTCATATATTACAATCTAAATTATCAATAATAAGTTATCCATTCTTACTATTGATGTAGTTAGATATCACATGTTGGTAGTCAACACGTGACTTTTATATCAAATATGTATAATTATAATGGTATCTCAGATCCATTTAAAAATGTCTCTTTTAGGCTTGCTAACAATCATAGAGTGTTAAACTCTTATTGTCTGCTAGGTGTCATATAATATTTTAGTAAATTTATTATTTTTTCTAATATGGGAGAAATAATTTTTATTCATACTTATACTATTTAGTTAATCATGTGAAATATACACCAAATGTAAAAAATATTACCTAATAGCCCATCATTAATGATTTTGACAAAATATTAATAACAATACAATTATTCAAAGCATTAGTAAATGTGATACTAAAAGTTGTATTTCAAACATCATATTTCCTAAATATTCGCATTATACACTCATATATGACATGATCATAATGAGGATGAAGATCTCAGAAAATCATATAATTTTTTATTAAGCATTCAATTAAAATTGACATAGTAGGCAGTGAGGTATGTCCATAATGCAGCATCATCACTCTATTATATTTTATTGGTTCATTAATTATTAATTATTTTTAAAATTTATAATATTTTAATATATCATTCTACTAGTGAACCTAGGAATCTATGATAAGCATAATGGAAGTAAGTCTACATAATACAAATTATCCATGGATGCTTCGAAAATATAATCAGAAGACTTATCATAGTAATTAATTTGATCAAGTCTTCCTTCCCAAAGTTATTATGGTAAATAAATGGGGTCAATGAAACTGAAATTGATCCAATTTCAAAGACCCTACCACTCAATTGGGTTTGTTGGAATATAATCTACAATAATTTTTGTTACATTGATCGACATGCCTCTTTTGGTTACCAGTGTCACCAATACTTTTATATGTATATATTTTTTTATAATATATATTATGTCGAGCTTTCTTTTTTTCATTCCTAGTATTTTAAATTTTAATTATCTTAAAATACTTCTAGATTATTTAATTTACCTATTTTTAGTTATTTAAGCTAATGGGTCAAGACCATGAGGAATAATCGAGTTTTGACCTTAGATATTTTGTTTGAGTTATTATTATTATTTATATCTATGTCAGATTTATTATCATTTAAATTATTATTTAGTATTTTTTTATTTTTTTATTATTATAATTCTAAAAAAAAATTATAAGCTTATATTTTTATAAATTCAAACACAAATAAAATTGTAATGTATACCTTAACTTTATGTGTGTAACAATAGCAATTTAGTTCTTTTTTTTTAACTAATGCATTACCACCTTACAGACTTGTAGTTACAATTAAGACTTAAGACATATGAGTAATCACTAATCAATAAGCAGAGCTAGTCAACCAAAGTAGAGAAGGAAGAGAGGAAAACATGAGGAGATGAAAGAGTAATTGATTGAAAACCAATATATTTCAATACAATATTTATAATTTTTTTATTAAAAAATAATTTTTTTGTGATTTTTAGCTTTTTTATATATTTTTTGGTAGAAGTTTGACATCGTCGAATCCCTATCCATTAGCTATTAGAAGAAATTCAACAACTAAAAAAATCTTGTTTTATCCATTTTTCCAACATTGACAATGATTGCCATTTGGACAAGTGAAATATCTAAATATGTTTCGTGTAATAGGTAGGGGGATAATGTGATTTTTTAATCCATACCCCATGCTTGCATTGACCATGCCAACGTGCCACACAAGCATGCCATGCATGGCATGACATGAGGTATGGTTAGACCCAGGCCAACATGCCATGAGGTATGGTTAGACCTAGGCCAACATACCATGAGTCATGCCATTTGTTAGCATGATCATGGTTTAGGCATGAGTTGGACCATGTCATGTCGGGCCTAGCATGGCCAAATCAGGTTGTTCCTTATATCATGTCTGATCTACCCAGCCCACTTGACACATCTATATTTCTCCAAATCTTTAATTCATTATTTTATCTCTATCAATCATCTCTCTTTATATCTCTTCAATTTATCATGCTTTTCCACTCACTTGGGATGGATTTATATAGTTTTTTAAAGTCTTCGATGCTTCCCAAGACTCTGTTCTCTACTATTCTCATCATTTATTTTACGATCTTTAAAACCTAATTCTCAAACTTTTCTTAGGTGGAAACAAATAAATATTTTTTATTAAGGTGAATCTCCCACATTGCATGGTGTTGCTCCAACTTAACTTTGTCTTCTTTTTCCTTTCTCTTTATGTATTCTTCCCATTTATTCTTTCTTTTCTCCCTTCCTGCCACCAAGAAACTATGCATCAACTTTATATTTACCTTCAATTTAAAATCCATATTATCAACCTACAAATTCATATTCTTCAAAAGGGTGAGGACCTTTTTCCAAATCTTTTTCCCATCTGCCCATTGAAAAATTATCTAAGCAATGATTTTTCATCAAACCTGTTTATAGTCTTTTTCATTACTTCTATTCTACCTTTAGGGAAGGCTAGAATTTCTTGCCCTACATTGATGGATTCTTCCCCTTCAAGAATCTATTTAATCTTCTTATCTTCTTTAAGCCATCTCTTCACACCCACCGATATAAATGAGACATTTATGAGGACCATTCATTTAGTTTTCAAAAGATGGGACTCTTTTAATTTAGTATAGCTTCTTAATCAAGGAGGAGAGAATTATGTGGCCAGAAAATTCCTCTCCATGGAAGTAAAAAATGTACTTCTTCAATATCTTGCCCACATATATCATGTAACATCTCACCATGACATAAAGTGAGTTTTCCCTATCATGCTTGATGGTAGAGAGGTAGAGAGTCAGCTACAAAACAAAGCACAAAAAATATAACCAAACCATTCTCTCTTATGTGAGTTCTTCCCTCACTAAGTATCTATAAGTACTCTTTGATGAAACTCTCCAACTAGCCTTACAATCCATCAATATATTGGTGATGGCCTTGTAATTCAATTGTGTATTTAAAGTATTAAAGATCTTAACATCTAGAGCCTCATGCAATCCAAATACTAAATTAGTAAAGTTCCTATCAAAATATATTCAAACTACTTATACATAGTACCTCATGTCTTGCATATCTTCAAGATTAGGGTACAACTTTATCATGATCATCATGTTCCCCCTCCCTATGTGGGTGAAACTTTTTGTCACAATACCTCTTTTCTATTAAATGCTAGAAGGATGAGATAAATTCTGTGAATCCTTGTGCCCTCATAAAGCTCATCTTAGTTAGGGTATATGTCATCCATATCTTTCCCATTTTTATAAAAAATATGGGTTGGTACACCACAACTTGGGAGGAAGTCTCAATAATGAGTGACTTATGTTACTTCCCCTTAGCCTTCCGACTCATCTCAGTCTCTTTTCTCCTCGCCCTATGCATTGTAATTAGTATTACCTCTGCCATTATAGCTTCAATTCTAGATAACTATGTCATGGTTTTATAATCAATGAAGAAGATTTTTTTCCAAAATTTAGGGTTAGAGTATTTTATAGGATTAGGTTTTTAGTCATGACTGATAAAAAAGTAGGTGTGACTTTGTGTATGGTCATGACTTTTTTATAAAAGTATAGTTGCGATAGGATTTGATTGTCATATAAGAAAGTAGTGGCTGAATTCGGGTGTTGTGACTTTATTTGTCATGAAGAAGGTCATGACTGGGATTGAGTGTCATGATTTCTTTTGGTATATATTCAAGAATTTAAGTTTGAATGTATACATAAAAAATTAATGTTAGATTACATCACACAGCACACAAAAAAATTTGGGTTACATCCTAAGTAGTTCTACATTTAATATCTTTAGCTAGACCAACTTTTTAACCTCCATTTAAATTAGTAATTTTAGTAGTCTAAGCAATATTCTCAGTATAATCTTTCTTCTCAAGCTGTCTTCTATAAATTATCTTTTAATATGGTGCTATTTATTTGGTTCCTTTCTTTGGGATGTTCTTTGCTTGATAGCATGACTTTTTGAAATGTCAGGGCATCTTTGAGTGTGTTTCTATTCACTAAGGCCACAACTTTTTTGTGAAGTCATGACATTGACATTTTCTCTCTAGAATAGAAAAGTCATGGCTATGGAAAAAGTCATGGCTTCTTTATTAAGATTATGTTTCATCCAAGTCGTTGCTTCTTTTAATGCCATGAATTCTTCGTTCACCAATCCCAATTTTAAATTTATGACTTCTTTCTGCACCACAAATCTTGCATATTCTTACTTATGATGTTCAATGCTAATTATTTCTACTTTATCTTTCAATTCTAGAACATTAACATTCTAGTATTTTTTACAGTCTCGAAAGTTTTTTTTATAAATCTATTCTGTTCTAATGTTGGAAAATTCATTATTTTAGTCCCATCTTTTGCATTTTCAATGTAGTTTGACCTTGGTTCTTTTGCTACAATGATTTTATAAAATATAATTTCATAATAATTGTATTCATACAAGTCTACTACGACATTTTCATTTAGAACAATCTTTATTTTATTAGTTTCTCCATCTTCTTCAGAAAATAATCATCCAGGAAGTCTTTCCATCTAAAATCTACTTTTTGTCTTTTGGTAGTACCTAAGAGGCTATCTACTCTCCAATAATTTTCCTTATCATCATCTATAATTTGCATACTTTTTTTATAAATTGAATCTTATTTAATCTTTACCTACACGAAGTATAAATTTGTTATTCTTCACATCAATCAAAGCATATCCAAATGCTTAAAATGATCATCCCAAGATCAATGGGGCATACTAATCTTCTTATATATCTAATAGAATAAAATTAGTTAGAAAAATAAACTAATCAACCTTTACTAGCACATATTTGATAAAACTTCTTGGAAACTTGATTAATCGATCGACCAACTATAGTGATAGAAAAGTTGGATTAATCTCACAAAGATTCAATGACATCAAGTTGACACTTGATCTTAATTTGCATAATACCTTCTTGAAAGTGTGCTCCACAATAATACATTGAATCATAAAACTTATCAGATCTTTGAGTTTTTTCAAGAGTCTATGTTGAATGATAACTTTATACTTCTTTGTCATGCTTACCATTGCATACATCTTTAGTTGATTCTTGCTACTCATGATATCCTTTATAAAAGATATTGAGGAATATCTCAATTTGTTCATCTAACTTTATATTTCAAAACCATTATAGAAAAAAATTATTATGATTGGAGAGTTTATTTACCTTGTGCATAGTCAATCTTTAGCACATCATCCTTCTTTTTGTTGCTTCAACGACACTACATCTCCTTCAATTCTACTTCTTTATGTGTAATAGCTGGTAGCTTGAATTGGGCAATAGGTTCTGATAATTCCATGATTTTGAAAAATTTAGAGCATTAAAAGTCATGGTGTTGGCTGGAATGCCTTTAGGAAAAACCATGCAATTGTTAGTAACAACTTCTTCTACTGATACAACCTTTTTTGAGTTCTATTTTATTCTTTGACCTTATAATTCTTTAAAATATTTGAGTATTATAAATATTTACCTATTTGGACTTGCCTCGGTATCACTTAGTAATCCATTTATATTTCTCTTTCATAAATAATGCTAGTTGTCTAAGTTGATTCTCAATAATATTTATAATCATGTTTGTGTATTCTAACATTATTTCTATTTGTTCCATTTGATTCTTCTAGAAATCATTCTTCTATCTTATAAATTGTGTGAGAATAATATTTTCATGCACTAGTTATTCTCCTCCATTTTGGTGTTTATAATTAGAATTAAAGACTTCTTGCATCTTCTATCTTATTTAATTACAACAAAATTTATTCTAAAATTATCTCATATTCTCCTACACATTCTCATGGTAATATTATTCATGTTTAGCTGATAATATTTGAAGATATTTGTGTTGGTCAAAATATATACCCTTTGATCTAAAGAACATTGTTTTTTTATACTTGATAGATATGGCCAAATTGGTTACTTTCTATTATTGCAAAATAGTCATTTCTTCCATACTATGTATTTTATCATTTTAGTCTCCATATATGCTAAAAAATACAACTAACTATGCTTCCATCATGATTAATAATTCCAACTCATACTCTAGATTGCTTCTTTCCATTTTTTTTTTCATTCAGAGTTTAGTAGTTATTATTTACTAGTCCTTAAAATAGGAAATGAGCATCTTCTGGTAACTTATTCATAATGGAACCACCCAAGGCTACATCAATTATATACCTCATCATTTAGTTTAAACCAATATAAAAAATTTGAGCTTGGAACCAAAATTGTAATTCATATTATAGGCACCTTATCATTAAATTTTTAATTACTCACAAGCCTCTTTTAATGTATTATGCTCCTCTTATTTAAATTAGTTTATCTCTATTCCATTAGTTGAGAGATAACATGATGTGGAAAAAAACTTGGCAAGGAAAGCTTGCACAAATTCACTCTAACTATTAATCAATCTTCTAGATAATCACTAGAACTAGCTTCTAAAATTGTCTCTCTAATAAAATAGGAAAAGTCCAAGTTATTATATATCTTGGCTAACTCCATTCCATCTTTATATTATAGCACAACTTATGAATGTCATGATGTGACTATTCTAATCTTCTAAAAATTATTCACAATATTAATATTGTTGCATCATGGCTATAAGACTAAGATTGAATTCAAAGAAGTTTGTATATATCTATTTCATCTAAATCCTAGAGTAGAAATCCATCATTGTTGGGTGCCAAAAGTCTCCGAAGATACGATGAGCAATGAGCTATTTCATATTAGACAGCTTGTTTACCCCCCCCCCCCCCCCCCCCCCCCCCAGTTAATTTTATATTCATCATTGTCTTCCATGTTTTCTCTTTCAAAATATTTTTTCTTCTTCTCTTAATTTCTATGTAGCGAGGTATTGTTTCAGTCCCATTTCTTCGATTCATATAAGTTTGACAACTACAAAATAAATAAATAAAAGTAACAAAACACATACATATACTCAAAATAAATACTAAGTAATAATTATTATCCAAAGAAACTAGAAATAGAATTATCCTTTTATTAAGATAGTTACGTCAACTCAAGTTGACTAATCAACCAAAAATAATCCTTGGTATAGATACTAAACTTAATGTGACCATGTTATAGTACCAAAACATATTATATGGGATATGGTCCAAAATGTTCATTCAATGATTGATTTCATCCAATGGAAATCTTAAAGCATACAAATTATACAAGTAGTAAATATTGAAAAAAGTCCAGATATATATACCATAGGAATTGTGTGAGTAGTTTGATTAACCTATAGTGAACCAACAACTACTCAAGTTGAGTATATAGCCTTTGGTTTCAGAATGATATTTAGACTCTAAGGTTGCCTTGCTTCCTTGTATATGATGTGATTTCTTTTGTTTTGAGATAATGTTATGCATGACCATCAGAAGAAGGGTATATTAATGTGGAATTATACTTTTTTTGATCTTGGCATATAAGGTAGTTGCTACCCTTGGACTATCACTATCAAGGATAGTCGCTTAGTGATCATCCATTTGGTATTTAACCATCACAACCATACTTGTTCAATTCATGGGTCATCCACATGTATGCTTTTTTTTATGTATTATATCAACTTACCTTGATGAATACTTTGAGTATATATTATATTATCCGACCTATAAAGTCATAAAAGAAGGTAAATGATGTGGTAATAATCATGTATATATTTTTGATTTGTACGTATCATATTCATATTAAATAACATGTCTTCCTATAAAATTAACTTTTGGAAATCATATAAGAATAAATAATTTATAGGGTCGTCACCACCTTATAAAATATCTAAATTTATGAGTATCTCATGGCTTACATATCACAGTCTATCATGACTTACCTATCACCATTCATTTCCATTTACAATGAAATCATAACATTGCCACAAAAAAGTGTTATATAAGCACAATCACCGTACACAAATATAATAAGCTAACCTTAGGCCCCTATTTAGCATAATATTAGAAAAGAATTCATGTGAGATATTTTGTGATTCATCTTAGCAAATTAAGAATTTTCAATGATAGTAAGAATGCTGATCCATGTCTCAAACCTATTATGATTCACTAGATGTCTCAATGATATTTGTTTAGCCGTGTTTAAATCATCACTAATGTATTGGATCTCATAAGAATTCTAAAATTAAATGTACTTGGTTGTGATCATTACTGTGATGATTGATCAATAAGAAAGTTTTTATATGCATTTACCTTGGGGTTGGTAAGGGGGGAATGGGGGAAGGGCGAAAAAAAATTTAAAAAAGAAACCATTTCTCGTTCAATCCTTGCTAGATTTTGCCTAGAATTTGCCCTAATCATGAGTTGGAATTTTCATTACCTATGGTTTTGCATAATTTTAGCTTCAAAAATTGAAATCCTCCTATTTTCGCAAAATCTCTAAGTTTCCATTTTATACCATCGAGGTTCTATCGAGTTGTTGTGTTGCTTTTCAAGTTGGAAGATATGGCCTTAGATTGAGGTCATGACTTTGTCATTGCTTTGAACCTTCTCTAAAGTGAAAATGTCATGACAACAAAGAAATATCACAACTAATGAACTTCTCTAGTTTTGGCAGTAATAATGTCATGACTAAGATAATATTCTTCTTGAGCACGGAGTCATGATAGAAAGAATGTCGTGACCGAGATAATTGCCCTCTAAAACACAAAATTGTGGCAAGAAAAATGATTGTGATTGAGAATGTTCCTCTATGGAATAAAAAGTCATGGTGGGAACATTTACCATGACTATAAATTACTTAGTATTATGTAATCTTTACTGTATAATGAATATGTCATGATATTGGAGAATGTCGCGACTTCTTATACCAGTTTAGCACTTGGTTGCTATGATATAAAAATAATATCATAGTTGAAATTGTATTTTAGTACTAATGTGCCAAGACTCCAAGATAAAATCATAATCATGAAGAATATATTATGCAATAAAGAGACTATGATCAATAGGTGATAGAATCATGACATGCAATGATTGCTACAACGTATTTTATAGAGACATTAGCATGATAGGCTGCCACAAATAATCAACATGCTTGTGCCAGTGTAATTAATTCACGACATAAAAAATATTATGACTTTACATATATTACTTTTATGTGCTCCAAGTCCAATTTTCCATCAAGTTCTCCAATTTTATTCAAATTATAGCCTATTTCATTACTTTTCATTCAAATCCATATAAATCATCATTTAGAAAAATATTTTCATTATAATCCCATGTTCTATATAAATACATTATAAAATCAATACAAATTAACTTAAAATAATAAATATTTTTTTGTGTTGAATAGTCAGAGGGCACACTCCTGAGATTTGATCTGAAGAAAATGACAACACTTCTAATTTTATCACATGATATGAACAAATATGTGGAATCCAAAATTTATGTAAATTTAATTTATGTGAGTATGATATTCACAAAATCAAAAAGACAAATAAATTTATGACTATTCATTATACATATTATACAAGAAGTCATGTGCAAGCTATGATGGATAGTGATAGGTATGTCATGAGATACATAGAAATGAAAGTATTTCATAACATTATGATAGTCATGCGAATTATTCTCTTGTATGACTTTCAAAAGTAAAATTAGTAATAAGACATATAGTAATTGATACAAATAAAAAGTATGACACTTATAAAGTTAAAAGCTTTAACACAATTATTACCATGTTGTTTCATCTTATTGTTTATTATAACCATTGAGATCATATAATCAACATTTATATTTAAAGTCATAGTTAAGGGCAATTAATATATTTCCTAAATGGAGTAGAAGTGTGGATAAATTGTGAAAAGATTAAGTGTTGTTTTAGTGGCAAACTACTGAAGACACAAGCTCCATTGACATCTAGTGAATGGACGAGCTCGATGGAGCTTGTGTCTTATAATAAACACATATAACATTGCCACTACTACATGATATAAAGTAGTGGCAAACTACTTCATCACTATTTGAAGTAATAGTTAAGGATCATCCTTGTTAATGATTTTCCAAGATTGATAATCACATTATATGTCAAGGGAGCAAATAGACAAATCTATATTACTTTATTATTCATCCAACAATCTAGCATAATAGTATCTCAATATTAAAGAAATATCATCATATATAGGAAAGTAAGCTAAACTTAGAGTCTAGGTATCTATCATTGATAGGACCCGACCCGGATACCCTCCCAGGATTCCTTGGGTGGTCCTGCCTATTGAAGTCCCACCATACAATCCCTAGGAAATACCCAATGAAACCCCACTTTAAGAAAGAATGTAAACACATGCATTAATATAAAAAATCACAATAATAGCTCAAATTCACAACTGACTTATCTTACTATAGGTCATAACCACAAACTCACATACTAAAGACTCATATGAGTTCAATATTAAGATAAAAGCATTCAAAGCGTGTTTGGAAATTTTGGGGTACAAATGGAAATAAATAAGTCTGATAAAATAAAGAAAGATAGATAAGATAGAATATTATAAATATCACAGAAAGAGCAATGTAGAAGCTGGTATGAGGTAGGTCTCTACTAACTGTCTGGGCCTATGAAACATATTTAAAATAATAAAACATGAGATAATAAATCTCAGTGAGTGCATAAATTATAAGGAAAAAAAGTATGTTTTTATTTTTGAAAATTTATTCTCTCAAAACCTCACATCCACTCTTTTGCATGGTTCCCCATTTAAAATCATTTCACAAAACCCAAACTTATACCCAAATCAATAATATGAAAATCATGCTCAAAAACTTAATAGAAATTATTATTAAGAAAATTATAACATGAATTTAGTCACAACATAAAAATTGAGCATAAA
Source organism: Sapria himalayana (assembly GCA_029783825.1). Taxonomy (NCBI): domain Eukaryota; kingdom Viridiplantae; phylum Streptophyta; class Magnoliopsida; order Malpighiales; family Rafflesiaceae; genus Sapria; species Sapria himalayana. The sequence goes on along the minus strand of JAREIK010017918.1, from coordinate 1,485,196 downwards.
CTAATCATGAAATTACAATAACCGTAAATATTGAAATGGATATAGCTTACTCAGAAACCAATAATGTACCATACCATATACCCATCATAAACCATGGGATACCCCACCTCACGACACCTAAACATTGAAAGGTATCATGGAAATAATAATAATAAATCATCGGGTAAACCTAACTAACCTCATGGCCATAGAAATAATTTATAAACATTGGATGAAACCAACCTCATGACACCATGGAAATAATATATATAACCGTCGGATGAAATTAACCGTACTACATCGTGGAAATAATATATAATCATTGGATGGAACCAACTTCACGATACCATGGCAAACCCATTACACTATAATATAAATACTCAATTTGAATCTCTGGTACTATATGGTACATCAATTTATAATAACCCACATAGTATCCTTACTCACGTATACTTTTCCAATGATACTATATTATAAATTAAGAATTTAAGAATTTAATTTTAACAATTCAATCAAATATATTGATGAATAGTAATTCATCAATTCATGCTGATATTGAGAAATGCCACAATTAAAATATTCACTATATTTAATTTTAAGCACATAAAACTTTAAAATATTTAACATACTTAAACTCATGAAAATTTCAAAATTTATTCCTTAAACCAATAAATTTCAAAGTGGTTTAAAATTTCAATCCATGTACCAAAATATTTAAAACATATAAACCACTCATAGATTACAGATGCTTAGTCCCGCTCCCATGCAGGATCATCTCCAAGCTTTGCGTGAGTTCATGTAATATAATAAAAATATCATTTAGACTCTGTTAACTAAACCAAAGATATTGGGATGCCCCAAATGTCTTAGAATAATTTTTATAACGATGAAACTATCTAAATTGGATTGCGACAAGTCTAATTATGTAGTGTTTCCTATAGACTCAATATCCAAAATTGAGGATTTTCATCTAGAGTCTAATTTTTTGAAATTGAGTCTTCCAATAATATATAAAAATATCTAATTTTACTAATCTAACATCAATTTTGTCTAATTTGATTAATTTGTATCCAATTTCAGTCAAAATACTTTTGTTAATTACCATAAATGACCCAAAAATGGAAAACTAACCAAATGACATCTAAAATTTATAATATTTATATCAATGGAAATCCCAAGAGACATGGAACATAGTAATACCCTTACCTTAAGTCTAAAAGTTGATGTGCTAGCCAAAAAACTCGATCTAACCATTAGCCAAACTTGTTTTGTCGTATCTTTCAAATGGTAAAATATCTAAATAAAAGCACCATGAAAATGAATTCAGAGGGTCAAAAAATAAGGAGAGAGAGCTATGGGTCATCCTTAAATGGCCAGAGAATGACAAAATTTGGCTAAACCTAATTGACCTAAAAATGGGTCGAAACGACCCAGTTCGGAATCTATGGGTCTTGGAGAATTTTTCTAGGAGTTTTGAGCTGAAAATGAGTGTTTTAGGGCTAGGGTTCTATTCGAAATGTAAAACTAGGTTTATATAGAGCATAGGGTCATTTTTAGGTAAAAATTGAGGATGATTATGGACACTGATAAAATAATGCTGTTTAAACTTCCTAAGGCCATAATTTTTATCCGTAAGTTGGATTTTGACGTTCAACTTGTCTATGAACGCATTTCAATGTGGTGTAAAAAATGCTATCTTATTCAACCCAAAATTATTCATCCTTGAAAAGGTCAACTTGGCCCCACCTACTAATTGTTGGTCAAATTTGGTCAAACATATTAAAAACTTATATTATTTGGTATGGGTCATTATAGCCTACCTCCCTTAAAAAAAATTTTCATGGAAGAGATGAGGGTACTGGCTCCGCATTTGGTCCTACCACTCCAAAGTTGTCTCCTCGACTAGATGGTTTCTCCAAAGAACCTTCACTAAGGATATTATCGTGTTGTAAAGCTCTTTCTCTTCTCTACCCAGAATCTGCACTGGCTACTCCTCATAGGATAAGTCATCCCTCAGCTCAACATATGGTGTCTTCAACATATGTGAGGGATTTGATATATATTTGCGTAGCATGGAGATGTTGAAAACATTATGGACTCAAGAAAGCTCCTCTAGTAAGTCTAACCTATAAGCCACTGGACTTATCCTCTCAACACTCTCAAAATGTCCAATATAGTGAGGACTTAACTTTCCTCGCTTCCCAAAGCTTACCACGCCCTTCCAAAAAGAGAGCTTTAAGAATACTCGATCTTAAAACTCAACTCAAGATTCTCTTTACACTTGTCTGCATAGCTCTTTTGCTCATCATGAGCTTCTTTCAACTTAGCACATATAACATTAACACATCCATTGTCATTTGTACAATCTCTGAACCTGGTAATTTCTTTTCGCTAGTCTCATTCCAACATAATAGAGATATTGGTTCTCATACAATGCCTCATAAGGTGACATCTCAATGCTTGAGTGATAGTTGTTGTTATAAGTGAACTCTGATAAAGGTAGATATTTATTCCAATATCCTTTAAATTGCAATATGCATGATCTCAACATATCCTCTAAGGTCTAAATAGTCCTTTCAGATTGTCTATTAGTCTGAGGGTGAAAAATGGTACTTAACTTGACACCTAGTTCATTCATTAATCTCTTCCAAAACCTCGAAGTGAATCATAGATCTCTATCAAAGATGATCGACACTGGCCACCCATGCAAACTCACTATATGATTCATAAAGAGTTCCGCTAGCTTCTGAGGAGAAAATTTCTCACAAATATGTAGGAAATGTGCAGACTTAGTGAGACAATCAACTACTACCCATTAGTAGTCATGTCAATGAACTATGGAAGGGAGTTTGAATATAAAATTCATTGTAATGCGCTCCCATTTTTATTCTCGGATGGGTAAGGGCTGTAGAAGTCCAGAATGCTTTTATCTTTCTACCTTCACTTGTTGACAGATGATGCACTTGGATATATACTTAGCAACTTCTCTTTCCATCCCTGACCACTAATAATAATCTTTTAATGTATGGTACATCTTGGTATTGCTGGGGTGCATAGCATAAGCATAACTATGGTTTTCTCTCAATATTTGTTTTTTTAACTTTTCTGTTGTTGAAACACAAAGCCTAGAACCAATCACCAAGGTTCCATCATCTCTAATAAAAAATCTAATTGTTCCCCTTCCTTGACTTTCTTTCTCATGCTCATGAAATATGAATCTTCTAGTTGTACTTCATGAATTCGATCTACAAGTATCGGTCGTAGTTGGAAACTAGCAAAAAGTTCTATTGAAGCATGCATCCTCAACTCCACCAAACTTTCAAAACTCGACCATCAATGGAAGTTGTATTGTCTGCATATAAGCCAAAGAACCTGTAGAGTTCCTGCTCAATGTATCCACCTCTACATTTGCTTTACCTAGATAATAGTCGATAGTGCAATCATAATCCTTAAGTAATTTCATCTATCTTTTTTTCCTTAAGTTTAACTCCTCCAGGGTAAACAAATATTTAAGGCTCTTATGGTCGGTAAATATCTGACAAGTTGCTCCATACAAGTAATGCCTATAGGTTTTCAATACGAAAATTACCACAGAAAGTTCCAAGTCATGAATAGGATGATTCAGCTCGTGTTTCTTCAACTGTCTTGAAGCATATGTCACAACTCTCTTACGTTGCATCAACATGCAACCTATACCTTGGCGTGAAGTTTCATTGTAAACCTCGAACCCCTTGTTGCCTTCTAGCAATTTCAAAATAGGAGTTGATGTCAACTTTTTCTTTAGTGTTTGGAAGCTTTTCTTACACTTGTCAGTCCACTCAAACTTAACTTTTTTCCAAGTCAACCAATGAAGTGGTCGTGTTATCTTTGAAAACTCTTCTATGAAACTACAATAATACCCCAATAATCATAGGAAACTCCATACTTCTGTCATCATAGTTGGTTTCTCTTAATTTGTCACAATTTCTACTTTTTGAAGATCCACATAAATGCCATCATTAGAAACCATATGTCCAAGAAATCCCATTTGGCTCAACTAAAACCCACATTTGATAAACTTAGAATACAACTGGTGCTGTTTAAAGTATGCAACACCAAATCCAAATGTCTTTTATGCTCCAACTCGCTTCTCAAGTACACCAAGATATCATCGATGAAGACAATGACAAACTGATCAAAGTATGGATGAAAGATACAGTTCATCAAATCCATGAAAGCAGTTGAGACATTGATGAGTCCAAAAGACATCACTAGAAACTCATAATGCTCATATATTGTCCTAAATGTCATATTAAAAATGTCAAATTTTCTAATCCTTAACTGATGTTACCCTGACCTCAAGTAAATCTTGGAGAACACTTTCGCACCCTAGAGTTGATCAAATAGATCATCAATCCTAGGCAAATGATATTTGTAATGAATTGTGACCTTATTTAATTGTCTGTAGTCTAACACAACCTCCAAGTATCATCTTTCTTCTTCACAAATAACACAGGTGCTTCTCAAGGTGAAATATTGGTCCTAATAAATCCACTATCCACCAGCTCTTGTAGCTGTGTCTTCAACTCTTTCAACTCAGTTGATACCATTCTATAAGGTAGTAAAGAAATAGGACTTGCACTAGGGACTAACTCAATGGGAAAATCTATTTCTCGTTCTAGAGGTAAACCTAGAAAATCATCAGGAAACACATCCAGAAAGTCCCTCACCACTGATACATAATAATCTCACTTTATTACTACGATTGTCAATTTCATGAGCTAGATACCCCTTACAACCTTTTAGAAGTAAACATCTAGCAAAAATGGCAGAAATCAAACCTAAAGGTGCTAGCCTCTACTCTCCATAGAAGACTACTACTAGTAGTCCCGGTCGTCTAAATATCACCTCCTTATGGAAACAATCCATTGAAGCATAGTTTGAAGCAAGCCAATCCATCCCAAGAATCACATCCAACCCCTTGAGATCTATTAATATCAAATCTTCTTCCATAACTTGACCCTCAATAAAAAATAAGCTACCCTTAAACATCTGATAAGGCCATAAAGACTCTCCAGTGGGTGTGACAATCTCCAAATCACATCCCAAAGAAACTAGAGTTATTCTGACTCTGCAACATACTCACGTGAAATAAAAGAGTGTGAAGCCTCTGGGTCAATGAGTACATGTGCATCATTACCAAAAATAGATAATGTACCTGTCACAATGTCGGAAATGACCCGCGCCACATGCCTGATAATAGGATAAACCATGCCTCTAGCAGGTGGTTATCCTTTTTGTCAACTACCTCTAGCCGCTGCTGCAGACTATTATCCCATATTAAAGGAACCACTCGAGGTCTACCCTGTCATTTTGTATCTAGTCCTCCATGTCCACTAGCCCGCTGAAACTAAGAACCTAACCTCAAGACTCTAGTTTGGCTAGATCCTTGAATCTTACTGAAAATGCCCCAGGTCGAACAAGAACTGCCTCAGTCTATAGATCTCTGATAATGACTACTACCACTACTCACTGACCGAAATCTAGAACCATGTGTATGTCCACCTTTCTGAACCCTGCTACTACTGGCACCATGTCTATCCACACTGGATTGTCTATTTCCTGAAGATCCATAGCTGAAACTACCACTCTTAGATGATCTTTGACTGGGGCTCCCCGAAAACAATCCATCATATGAACGACACTTAGTTTGGCATATCATGGTCTATCTCTTCACCTCTAGAACAACATCTCTCATCGACTGATATGTGGCATGATCGGAACCTGAGAAGCTCAAAGCTATTAGCTCATTCAACCCATTGAGAAACCTCCTCTTCTTGATGACTTTAACTACAAGCAAATTGATAAAAAATTTGAAAGCTCTCTGAACCTACGCTCATACTCAAAAACTGTCATGCTACCCTGAGTGAGCATTTCAAACTCTAGCCTTTTAGTCTCAACAAAGGCTGGGGAGAAAACTCAGTGTGAAATGCAATCTTGAACTGTGCCCAAGTGTGATGTCTCCTAGTCCTCTCATATGCTCACCACTTCCTTGCACTACCTCTTAGTAGAAAATAGCTATCTTGACTCTATCCTCATCCGCACACTGCATACCTTAGTCCAAAATCTTCTTTGTGTCATCTAGCCAGGATAAAGCCACCATGAGATCTGTGGAGCCATAAAACCCACTACTCCAAGTCTATAAGCTTGATCAACAGCAACACTAGTAAACCCACTCCTTTTGAGTGATCAAGCCAAGCGCTTGACAAAATTCTCCTCATAAGTAGGTGCATATGAACTTTCCACCGAATTTTGCTAGAACCTATGTCTACCTCTATGCGCCATTAGGAAGAAGAACCTTTCTAAGAATAAATAAAATAGAATTAATTTCATATATAAGGTTAGTAAGGAAAAAAAACACTAGATGAGTTGGACAGTAATGTACAATCCCAAACGACTTAGAAACCTAGATCTCTAATACCAAGCTGACAGGACCCAACCTAGATATAGTCCTAGGATTCCCCGGGTGGTCCTGCTTATTAAAGTCCCACAGTATAATCCATAGGGAATATCCAATGGAACCCTACTTTAAGAAAGAAAGTAAACACATGCATTAATATAAAAAAATTACAACAATAGCTCAAATTCATAACAGACTTATCTTACTGTAGGTCATAACTACAAACACACATAATAAATACTCATATGAGTTCAATACTAAGATCGGAGCATTTAAAGAGTTTTTGCAAATTTAGGGGTACAAATGGAAATAAAAAAGTCCAATAAAATAAAGACAGATAGATAAGATAAAATACTACAACTATCACATAAAGAGTGATGCAGAAGCTGGCATGAGGTAAGTCTCTATGAACTATCTGAACCTAGGGAACATATTTAAAACAATAAAATGTGAAATAATAAATATCAATGAGTGGCATAATTATAAGGAAAAAAATAATATTTTTATTTTTTAAAATTCCTTCCCCCAAGACCTTACGTCCACTCTTTTGCAAGGTTCTCCATTTAAAATCATTTTATAAAACCCAAACTTATACCCAAATCAATAATATGAAAAACATGCTAAAAAACTTAACCAAAATTATTATTAAGAAAATTACAAACTGAATTTATTCACAACATAAAAATTGAGCATAAAATAATCATGATTATAATGTACCAACTCATATACCCATCATAAATCATGGGATACCCCACCTCACGACCCTCAACATCGAATTGTGCTATGACAATAATAATAAAAACTATCGAATAAACTTGACCTCACTACTGTGGAAATAATATATAATCTTTAGATGAAACTAATCTCACGACATCGTGGAAATAATATATAAAATCATTGGATGAAACCAATCTCGCGACATTCAACCCATCTAAGAAATCATATCGATGAAGCTTATGAAATAATGTCTTATTTGACCCAAAATTATTCATTCTTGAAAAAGTTAACCTAGACCCACCTACTAATTATCGGTCAAACTTGGTCAAACAAATTAAAAACTTATATTATTTGGTACGGGTTGTTACAATCATAGACCCAAGCTTATCTTATCATCTCAAGTAGTAGATAATTTAAAACTTGTTACTCAAACTACTTATATAATCTATATGAGATCTATATCTAAACTTATAATAACTAAACTATTTATAAGACTTGTATACCTGTTGATCTATGTTGATTAAAATCAAGTATCCAATGAACTTTTGAAGTTGTATCAGAAATAATAAGTTTTGACATTATAACAAAGTTAAAATATTTTTCACATGCCAATTTAACATGATTTTATTTTTCCATATATTTTTCTTATACATTGATTTAATTTTTTTTGTTAATACTTGCAATTGTTATCACATAAATTTAATGAATAGTAGTAAACCAGACCTGCTATTGAATCATGGTAGATACTTTGTAATATAAATTTATCCATTCTTTGTCATTATTTTGTCTAGTTCAAATTATCGACAATGATGTAAAATAAATCTTTAACTATTAAAAGATACATTTTTTTTGTTTTAAAGATTCAGTGGTTGGATAGTTCTAATTTTATCTTTTGACCAATTATTTTGCTCAATCTTGAAGACCGGCCAATTAGTTTTCGGATAAATAAAATCTTGATCACCCAAAAAATATTATACCTAATTGATGCTAATATTAGGTATGAACCTTTCTTTGATACAACTTATTGAGAAAAAAACTAGAGCTTAGATACCAAAAAATATTGTATTGAAACTATTCTGATTCTCAAAAAAAAAAAATCTAGTTAAATAATTATAATGATTTCGATTAAATCTTTTGATTTTATATTTTTTAAAAAGTTATTGAATAAGCATTAAAAGTAAATTTAAGTGTAACTATCATGTATACATAAAAATTAATAATAAGTATAACTACACACACACACACACACACACACGACAAGACTTTAGAGAGATCAACCAACGCAACTTTATGGAAATTTAATAGTTATAAAGTATGTCTACTTCGCCACTTAATTATAAACTCTACTAAAAATATATTTTTTCCTAATTCTGAAAAATATACATTTTTTTATTTTGTAGAAAATTTAATTTTCAATTCTACTAAAAATTAAAGTTCTAATTATTCTGAAAATTTTAATTCAGCTTTGCCATAAAATAAATTTCATATAGTGTTTGAGGAGGAAAAAAAAAAGAAATGTAATAATTCCCATGTATATAGAAAAAATCCTACTATGATTTTTTTTCATTAACATATTCCTATCTCTAACAAAAAAAAAATGCATGTCATACTTATGTGATCTTTATTTTTTTTTACTTAATGATGAATAAATTTTTTTTTTGAGATTAAAACTAAATAATACTTAATAGCATTAAGTATTAAGTCGTATATTTTTTTAAATTAATGCTGAATAGGTAAGCTGAAACCGAATTAATGGTATTGATTGTGTGAGAGTGAGCTTTTTATGAATAAAAAAAAGTCAAATTTTTTGGCTTTTTTTCAGCTATTTTTAAAAAAAAATTCAGTTATGAGTTGGTAAAAAATAAAAAAACAAATGGCTGAATGCTAAAATCAAATTAGTTTTAGCATTCGACCATAAAAACAAACATGCCCTTAGTTTTTTGGGACAATTATATTTTGTCCTACAAATCAAAAAATAATTAAAAAAATTAGACCCAAATTTTAATATTTAAAAGTAGTTGTACCAAAATCTTAAGTAATTAAGTTTTGTTGCACTAATTAATATTAATACCAAATTGCCTTTATTTTAACTAAATAACTTAACTCCTAAATAACTTAACTAAATAAATGTTATGGGCTCCATCGACAAGCTCCATGGAGCTCCCCCATTGAGCTCCCCCATGGAGCTCTTGGAGCTCGCCCATAGAGCTCATTCATGGAGCCTCATGAGCTCGACGGGCTCCATCAAGCTCATAGAGAAAAGATCTCGTGAAGCTCCATCCAGCTCGTGTAGCTCTAGGAGCTCCATCTAGCTCGTGTAGCTCTAGGAGCTCCATCCAGCTTGCGGAGCTCCATCTAGCTCGTGTAGCTTTATGACCTTGATGGAGCTCATCTATTGAGCTCAATTGAGCTCCATGGACCAACTCAATGGAGTTCTTCCATTGAACTCGATTGAGCTCTATGGACGAGCTCGATGAAGCTCATGGAGCTCCACTAGCTCCAGGAACTCGATGAGCTCCTCTCTCTATGAGTTCGATGGAGCTCGTTGAGCTCCACGATTGATGGAACTCATCCATGGAGCTCAATTGAGCTCCATGGACCTCCTGGAGCTGAACGAACGAATTCCATAAGGCTCCAACAAACGAGCTCCATGAAGCTCGTCAGTGGAGCTCTCATAATGTTTATTTAGTTAAGTTATTTAGGAGTTAAGTTATTTAGTTAAAAAAAGATAATTTAGTACTATCATAAATTAGTACACTAAAACTTATTTATTTAATTATTTTGGTGCACCTATTTTTAAATATTAATATTTTGGTTATCTTTTTTTATTTATTTTTCAATTGGTGCACCAAAACATAAGCGCCTTAGTCTTTTTGTCTCTCATGTGACACCCTTTTTTTATTACCCTCTCTTTATTTTCTTATTCTCTCTCCTCTTTCATTTAGCTCTTTTATTTACATCCATCACGAACACCAACCCACTTTAATTTACTTTCAAGCATTATTTACATCCATCATGAACACCAATATATATTTTATTTGTACCACACCAAATGAAAAAAAAATTAATCTTCCACACATGCATACACAAAAAAATGTGGCAACAAAATAAAAATAATATAAAATTTAAAATTGAACCTTTAAAATGAAACCAAGTTTAATTAATAATAATAATAATAATCATGGTGATGATGCTATCTAGTATGCAAATACTCAAAGATATGATCAATATTTCTTAACTTTTATTAAAATAAAATGAGTTGAGTAAAGATGTATGAAATTCATCATCTATGATTACTTTAATAGATATTAGTTATTAGCTAGTTAATTAATACTTGAAAATAACTAGTATATACAGAAATGTAAGATCCATCCTTATATTTTAGGTTATCCAAGTACCAAATTAACATGATCTTATCTTTTAATTTATTTTCTGATATATTTTTCACCTTATGACATCCACCTTTGTTATCATGAAAATATGCTAAAAAATAGTTAATTAGACCCACTTCCAAATCATGATTAAGATCTTGTAATATTTTTTCATCAACTCTTTGTGACTTTTTTATTTAATTTTAGTTTATTGACTATCAGGTAAAACAAATCTTTAACTATTAAAGATTACAATATTTTTTGTTTTCCAAATTGATTAATTAGATAATACTAATTAAAATATTTTGATTAAATTATTTCATTTTATCTCAAAGATCTAATAATCAATATCTAGAAAATAAATTTTCAATCAATGAATAATTAATTAATATCTCGGATACCAATATGAAATATCATCATCACTTTCATAACACTTATTGGGAAAAAATCAAGGGGGAATTATGTTTTGGGGTTTTCTCCCAGAAAAATTTAATATTTTGAAACTTATCTATTAAAATTTTTTAAAAATATTACTAAACGCAAAAAAAAAAAAAATTGGGGCACTTTATTACATTTATCCTAAAATGCCCTTCATTAAATCCCTAATATAAAATTTAGTCACTAATTAATCCCTTCCTCCTCTTCCATAGCATTCGCATTTCGCTCTCGCCTTCTCCCATTTCTGCAGCTCGAAGACGAACTCAAGGAGCAAGTCGGGCGAGCCTTCGAGCTACTGGAGCTCGTTGTCGAGCTAAATGGAGCTTGAAGGTGTCGTCTTCAAGCTCCTGGAGCTTGACGTCGAGCTCAATGGAGTTCGACGGCTCGTCTTCGAGCTCCATGAGCTCGTCGTCGAGCTCGATGGAGCTCGTGGTCAAGTTCGATGGAGCTCGTGGTCAAGTTCGATGGAGCTCAACGAGCTCTCGTCAGCTCCAGGTTCTCATAGTCGAGCTCCTGTAGCTCGATCACGAACTCCAGGAGGTGACAGAAGCCCATCGAGCTAGACGAAGAGCTCCACCTAGCTCCTCGGTGGAGCTCGATGGATCTGCGTGGAGATAATCGTGACTGTGTTGTGACAAATTTTTTTAAAATTAATATTTTGTAAATTTATTTAAAATAAAATATTATAAATTATTTATATTATGTGTGTGTGTGTGCGCGCGCGTGTGTGTAATGTGTGTGTGTAAATGTATTTACAAGTTATTATAAATTTTGTATTTAGAATTCATGTTGAAATTTAATATATGATTAAAATAAATATTTATGTTATGTATATTTGAAAAAAATACGAATTATTATCTTACAATTATGTTGAAAATGAAAATGTATTTGATAAATAGATATTATTTTGTTTTTCTTAAAAAAAATTCCCCCAAACACTAAAGTAAAGATATATCTCAATTTATAATTTTTTGTTATTAATATGTTTTTTTTTTGAAGATATCATTTTCAAACATTATGTAGTGCATGTAAATACATGCCTTTAATGTTTTGAAAATAATCTATTATTTCTAAAATGATGTTAAAACAAATCACCATGTACATATAAGCGTTTATATATCTATTAATTAAATTGTTTTATTATAATGAAAATTAATAAATAACCATATAAATATATGAAATTGTTTTCATAAATAAAATTATTTTGAACTTAATTTCAAAACATATACCTCAAATGTTCATTAATTGTAATTAATTTTGAATTTAGAATTATTTTTTATTAATAATAAACATAACATATTGCATGTTATCTTAAAAGGTATAGATATTATAATGTAAAAAAATATTAATTTTAAAAATTCTTCTTTATAAATACAAACTACATGACCAAGATATTATAGTATTACAAAAATATTTATTACACACGCATATTGTATTTCATTTTGAAATTTACAATATCAATTTCAACCAAAGAACATTTAAATAATAATGAAGTAAACATACATTATTTTAAGTGAATTAAACTTATAAACCCTTGACATATATAAATCATAATGATTTGTACAAACATTGAAAAATATAATTCAAAAAACATTGAAAAGATTAGAACACTTATATTGAGCTTCCTTAAATACAAAATATCAAGAATGTATACAAATCAAACAAAAATATGCATGAAATATATAAAGTGAAATAATGTCCAACAAATAACCAAATAATATATCACAACCATGAATTAAAGAAGACAATCAAAAACCAACAATGAAACAATATATCATTCGTTTGGTCATCATTTGAGATTCAATACGTATTTTTCGTGGTCTTCCAGGTTGACGTTTTGACTTGGGAAGAAGTAAGAAGAAATAAATCTTACCCAAAATATCACGTACAATGCAATCTTCACATACTGAAGGCTTGTCATGTGTTTCTATTCCTGAAAATGTGCTTGAATATATCAATTCTTGCTTTGCAATTTTATACCAATTATCAACATAATAAATTACATATTGTAAGTTATTTTCAATCCATGATTTCGAATAAAATCCTTACATATTTGTCATGGTAGATAATCAGGGGTAGATTGGATAATATTATCAATGACCGATGATCTACTAGGTCGAACAACAGACATAGATACAATAATATCATCCAAAGAATGATTATAAGTATTATTGAAAGTATGCACTTGAACAATTTTAGAATTTCCAATTGCTCGACAAGTAATTTTACATGGACAATCACTTATATTACATATCACAGTCATGTGTCTTAGGAAATTCTTCATAAATTTATATTTAAATCTTCCAGCCAAAGACATTAAGTAAACTACATCACGAAATTTACTTGCACTCGAAAATATTTGCTCCAACCCCATAACTGCTTTATCATATTGAGTTACCTCAAGCGTAGAACCATAAACTTAAGCACATCTTGATGAAAAATTATGATAATCAATAAACGAATCTGATTGTCTATGTGTATATGCAATTACACATGCATTTTCACCATGTGTAGAATAAATACCAATTGGGCTGTATACAAATGAAAATTAGATTATTTTAATAAATAAAGAATTTATGTGTATAACATCAAATATTTTTTTATGACATTAATGAAAATATATAACATAGTACCTTGTTATGTGAAGGACTTCTTCATTTGCAGCAGCAATTGGGGTCAGATAAATGCGACAATACAATTCATTAAAATGTAGCATCTTTGCTACGGAAGAATCATTTTCAAGTGACAGCATACAATAAAGATCAAATTTCACAGTGAAATAAATCCCGAATGAATTTAACTCCATGCTCATTTCAACACATATCTGATTAACAAGTGAGTGAAACATAATGTCGTGTTGAAGAACAATAGATTTTGTATGACCACCCTTATATTCAACTGATCCATCATTTTTTTATTTAAATATCCACTTTCATGAATGAAGAAAAACATCTCACAATCCATTTCCTTTCAATATTTAAAGATATCAACAATTTGCATGGATTCAATGTTAGTCATGTCAATTATGAATTATCAAAAATAATTAAATTTATTACAATATTTAACATTAGTCAAAATTACATCATTTCTTGAATAATAATTTACATACACATAGCTTAAATAAATGTACATATGTATACACTATTGTAAATACATCAATATATACATAAAATTTGTTCAAGATACATCATTATGCACATGTATATAAATGCACATAATATACACTTGTATCTATATATGTATATAAATATATACACACATACATACATATATACACATATATATTTATATTTGTTTTTAATATAAACATTTTACAATAATGCATGTGTGTGTGTGTGCGCGTGCATATATATATATATATATGTTTGTTTGTTTTTAATATAAATGATTTATAATATTTTAGTTAGATTAAATTTTCAAAATCAAAAAATTTTTAAGACTTTTTCACACAAGCACACACATTTATGTACACATAAACACACACACACACACACACACACACATGTGTGTGTGTGTGTGTGTTATTTAATATTAAAGATTTATAATAATTTAGTTTAATTAAATTTTCAAACTCAAATAATTTTTAAGACATTTTATTACACACACAAACACACACACACACACATATATATAATATATATGTATATATATGCACGCATACAATAAATATAGCGACACACTTTCTTGAAAATTTAGATACATAAGTGAATATATAAATTAAATTTCAAATGTACAGAATGTGTGTATGAAATGAACAAGATGAATATTTAAATGAAATTACAAATGTACAAAATGTGTGCATTAAAATTTAGATATTTATCTTGAAAATTTAGTTATATAAGGAAGAAGATGTGTTTATATATATATATGCATCCAAACTGCGCATATAGATGATTTTTCAGTGAGGAGATTAAGATGTATATGTTTGTATACATACCTTGCCGCTAGATGAAATGAACAATGTGCAAGGAAGAACCGAAGAAGATGTGTTTATATATATTAAGAAATGTTTTCCAACTGTAATAGCTGTATATCCCAGCTAGATCAAGACTTTTGATTTTGATCCTAACAATGTCAGACTTAGCTTCCTATAAATTCGTTGTTACGCAAATAAATAAAACTTACTAGTTTTTGTTATACTTTCATTTTTTAAAATATGGTGTCAGAGGGATGGAGGGACAAAGAGATGTAGAGTTGAGGCATAGATGTTCTTCAATGATGGAGGTCTGCTTATGCTACATATTTAGAGAAAGACAAGGATAAAGATAAGCTGATGTCTCAGATAACCAGCATCTCCAAAGATTGGAAGTTTTTAATATTTCTTCAATCTCTACCACACTGTGATACCCAAGAACAACCAAGATAGATCCAGTAGATGCTCATATTAAGTTTTGACCAGCTTAGGCTGCGAGGGCTTTGATTTGTCATCTCTAAGCAGCATCGACAACCTCATCCATACCTTTACAGGCTGCCACTGATTCAACAAATGGAACTGGTGGAAGAATGAAACTGGAATTGGATTTGAACATTTTCAACTTGTCCGCACCAAATGAGCAAATATAGAGGGGGGCCTGAAGGCTCTTTCATGATTTGCATCAACATCTGTAGGTGATCTCTCGTTGATATCGACGAAAGCCCATTTCTGGAACTCTTCTCGATTAAGCGTCGTGAAGAATTTTCATGCCTATTCTCACAAACGAGGAGGTGCATGAAAAAAAAATACCTAGTTCATTTCTAGGTGGTGTGATCTGGGTCGAATTTCGGTTTAAAAAACCCCACAACAAATATCAATATTAATAACACCAATCTCCAGCAACCCTTCTTCAATTATGGATTCTTCCAGTCCATTTTTTGTCTATCATTCAGATCAACCCGGTCACTTACTCGTTCCAACGAAACTAAATGGCTCCAATTGTCAATCATGGATTAAATCCATGATTCATGCCCTTACAGCCAAAAACAAAATTGGCTTCATTGATGGGTCGATTAAACCACATTCTGAAATAGATCATCCAACAAAATATGCTCTTTGGAATCAATGCAACAGCATGATTTTATCATGGTTTACCCACTCAGTGGAATCTGATCTAGCCAAAGGGGTCATTCATGCTAAAATGGTATGCCAAGTATGGGAAGATTTCAAAGATCAATTCTCACATAAAAATGTACAATCAATTTATCAAATTCAAAAATCACTAGCCTCTCTCTCACAAGACACGATGACAATCTCATCCTATTTTATAAAACTCAAAAAACTTTGGGATGAGTTAGATACATATCGACCTATTACCGCTTGGAACCAAATGAAGACGAACATCAAACAAAGAGAAGAGGATAGGATGATGCAATTTCTCATGGGCCTTAATGACACATATAATAGTGTTCGTGGGAACATTCTCATGATAACTCCATTGCCCAATATTTGTTAGACCTATTCCCTCAATATTCAAGAAGAAATGCAACAACAAGTGACATCAGAAACTAGAGGTGTCAAAAGGAACATGTCGTGCCGGCCCGACCCATTTTTAGCCGGCCCGACCCTGCTTTCATGTCGGGCCGGCACGACACGGTTACCGTACTATGTCGTGCATGGTCCGGCATAGTTATGTGGAGGTCAGCCTAGCACGGGCCCACGACACGTATCCGCCGGGTTCGGCTAGGTTGGGCTGAACCTCTAATATAAAATAAATTATGGGTTCGACTGTGCACCGTCATGTCGAACCCCTAATTTAAAAAAAATTAGGGTTTCGGCACGCCCAAAACCCTAATTTTAAAAAAATTTGGTTTCTCGGCTCGTGCCGAGGTAACGTGCCAACGGGCCATGGTACCATGGTGGGCCAAGCACGACATGAGGACTAGTTGGCCTCAGCACAGCATGGCACAATTGTGCCTTGGTCGGGCATGGCACGAGCTCGGGCACGGGAAATTTTCATGCCGGGCAGGCCCAAGCACGACTGAATCATGTTGTCCATCATGCTAGACCGGACCAGCCCGGCCAGGTTGAGACCTCTATTGATGCTGCAATAGAGGTCACACCATTGAAAATTGTCGTACTCTAAAGTTTCATTGCAAATAATGTGATAAAAATGGACATATTGAGGATAGATGCAAATACAAAAATGACACACAGACACCCAATATCACAAGCAACCGACAAGTTTAATCACAATGAGGATTTCGAATAAATTCCTTCCTTGCTGCTAATTCAACAGAATCCACTCAATTCACACATAACAAAACAAGCCAAACTCCTCACCTGATCAATATCTTGCAAGGATTCTCCACAGTGTAACTTCAACAACTTTCTTGTGCTCTATCGTTAACATACACAAACTATAATTTAAACACCTATGCAAATGAAATAGGTCTGTCTCTTTTTTTTTATACTTCAATTAATTCTATATTTACAAAGCCTTGGATTTTGGATAGTGGTGCCACTGATCATATCACCTCTAATTCAACTATTTTTACTAAAACACAATCTTCATCAATACTTATCGTTAATTTACTAACTGGATCTATAGCTCCAATTACTTCAAATGGCATTGTATCTCGCAATTATGATATCACCTTAGATGATGTTCTATGTGTTCCTAGTTTTCGCTTAAATCTGATTTCTGTAAATAAAATTACAACTGTTTTAAATTGTTGTGCCATTTTTTTCCCACTTTTTGTGTCCTACAGGACTTGGCTATGGGAAAGATGATTAGCTCGAGTAAACAACGTGGTGGTCTCTATTACATGCCTCCATTAGAAAAAACATCAATCTGTCATCAAGTTTCACACCCTTCCAATCTATGGCATATGCGTCTTGGAAATCCATCACCATTTCATCTTAGTTAGCTTCTTCATTGTTATCTTCAAATAATATTTCTTATGACAATAATTATACTATTTGTCTCATGGCAAAATAAACAAGACTTTTTTTCCCACTAAGTTCCATATCAACCCATGCTCCACATGATTTTACATTGTGATATCTGGGGTTCTCACAAAGTCCCCACACACTCAGGGAAACAATTCTTTCTTAACATCGTAGATGACTTTACAAGATGCACATTAATATTTTTTATGCAACATAAATCTGAGACTCAAAATATTTTGAAATCTTTCATTGATTTTATCTATACTCAATTTCATGTCTATGTCAAAGTAGTCATAGTAAATAATGGTTTTGAATTATTGTCTATGGAAAATTTTTTTAGCTGTCATGATATTGAATATCAATACACATGTGTTTACACTCCACAACAAAATGAAGTAGTTGAAAGGAAGCATTGTCGTATTCTCATTGTAGCACTAGCACTACTTTATCCCATTTACCTTTGCACCCTTGGGGAGAGTGTGTTATAACTGCTGTTTATCTCATTAACCGGTTATCATCTCCATTTCTTTCAAATAAAATACCTTTTGAAATTTTATCACTGTCCACCCTCTTTTGTTCACTTAAAAGTTTTTGGTTGTCTGTGCTATGCTACTATTGTACACCCAATTCATAAATTCGAATCACATGTCAAAAATTACATCTTCATTGGATATCCAATTGGGCAAAAAGGATACAAACTATATGATATGGAAACTCAGAAATTTTTTGTCAGCTGTGATGTCAAGTTCCATAAACCCATTTTACCTTTTTCATCCACCTCAAAAAATTCCAATTTTGTAATACCCAATTTCCTTTTTGAAATAACAGAACCTCAGTCTATCATACCACCAATTCCTTCTAGCACTCATTCTCACCAATCTAAGCAAACAGAAATAATAAATACACATGAACCCATCTCTCCCACGCATATGCAAACTACACCAATACTTTCTGACACGTCAAACATTCCTTCCGAACCTATTCCCCCTCCAAGACAGTCAACACGACCCAAGCGATCTCCAACATGGCATAGAGACTTTCTGATGTCATCTCAAGATAATCAATCTACCTCAACATCAAATTCTAAGAAAATACTCAATATCCACTCTTACATTTCATTTCCTACTCACATTTATCTTTTTCTCATTCTACATTTTTAGCTACCATCACAAAATACATCGAGCTCAAAACTTATTCTCAAGCTATCCTTGATCCACATTGGCGACAAACTATGCATATAGAATTAGAAGCATTACAACTCAAGGACACATGTAGCCTATCCCTCTGCCTATCGGACATAAACCAATCGGTTGTAAATGGGTTTAGAAAATAAAATACCGATCTGAGACACCATTGAGCACCAAAAGCTATCATCGTCGCTAAGGGATACAATCAATTGCAGACATTGACTATCATGAAACATTTTTACCAACAACTAAACTTACAACACTTTGATATCTTCTTACTATTGCTTCTACATGCCATTGGTACATCCACCAATTGGATGTTAAAAATGCCTTCCTCCATGGTGATTTACATAAAGTTGTATACATGGAACCTCCACATGGTCTTCACCAACATGGAGAGAACATTGTATGTCGGCTTAACAAGTTTCTTTATGGACTTAAACAAGCATTAAGAAACTAGTTTTCCACATTCTCAGATACTATTCAAAAGGCTGATTATCAATAATTAAAGGTTGATTATTCACTTTTCACCAAGGCTCAAGGCAATTCTTTTACATTAATTCTCATATATGTTGATGACATACTCCTCATAGGAAATAATCTACATGAAATGGAACTCCTCAAAGAATTCCTTCTTAAACGCTTCTATATCAAAGATCTTAGAGACTTAAAGTACTTTCTGGGTATTGAATTCTCTCATTCAAAAAAGGGAATTTTTATGTCACAAAGAAAGTATGCGTTGGATATTTTACAAGATACAAGACTCCTAGGAATGCATCCCAATAATTTACTAATGGAGCAAAATTTGAAGCTCACTTCCATTGACGAAGCATTTCTAAATGATCCAACAAAGAATAGAAGATTAGTTGGAAGATTGATTTATCTGACAGTGACAAGGCCCGACATAGTCTACTCAGTTCGTACATTGAGCCAATTCATGCAAGAGCCTAGAATACCACATTGAAACTCTGCCATTAAAATCCTAAAATACATCAAAGGTACCCAGGCCAGAAATTATTACTTCCTTCCAATAACAGTTTAAATTTGAAAGCTTTTTGTGATTCGGATTGGGGAGGTTGTCGCACCACAAGAAGATCAGTTATAGGATATTACATTTTTCTTGGAAATTCTCTCATATCATGAAAGTCCAAGAAACAAGCTAATGTCTCTAGATCATCAGCAGAAGCTGAGTATCGAGCCAATGGCTAACACATGTTTTGAGCTAACATGGTTATGCTATATACTATATGATTTAAAGGTCTCTCAGACAACTCCAATACCATTATTTTGTGATAATCAAGTAGCTTTGCATATTGTGGTGAATCCTATCTTTTATGAATGTACGAAGCACATTGAAATACACTGTCATATAGTACGATAAAAAATACAAATTGAAATGATTGATCCTTCTTTTATTCCTTCAAACTTATAGTTGGCTGATGTATTTACAAAGACCTTAGAAAAAGATCACTTTGTGAGTTTACGCAGCAAGTTGGGACTTTATGACATTCACTCTCCAACTTGAGGGGGAGTATTAAGAAATGTTTTCCAATTGTAATAGCTGTATATCCTAGTTGGGTCAAGACTTTTGATTTTGATCCTAACATAGTCAAACTTAGCTTCCTATAAATTCGTTGTTACACAAAAAAATAAAACTTACTTGTTTTGTTATACTTTCATTTTTTTAATAATATATACAAACACCGTTTTGTTGGATTCTAGTATCTTCAGAGGAAGAAGATTATGGTTTTCAGAAATTCACATCACTACTATACGGGCATCGATGATGTTTGGGTAAGGGCCGATGAGAAAGAGGACAGGGGCAAGGGGCGAGGTTTGAGGGCAGAGGGCTGAATTATAAGGTGATAGGGCGAAAGACGAGTTATGGGATAGTTCTTTAAGCTGCTGGAGATGAGACTCATCTTCTAGCTGCTAAAGATGGGAGAGGGCACAAAGGGCTTGGGAGAGGGCGAAGGGGAAATGCAAATGCTATGGGAGAGGGGGAAGGGATTAATTAGTAACTAAATTTTATATTAGGGATTTACTGAAGGGCATTTTAGGATAAACATAATAGAGTGCCCCAAATTTAATTTTTTTTGAGTTTAGTGACATTTTTTAAAAATTTTAATAGATAAGTTTCAAAATCTTAAATTTATCTGTGAGAGAACCCCAAAACATAATTTCCCCAAATATCAAAGCTCAAATAAAATATCCTGCATTTAAACTTTTTTTCATTATCACAAATAGTCTAATTAATTTATTTTGTTGTTTTGGATTAAATCTATCAATTTTCTATTTTTCGAAAAGTTACCAAATGTGTGACAATTAAGTTTGAGTGTAAATATACATGTATAGGCATAAACAATATATATACACTACAAAATTATAGCTATATCAACCAATACATTTTACAAGAATTTTATAATAGCGAAGTATATTTCATAACACACCAATTTAAATTATCCCAAAAATACAATTTTCTAATTCAAAAAAATACATATATATTTTTAATCGAATTAAATTTTCTATTATGACAAAATTGTAATATACAAATCTTGCGAAAATTTAAAATTTCAACTAATTTGAATAATTAAATTTTTGATTATTTCAAAATTAAAGTATTATGATATTAAGTTTTCCGATTTACTCAATAATTTTATTTTTTCATTCTAATCTTTTTTTTTTTAATTTTTATATGAAAAAATATTTCTAAAACTACCCAAAAAATTCTGTCCTCAAAAAATATATTATGCTAACTGTTTTGGCAGAACAAACTCATGGATAGAAAGAACATAATGCTGGAACTAATAACCAAAATTCTGAATATGTTTGTTTTCCAAAGAAAACTAACTTTTATTATTCTTTATGTTTTCTAAAGAATAGACTCTGCTGTTCTTCTTACCATTTTCCTCAAAATAAGAAAGTTTTATTTCTTTTTTTTTCTTAAATTATTCCCACTTCTAAGTTCTAACCCAAGAAACAAATGCACGCCACACTTATAATTTTTTTTTGTTTGACACATGACACCTTTTTCTATTGGGAAATTTGTTAGATTATGGGTAGATTTAAAATCAGAATTTCGTAACAGATTAAGAACCAACTAATGATCCGTATGAATACAAATAAATATTGTACAAGGAGGTTACCTCTTGTACCATATAAAAACTTTTGATTCTGAATAATTTGGTTGAATCCTAGCACAGTCAAGTGTCTGTGCCTCTAGCGCTATCCACACAAACATATTTTCTTTGTAATTCCATTTTCTATCTCTCCTATTTTTAAAACCATGAGAGATATCTTTTTTGTTTTTTTCACACACCTATCTAAATGGAAGTGTTTTTTACTAAGAGTAGAGGTGTCTACTGGGTTGGGCCGGCTCGGTCCGGCACGAGGCACGATATGATTTGGCTATGCCTGGGCCAGTCCAACACGGGAATTTTCCGTGCCTAGGGTCGTGCTGTGCCCGACCATGACACCAATCGTGACGTGTCGTGCCGAGGCCAACTGGGCCTCGTGCCGTGCCTGACCCAATACGATTCCGTGGCCCATGGTACGATCCGCTGACATGAGACACATAGACTTGCATTGCACTCAGGTGCATATGCAATATTAGTAGCATGTTTATGAAGTATCGAGCTGACCAGATACTTAGCCATATGGTTGCAGCTATGAAAACCAAGTACTTAAAATACTAGTCCACCGTTCCATCTCTTTATTGTCTCGCTGCATGCATGGACCCCATGGTTAAGGTGGAAGTGGTAGATAACATCCTGACTTATATTTCCTCGTGCATGAACCTGGAAGACCCAGCCGACGAGTTCATTCACGAGAAGTTGATTGACCTATTCACATACTATGATACTAGGTATAATAGTAGTAGTAGTGAGACTGTGATTACGGACATGAATATCTTCTTCGGAGATGATGATTTTTTCATTCAATTAGCGAGGGGGAAACGACGGGGTTGACTGTCACATAGGATCAAGCTTTCTCGATACTTAGATATCAAGTACTACTCAATCCTATCACATTTTGATACTAAGAATCTTGATATATTATAGTGGTGGAAATCATGAGTCCACCTTTCCCATGGTATCTAGGATGACACGGGATCTACTGACTCCTTCAGTATCGAGTGTAGCATCAGAGTCTGTTTTTTCTGTTGTAGTGAACGTGATTTTAGATAGGTGATCGAGATTACGTCCAGATATTGTTGAGGCATTGGCCTGTTTGAATGATTGGAAGGATTTGAGGTTTTGCATCTAGGATTGTGCTGGAGCTGGGACAAGGACTGCATCCGCTGCAAAAGTGAAGGAGTTGATTGCTGATGATGATGATCCATTTGATAGTGATTTTGATGTTGCGGTTGATGATCATCATGATATGCTAATTGATGATTGACGTGGTTGCCGGTTGTCCCTGGCCCCTGCCCATTGCCAGACGCCAGTTGCCAATGCCATGCCAAATCACATTCCATTTGTCATTGCCACTTGATTTTGATTTTTGATGCCACACGGTCACGGACACAGTTGATGATTTGTGTTATTCTTGATTCTGATTTTTTAAATTGATGTTTTGTATTGATTGTATGCTTTTTTATTTACATTATGTTATATTTGCTTTGGTTTGGTATCTATTGGCTGATTGGACATTTGGTCTGCTTTTGTTTTTGTGACTTTGTAATTTTTTTAACTAAATATTTTGTTTGATTTATTTTTGTATTTAAATTTTTCATTAAAAACTCTATAATTTAATTCTAATAAATTATAATCTAAATTTATTAAAAAATAATAAAAAAAAATTTAAACTTTTTAAATATTGTATATTCAATAATTTTCAAGTTACAAATTTAAAATTTTTAAACATTATCTATATATAATATATATTTTATAAATAGTTTACTACAAAAATTTAAATATTTAAAAATGAAAAAATTATTTTTTTAAACAAGCCCGTACGGGCCTGACCCGGCACGGTACATTTACCGACGGGCCGACGAGCTGTGCCGGGCCTTGCTTGAATAAACCATGCCGGGCCAAGCACGACACGGTACAGTAACCTTGCAGTGCCTAGCCTGGCACGAAAGCATGGTCGTGCTCACAAAAAATGGGTCGGGCTGGGCTGGCACGTCCCTTTTAACACTTCTATCTAAAAGATAGAAATGTGGGCTTTAAATTTGGGTTGATTTTAAAGGTACAAACATTTACTAATTAGACCAAACACTTTAATTCAATTAGCTTGAGAAACAAGTAAATACAATGTAATCCAGTTTAGTTTAACTAAAATAAAATAAACTCCAAATATATATAGGTTTTGATGCGTGTGACCCAATAGATTTTCGTAACGTTCGTAGTGACTTTAAAATCTCATTTTAAAGAAATGAGTAATAAGTGATATCTAGTAATACATCAGTGCTGCACAAGTAATGAGAATATAATAGATTCGACGTAACCTATTTTTGTGACTTATTGTATTATACGACTTAGTTTTTTTGTTCATGATATCTAGATTGATCTATGAGGCACAAATCATGTCATCCTCACATTAATCTATATTTTTATAAATCTTTAAGTAGGCTGACTTAAACAAATAAGCTCAATATCTTATATTGACTTATTTGAGCTAGAACATTTATTTTAGTAGTCCTACTCAATCAATGATCCAACTAATATCGCTTCCATTATATAGAAGAGATAGATTTCATCTACAACAATCACATCCATTTGCACAATTTATTGTATACCTAGTAAACAACTTTATAACCAACCTTGTTAGAGGTGACGGTTGCTAAATCTAAAGTATACAACTCATTATGTAGGGAACCGTAGTGACTTTAGGTCAAAAGACAATTCATACTAATAGTCACTTTGAGAATGTGTTTGACACTTATATAATAATTCATACTAATAGTTACTTTGAGAATGTGCTTGACACTTATATAACAATTCATACAACATTCTCATAGTGAGTCAGTTCAGTGTATGTTCTCCAACATATACTCATTTGTTAACTTAATATCTCATATTAGTTAAACTACATGATATTTTATATATATTAATATTGTCCTTGAATATTAAAAATTGATTAGGGATAATTTAGAGTAGTATTACATAGAATATATCACTCTAGGACATTATTACATTCATCTAATATTTGTACAGATCTAAATAAATATAATAATCATAAAATGATGTATTTATTTAAAATAAGATATGATACAAAAGTCCCAAAAGAATCATCTAATGATTGAATTTTAGGGTATACTCAAACAAAATTATTATTTGGCACCTCTAACCTAAATTAATTATGTTTTGAGTAGAAAAAAAATTGTTTTTTGAAATTATTTCATTGCATTTAGGAAAAAAAGCTTCTCTGTATTTCATTTTTTTAAACATGTTTATTTTCTGGAAAAATAAAGTTCCATTATTCCGAAGGATATAAGCTAATGTTCTTCTTGCCACTTTCATAAAAAAAAAATAAGTTCATTTTTTTTTCTCACCTTATTTCCAGTTCTAAGTTCTAAATATAATTTTTTTTGTTACACCTTTTTCTATTGGGAAAATTATGGTTCGGTAACTCTAATCAAATTAATTATGTTTTTGAACCCACACAAATTTGTTCTATGATTTAGTATATTAAAATGCATCAACCTAGAAATGTCTCTCTCCATCCACATTTATCATTGAAAAAGTTGGCATCAGATTCAAAGAAATAGCACATGAGTTTGATAAAAAAAACATAATTCAGATTCAAAAATACCCATGATGGGTCCAAAAAAACATGTTAGTCAAATCAAAAATAAAAACACATGGTCGGATCATGGTGGGTCCAAAATACATATATGATATGATGCACAAACACACACACACACACACACACACACACATAGTAATATATAAGTAAACACACACACACACACACACACACACACACACAGCTACATATATATACTAGTGTATATAATTAAGTATTATTTTCAATGCAAATTAATATCTATAATTATATGTATAAATATATTCATATACATACTCATATGTTTATACAAATATATACAACCTGAATACACACACACACACACACACACACACACACACACACTACTATATAAGTGTTATTCTCAATGCAACTTAATATCTATAATTTTAATATAAACATATTCATATATATATTTATTTGTATATATATACATTGAATACAAACATGATACAAGAAGTACACACACACACACACACACACACTTAATATGTGTATAGTAGTATATACACGCACATATACAATAAGATAAATAATTAAAGAAGATTCTTATATATTATAAAACATAGATTATATATATATATATATATATGTACACTAATATAACTGTAGTATAGTATATAAATGCACATATACAATAAGATATATATTTGATACATACTTACATATTGTAATATATATATGTGCACTTATATATCTAGAACATATATATACATTACACACACACACACTTAAATATCTAGATATATACATATATATATTCACTGTGCCATCCCGGCATGGTACTACCACTATGTTGTGCCTAGCACGGCATGGTAATATTCCCATGTCGTGCCAAGCAGGACATGGTGACTCGGTTCACCGCCCCTGCATGATACGGTGGCACAACCATGCAACATGGTCATTCCTTGCCAACAGAAATGAGATTCTTTTGTGTGCTACGAAAGAATCACGTTGGTCACATGGCTAATTATTTTTCGCCACAAGCCATTTTTTTAAAATAATTAGACTGCCCCATGATGGGGTGGTCTAATTCTTTACCCTACCCCATCTCAATCATGGTGTCGGGGTCTAATTGTTAAAAAAATTGAGAATGTGCCCCTCGAGCTGTCACTCGAGCCAATTTACCATGCCAAATAGGCTAGGCATACTAGTCGTGCCTAGCCTAGCAAGAGGCACGACTCTTGCCAGCCAAGCATGGCAAAATTATGCCATGGGGCCGCCTGACCTGACATGAGGCATGGTTCTGGACCGTGTCATACTGAGCTAGTCACTACTGAATAGTGCCAGCCTCTGACCGTGCCCAGGCTATCTGGCCTATTTGACACCTTTAACATTAACTTATTTATTGCTTACACACATAGTGATTATGGCACAATCAAGATAGACAATAGTTTGACATCATAAATTTTAAGTATTAGAGACATTTATCTATAGATGTAGATAAGATATCAACTAATACTTAGAGATAATTGGTACATACCAGATATTCATGTGAATTTGATGTATATTGGCATGTTAAATGATATGAGATATGTCAATCATTTTGGTGATGACATGTGAAAATTAATTAAGGATGTTTTAGTTGTTACGAGTGATAAGAAGAAACATACTTTTTGTGCTATTGATTATGAATACCTAGAGATCAAGTAAACGAGCAAATTAGTCTTTGGAATAAAAGACTTAGGGTCATATGAATTCAAAGGGTCTTCAGCTTTTAGTTCGGTATTTCTTCTCTTTTGACCAAATTTTTTCTCTTGATGAGTGTATGGACTACATGGCTAGAAAAACCATAGAATATCTTCAAGAAGATTGAATATCATCAATTTCATTCATATCCACTCTCAAGAAGATTGAATATCCTCAATTTCATTCACACCGATGTGTACTCCATGTAGACTAAAACAATATTGGGACCCATTTTTGTTATATTTATTGATAATTACTCTAGGAAGACATGAGCATATAAACTAAAAATGGAAGATTAAGTATTTCCTTACTTTTAGGATTTTCATGCTAGAGTTATATGTTCTAATAATGTGGGAGAATACCAAGGTCAATTTGATAGCTACTATGTATCTTATGGTATTACACATGAAAATATACTAGCCGATATGCTACACTTAAATGGTGTCATTGAGACAATTAACCAGACTATTAAGGAGAGAGTTTCGTGCATGCTATCTCAAGTACATATTCCTAAGGAATTTTGGGGAGAAGCTATGCATACAGCTATTGACATGATCAACATGTGCCTTGCCCTACCATGGATAGAGATGTTCCCAATAAAATATGGACTAGGAGAGATATCTCATATAATCACTTATAAGTTTTTGGGTACAAAACATATATTATATCCTAAAAGGTGAATGATCTAAACTCAATTATATTGTATGTTCATTCATCGTAAATGGCTACGGACACAAGGAATTAATTGGGTATAGATTGTGAGACCTAATTGTCAAGAAGCTTATTCAGAGTAGAGATGTGAATTTTCTAGATGACCAATTAAAGAGGAGAGTGATTCCATAGAAATTTTTATTTATATAAATTTGATGCCAATTTCTTCTAGAGATTAATATGATCAAGGGAAAGGAATTGAGAAGTCATATTATGATTCTGAACCTTATGATGCATCTAATACTTCTGAGATATAGGATATGCATGATATTTTAGAGCCACTTGATATACATGATATTTTTGAGCTCCAGGATATACATATTGAGAAGGTGACGAACCATATTATAGATGGAAATGGGTAGGACCCAATTGTTCATGATAATACATCTTAGTCTATACTTTGTATATCAGCTAGGCCCCACTAGGTCTCTTCTAGATCTTGTGATTACATATCACTTATGGATACAAATGAGCCCTAGATATTGCAAGAGGCCATCTTGCTTGAGAATAAAAAGAATAGATTTGGGCTATGCATGAAGAGATGAAGTCTTTTCACATTAAATAAAGTTATGATATGGTACCCTTACTTAAAGGAAAGTAGACTTTGAAAATATATGCCTTTTTAGATTATAATCTGGTGATGATGATGATTATCAACCTAGATACAAGGCTTAGGTTAGTAGTCAAAGGATTTAGACAAAAAAAATTGATTTTGAAAAGTTATTTTCTTCTATAGTGAAGATATTTTCTATTCAAATAGTTCTTAGTTTTGGCTACTATCTTGAACTTAGAAATTGATCAACTCAATGTAAAGATTATATTTCTTCATAATGCCTTTCATGAGACACTTTACATAGATCAAAATGAGGGATTCATTGTAGAAGGAAATATTTTTTTTTGGAAACTGAACAAGGTCTTGTATAGTCTTAAAAGAATTCCTAGGTGGTGACATAAAAATTCTATTCATTCATGTATTCTCATGATTTTTAGAATACATCTTGTGACTACTATATATTTGTTAGTCATCACTTAGGTGATGAAAAACTTATACTTTTATTGTAGATAGTTGATATGCTGATCATTGGATGTAATAGAGTATAAATTGAAAAGTATAAGGCAGAGCTAGGAAAAGTCTTTTCAATATAAGGCTTAGGCATAGTCAGGTAGATTTTAAGGATGCATGTCATTTGGGATAGGCCTCTAGGCACATTTGGTTATTTCACTAATGATACGGTGGTAAAATTCTTATGAGATTTTTTATGAGAGGCTAAGCCGTTCTCAATTCCCTAAGATAAATATTTTAAGTTGAGTACCGAGCATATCCCAAGACTAATGAGAAAATTAAAGAAAAAAGTTGTGTGCCCTATTCCTCAGTATTTGACAATTTTATATATGATATGGTTTGTACTAGACTAAATATAGCATATGCTAGTAGTATTTTTAGTCATTTTCTCTTGAACCCAGATAGATATTACTATGCTGTAGTAAAATATATTCTGAGGTATTTATGGGTAGAGGTGTCAAATAGGCTAGGTTGGCCTGGCCCAGCACAAGGCATGACACAATTTGATCGTGCCTAGCCCGGCATGACATGGGAATGACATGTGCCAAGCATGTTCACGACATGGCTTGTGCTGTGAAATGCTGAAGCCAACCGGGCCTCATGCCTTGCCAGGCATGGTCTAGTCCTGAGGCTTGTGGGCACGGTTACTTGGCACGAGCCGAGAAACCACCTGACCCCCGACAGATCTAAAAATTCTGTTGGGGCATTGGGCCCCAATCCGGCCCCATGGTTTTTTTGACCCAAGTCCGAGTCCCCCCCCCCCCCCCCCCCCCCCCCCCCCCCAATAGCAAAATAAAAAAAAATAAAAAATTTGAATGTAAGTCGTTGGATTTTGCCTCCAACGGCTATGGGGCAGAATTCGACGGCCTAGATGATTCTACCCCAAATAAATCAAAAAAAAAATTTATTTATTTATAAATTGTCTCCCCCCCCCCTAATATTTATATCTTTCAAAAACATAAATATCTAAATTCTCATTCTCTCTCTATATTTCTCCTAGATTTCTCTTTCTCTAGATTTTGGCTCATCTTTTTGGGACAAGCAACTTGGGCTCAGCTTTGCTTGGTGTTTGGATTGAACTTTGGATTTGTGGTGCATATGCTTTATGCTGCTTTAAGGGTATTTTGTTTTTTTTTATATAGTTAACTGTTAACTTAATTTTTAAAAATATTTGTATTTACTATTTTGTAGTCTTTTACTTTCTCTCTCTACTCTACCCTCTTGTCAAAAAAAATAACAAATACTAATTTAAATAACGAAAATGAAATTAATTTAAATATAGAAAATGAAAATCTCACACAAAGGTCTGAGGCTACCGAAACTTGGGTTTCTCCGGTCACCTCGGCCCAAACATCTAAAAAACAAAAAATTAGGACTTCAAAAGTTTGAACTTACTTTAATATAATAAAACAGACAAATATTAGGGGTACAAAAGAAGAATCAGCATAGTCCAAATATTATAAAAAAATTTTAACTTATAAGAGTGCGTGTGGGGCTGGGCACATTAAGAGACATGCCGAACTATGCACCAAAAAACATGATGCATTAGGTCCTAGGTAAACCCTACTCAGTGGTGGGTTTTTTGAGGCTAGATCTAGTTTAGTCTCAAATTTTACCACCTTCATATACCACAATGAGTTGGGAAGGTAGGGCATGGCCAAACTGATCACCACGATGAGACTTCGATAGATTTTCAGAGGATCCAAGGGTAGTGAGTATCATTTAGACATATTTTTAACCTGCATATCATAGAATTCTCAAGTCTACATCTAGAAATGACATACTAAAATATTATAAGTTAGAAAAAAAATAATAATTAATGAATTTGTGGCACATAGTGGAGTGGTGTCTGTGACAACCGATATCTGGACAAGTCATGATGATGCATCTTATGCGTGCCTCACCGCCCACTATGCAGATTCAAAATGGACTAAATAAAAAAATTTTAGGATTCTCTGAGATTCTTCTTCTTCGTGATGACCTGACCATTTTTGAGTTCATGATAAAGATCTTTAGAGAATATAACATTTAAAATAAAATTTTTAGTATCACATTTGATAACACAACTAATAATGAAGTAGAGATTAATATGTTTGTTAGGAATATTAGAGACTACCATTAAGAAAGATTTTCTATGTTAGATGCATGTACCACGTGATTAACCTAATTGTACTGTGGGGATTAATGTGTGTTCCTCTGCTTTGGAAAACATACATAATTAACTAAAGTATATTCATATGTCTCACAGACAACAAGAGTTTGGTAGTCTCTATTTGCTTGTGAATCTTAAGAAGAAGAAATTCTAATCAGATGTGAGACACCATTGGAATTACACTTACCTAATATTAGAGTCATGTGTTGGATACGAACACATGATATTTGACTATGTCAATAGTAAGAGTGGTGAACTTATTATTGATGACACTGACTGGGCTACAGAAATTTCATTTATAAAATTCCTGAATATTTTTTATGATACGATGAATATGGACCCTGGGGTTAAGGTGAAATAGGTAAATAATATTTTGACTTACATTTCATTGTGCATGAACCTAGAAGACACACCTGAAGGGTTCATTCACGAGAAGTTGACCGAGCCTTTCACATAATACGATACTAGGTATGGTCGTAGTAGTAGTGAGACTCCGAGTATGGACATGAATACCATATTCGGAGACGACAACTTTTCCATTTAGTTAGCGAGGAAAAAAAATGGGGTAGACCATCAAATAGGAGCAAGTTGTCTTGGTACCTAGATATCAATTACTACTCAATCCTATCACATTTAGATATTAAGAATCTTGATATATTACCATTGTGAAAATTATATGTGTCCACCTTTCCTGTGCTATTTACGATGACATGGAATTTACTGACTCCTCCGATGTAGAGCGTAGCATCGGAGTATACTTTTTCTATTGTAGTGAATATGATTTCGGATAGGAGATCGAGATTATGTTCAGATATTATTGAGGCTTTAGCATGTATGAAGGATTGAGAAGATTCAAGCTTGGACATCCAGGATGGTGCTGGGACTAGGACTGCAGCAAAAGCGGAAGAGTTGATTGTTGATGATGATTTACATGATTGTCATTTTGATATTGAGGATGATAATGATATGATGATGGATGATTGATGATGCTGCCACTTGACGCCTAATGGTTGACGATTACAGGATTGCGACACTTTTGTTATTGCTTATGTCTGATTTTGATTTTTGATTCTGACGTACTCATTTTTATTTACATTGTATTTAGTTTAGTTTGGGTTTATCATTTGTGTTTCAAACTTAGGATCCGTTTGATAAAACTGAATAAATTAAGTGCTAAAAAATAAGTGCTGAAAAACTAAAGCAAAATTTTATAAGTGTTGAATTTGTGTTGAAAATTTGTTTGATAAAATACTGTTAATTGAATACTGAATATAAATATATTGTTTGATAACTGTAAATGCTGAATGATGAAAATGATGTATTTTTCTTACCCTTATTATCATTGTATTACATATTATCCAACATAAATAAAATTTCTAATGAATTTTTTTTCAATATAATTATTAACTATTTATAAAAATAAAATCCCTAAAAATATATCCATAAATAAATTATAAATCCAAAAAAGAAATAAAATTGTTTAAAAAATAACCAATACAATTTAAACTCTTTAAAATTATCCAAAATTTTAATATAAAAATAAAAATTAATGAACAACTAGTTAATTTGCTATTTCCTCTCTTGAATTAATCATGAAAGAGGGTTAGGGTTAGGGTTTGTGGTGACGGAGAAATGAGGAGGAGAAGACAGATTTACAAACTGAACTATAACGTGAATGAGAAAACAAAGAAGAAATAAACAAAAAGACAAATTAGTAATTTTTTTAAAAAAATTTTGTTGAAAATTTTCAGCCTTCAATATTATGTAGGTCTCTACCTAAAAATTTTCAATAAATTTTTATTTAAAATTTTAAATTTTCAGCTCCCAACATTTTTTATCAAACGCACTTAAAATTTCAAACCATTGAAAATTTAAATTTTCAATGGTTTGAAGATTTTAAGTGCGTTATCAAACAACCCCTTACTGTGTTTATTTAATTTATGGTTATGAATGATGCTTGAAAGTTAAAACTTGAATATTTGTTTTATTTTGTATTCGATTTAAAATTTAATTCGTATTTAAGTTTGAATATTTTATTAATTCATTATAAAATTCTAATTCTAACAAATTAATAAAAAGCACAAACAATAAACATTACAAAAAAACTTTTAAAGTATTAAAAATGTACAATTTACAATTTAAAAATTCTTAAACATTAACTAATTAATTATTACATAAAAAACATAATTTAAAAAAAAACTATTAAATTATTAATTGTAAAAATCAACCTATATGGCCTTGACTCGGCACGGTTAAAAACCACCCGGGCCTATGGGCCGTGCTGGGCCTGGCATGAAGAAACCATGTCGGGCCAGGCATGACACGGTTTACTGTACCATGTTGTGCCTAGCCCGACATTGTAGCCAGTTGTGCATCCTAAAACCAGGCCTGACCAGTCTGACCCGACCCATTTGACACATCTATTTATGTGGGACTTCTTAGCTATATTTGTACTTGGGCAGATTAAAATTTATGCTTCTCGGATACATTGATTTTGATATGGCTATTGCCTATTGATTTAGATTCATATGGGTCCACCACAAGTAATCGAATAACTTTTGGAGGGAGAATTATATCATGTCAATCCAATCTATAGAAGTCCATAGCAATATTCAGCACAAAGGCTAAGTTCAATATAGACACTAAAGCTTGTAAAGAAATTTTATGAATGAACATTTTTTTATAAACTTGGATATGTGACATTATATAACATTGTACGAGATGATAGTCATAGTACTATACAACATTTTAGAAATTTGACATTTCATAGCAGCTCAAAAGCACGTTGATATATAATATCACTAGATACATGATGTATTCGATGAAAAGTCAATTATACTTAAAAAAGTAGACACTGACAAAAATATCATTGATATTTTAATAAAATTGTTATTGGTAATAAATTTTATTTCTTCAAGTTACATGCTAGTACGAGTCTTTCCACCTAGGGTAGAGGAAAAGATTTGTTGGGTCTGCGACTCTAGCCAAGTTGGATATACCTATCAATAATTTTTTTTTTGTTTTTTTAAGTATTGTATACATAGACAAAGAACATGAGATAACACTACTAAAAATTACGAGAATACCGACCTCAAAATTTGGTCAGTAATTACTGTCGAAATCATAACCATTTAGCGACCAAAAAAGGATATCGGGAAAAAAAAATCTCCCGACCTAAGACCGATCATAATTACGGACCAAATATTTTTGGTCGGAAATCAGTTTGTAGAGAAGTTATCCAATATATTATCGACCATTTAACGACCAAAAATATATTATCATTAAAATTGGTCGGTACGGTGGGTTTTCAAATTATTTATAACTTCCTACTCACCGATCATTTACTGAATAAATATATAGGTTGGTAATTATTAACCAATTCAAGACCAATTTAGATATCCAAAGAGGGGCATTGGAAAAAATACTTCCGACCAAATTTCCAGCCAACTACCGATCATATATCACCGACCAAATATATTTGGTCGGAGATATGGTATGTAAATTAGGAGGGAATTAGTGAAAAATATTCTCAAAAGATTACCGACCATTTAACGACCAAAAATATGTCATGATTAAAAATTGTCAGTAAAGTGGTTATCTAATATATTTATAACGTTGTAATTATCCACCAAACTTCTGACCAAATATTTAAGTCGGTAATTACTGATCATTTACCGACTGAATACCGACAATACCTATCGACCAAATATTTTTGGTCGGAAATTGGTCTGTAAATTAGGATGAAAATAGCAAATAAAAATTACCGACAAATTATCGACCATTTAACGACCAAAAATATATTACCATTAAAATTAGTTTGTAAAGTAGACTTCAAAATACTTATAAATTTGTTCTCACCGTCCTTATACCGACCATAATTTTGGTCGATAATTCATTGTTTTAATTTTTTTGATTAACATTCATTTGCTAAGTCATTAACACCAACATTCATTTGAAACTCCGTAATTTTTTTCGAATCAGACACGATTGCAAGCACAGAATCGATAAACTTTGTTCTATTCTTTTGAATCTAGGTAAATTTTTATTTGTTCTTCTCCTTATTACTTATACATATCTCTGTCTCTCTGAATTATATATAGACAGTCGGATTTTCATTTTTTAAGTCTAATCGGGTATAAGGTTTTTTTATTTCTCCTCCGAATTTCTTCATTTTTGCTTCAATTTCATTTAACCAACATGATTTTGGCTTGACAAAATTAATTAAACTATAATTTTTTAATTTATTATTTGTTCTTCTAATATTTAGATTTTTAGGATTTTATTGATTTTGATTTCAATTACAAAATATTTGTATCTGAATAATCTTAATGTTAATGGTTTATATTTATATAATCTCACTACAACAAAACTTCAAATTAATGATGTTTTATTCCTTGACATCTTTAAAAAATGTCATTATTCTTTTTGTAATTAGACATTTAATGAAACTCACTAGATGTGTCATTGTTAAGACTAATAGGTTAGGAAATTTCTTTACTCCTTAAAAATTACCAAGGAACAAGGCGCTGAAAATTAAAAACCTTGTCACTTTTATTAGTGTCATTGATGTGAAAATATTAATTTTGAATTTATTGATTTGGAACTAATTTCTTTTGTATTTTTTATCTATAAAATAAGTAATAATATTTTAAATTTTACTCTTGATTAATAAAAAAAAATTATCAATTTTTAGTTGATAATTATTTATTAAAAAATAAAAAGAAATTTATGATCAAATTAAAAAAAATTAAATATTTTTACATTCAAATTTGAATTTTTTATTTATAAAATAAGTAATAATATTTAATTTTAAAATTAAACTGTTAATATTTAATTTATCCCTAAAAGAAATAATAATTAATTGAAAATTTTAGGTCATTTAATAAATTGATGTGATTAATATAATATTAAATTTCTAGTGAGTCTTCATTTAATAAAATTAAGACTCCCTAGAAAGACTAGCGCATCTTCTTCAAATTGTTTGGACATTTCCAACAGCTCAGCTTCAAGCAGCGCCTCTGATATCCCTGGTGATCTTTGCAGCATCTAGGAAGTTTCCCCATTAAGTTTCTAATTGTATCATCTCTTCCATTCACTTTATTTTTTTCAAAAAAATGCGCATTGAATCACTTGAATTGAAGAGGTTAACTTATTTCACCATTGTGAACTTGTCTTCCGATCTTTTTGTATTTCTTTGCAGCATCCTCCAAAATCTTCTGTTTTGCATCTTATATTATGCCCTCATCTATTTTCATGTAATTATATTGCGTGACATATTCTTTCCAGTTGGAAATGTAACATAGTCCCTCGTCGAACAGCTCCCCCTTTTGACAGCACTCAATACATTTGCTGAAGAAGTTGACTTTAACGTAAGAATATGCTGCCAGCTTATAATATGCTGCTTGTGTAAAATATTCTGCAGGTTCTTCAAGTTTGGGAACATGAAGTCTTTCCATAAATAAACAAAAAACCTACAGCAGAATCTTAGACACACTGGATTGTAAATTTGCAGCGAAAAAGATAAAAATTAATATATGTTTGTATAATAAATTATATTAATTAGACATGTCATTTAATTTTTCTAAAAACATCATTATTTGGAACTTATTTTATGTTTTTATGGCACTTACTAAATGTGTCATTGTTAATACTAATAGATTGTTAAGACTAATAGATTGTTAAGACTAATAAGGGACTGAAAATTATAAACATTGTCACTATTATAAGTGTCATGGATATGAAAATATTAATTATGAATGTACTGAATTGGAACAAATTAGTTTGTATTTTTTATTTGTAAAATATGTAAGAGGTTTTAAAATGGCACTGGCAACAAACAGGAAGAGTTGAGTGGAAGAGTCTCGGCTTGCTTCTCTATGACTTCGTTTTCCATTTCTTCATTGATGGAAGTCTTTTTGCTTATTTATATCCTTCATCCTCAGGGTTGTTGTATTCTCGCACATGATCTCAGTGAATAGATTCTTACGCGTTGCACGACAAGTCCTGGCCGCCCTTTATTGTTAAATTAGTAAATATGTTACCAAAATGCATTATGCTTAATAGCTACCCTTGTTATACGGAAATTTTTTGTAGCTTAGCAAGACAAAATAAAAAGCTAAAAAGGAGTTTACATTGGGATCGAAAGAGAGAAATTGTAGTCAATTACTTTTTTCATCAGTTTCTACACGGCTTATTTTACAAACTATGGAAAGTATAGTTGTACATGGCTTATGTAGCATATCTTCGGCATCGTGTGTTGTGTTGAAATTTTGTGAAGTTTAATTAGTTATGTTTCCTTCAATCAATGCATATTTTGTGATGTTGATGATGGGTTTGTCGGTGATTTTTCCGTAGTTGAGTTATCTGCACCCTATTTTCAGGCTACTATTCTGGCAAAGAGTAATAATAAATTCTTTTCCATATCCCATTTTCAGGCTCAGTCTCCAGTTCTTCTTGCAAGGTCCAATTTGCTAATTACAAGGGATATAGAGTGGGTAATTCTTGTTGTTGGCTTTGAGCAAGTTATTATCCATTCTTTTTATTTTGATCTCGTGTCATTTTTATACATGTTGTTCTATTTGTTCTCTCCTCTATTTTTCACACTGTGAAAGTATGGAAAAAATGAGGCTATAATTCCTAATAATGTGTGCTCTATAGTCATGCCATTTCAAAATCAATTAGCCTAAGGACATAGTGACATGTAATGTTATATCTATAAATTCGTCTAGGTCACGTATTTGTTTATTTTATGTTAGATATTACAACAAAGTCAAAATATATTAGTATCTTGTATTGAAATAGAAGATAGGTAAATTAATACTCACCTAATTAAATACTTTTACTCTATTTTTTAAATGATTTTTATACATTGAGAAGTATGAATAGAATATTACTATCTTCCTAACAAAAAGAAAATAAAGAAAAAAGAGATATTATTATCAAAACAAAAAGATGTACCTTATATACCTGGGAATATTGATTATAGGAAATGAGAAATTAAACAAAGTATTTATAAAAATAATATACACAAATAAGGATATTACTATCAAAAAGAGAACATATACATTATATACCTTTTATACATTGGAATATTGATTATGTATAAATGTCTATACTTTAATATATAAAATGATTAATGTTAAATCAAACTTTTATATAATGTTAATCTTAAATGACAATAACAGTATATATAAACTTTTATAAATTTATATAATCATATGACATTATGTATAAATGTCTATACTTTAATATATATAAACATATTACATAATAAATACACATTGATATGTTCATATAAACATATAATGTTATATATAAATATTTATACATATGTATTAATGTTTATAAATATCTATACAACATTTACATTAAACTATTCATTCATAGACTTTTTTACATAACAATTATGTAACATTATTTGATTATACTATTTTGTAAATATTTATATTACATATTATTTTTTATATAAATATATAATATTTATTATGTTTATATAAATGTGATATATATACTATATATTATTTATAAAAGTGTTACATATAAATATAATAATATTTGAGTAACATTTATAAAAATATGTTATTCACAAATTTTATATAGATACACGTGTTTATTTATATAATCATATGCCATTTTATATAAAAGTATTTATAACTATATTTATAATAAAGTAAACTATTTTTATAACTATATTTATAGCTTTACATAACTAATTTGTAACTACATAATAATGTATTACTATATGAATAATTCTATAAAATTATATTTTTTAAAAAAATATACCATATGTATACTAATATATAACTATATATAATTATATTTTACTAAATGTATAACTATATAAATGTTATATATAATTATATATTTAACTACATACATAATTATAACTATATGTGTATAACTATATATAAATATTTGTATAACTATGTAACACTCTATATAATTAAATATAACTATATTTGTAACTATATATACATATATGTATTCATATAATTAAATTAAAATATTTGTTTATAACGTTGTATATATTTATGTATAACTACTTATAACTACTTGTATGAATATATCTATATATAACTATACGTTTAATTATATATAACTATTTATAACTATATATATTATATGTAAAATAATATATAACTATAAATAATTATATCTTACTATATGTATAACTTTAAAAGTTTTATGTATAATTATATTTAAATATTAACTTTATAGCTTATATTTAATATATTTGTATATAGTGTATATAAAAAAGTATTTTACTGTATCTATACCTATACATTACTATATGCATAAATATATAAAATTAAATGAACAAATATATAAACCTACATGTATAAATATATGTTAAACTATATGTGTAACTATATTTATAATCACATGTAACTATATTTATAATTACATGTATAACAACATACAACATTATTTTAAACTTTATATGTATAACTATATATTAATATTTGTATATCTAAATAAATGTCGATATAATTATATATAACTATAATTAGAGACAAACACTTTTGTTAAATAAAATGATTTTTTAACTAGTTATGGAAGACAATCGTGAATGGATGTACAAGGGTCGAATAATGAATTGAATGTTCTCTAATAAATGGGGGGATAACATTGATGAATTTGTTGAGTTTTCTCTGTGACATCCTGAGTGTGTGAATGGCGTGGTACAGATATTAGGTGTCCTTGCACTTAGTTAAATATCAGAATAAAATTTTTTTAAATGTTGAGACTGTGAAGATGCATTTGTATAGAAATGGTTTTGTGGCAGATTACTATGTTTGGATATGCCATGGTGAGAAGCAAGTCCACCAGAGGTGTTCAAGTTCAATACGGGTGTTAGTAAGTGAAACTGATCAAATGGTCTCGGATAATATTAATCACACTACTTACCATAAGATAGTTTTGATGATGTGGGTCCTGAATTCAACCCGATTGATGAACCCAATGTCGAGGCAAGAAATTTCTATGACATGATTCGAGCTGGAGACAACCCTGTATATGAGGGAAATTCAAAGCATACTCAACTTTCTACAGCCATGAGGATATTAGAAATAAAGTGCAGATATAGGTGTTCGCAGGTATGGTTTGATGATATGTCTAAATTCATTCAAGAATTGTTGCCACAAGATAATATGATGCCGTTGGATTTCTACAGCACGAAGAAGTTAGTTAGAGGCTTGGGATTACTCCTATAGGTCATTCATTGCTGTGTGAACAACTATATGATATACTGGGGTGATGACAGTGATCTTAATAATTGTAAAATATGTGGACATGCTCGGTACAAGCAAAAGGTTAGAGGTTCTAGAAATATATTGTATATACGTAAGTAAGGTGTTGTATAAGAAGCTGCATTATTTTCTAATAACACCTAGGCTGTAGAGATATATGCATCAATTGCAATAACTAATGAAATGAGATGGCATTCAGAGCATTATATGGAGGACGGTAAGATGTGTCACCCTTCTGTTTCCCCTGCTTGGAAACATTTTGATGGGTGTTTTCCTGATCTTTCTTCTGAAGTTCGAAAATTTAGGCTGAGTTTATTTGCTAATGGTTTTCAGTCGTTTGGTCAATTTGGACAACAATATTTTGTGTGGCCCATGGTGGTTACGACGTATAATTTGCCTCCAGACTTATGTATGAAGGAGGAATTTATATTTTTGACTGTTTTAGTACCGGAGCTTACAAATCCAAAGGGAAAGATAGATATTTTCTTGCAACCATTGATAATAGATTTGAAAAGTCTTTGGGGTGTTGGGGTTCAAATTTATGATATTTCTAAATGGTAAAATTTTCAGATGTGCACTGCACTCATGTGGACCATAAATGACTTTCCATAGTATTCTATGATGTATGGGTGGAGTACAACTGGTATGTTGGCATGTCCACATTGTATGAAAGATTCTGAATGCTTTTAGATTAATTAAGAGTGGAAAACAGACATGGTTAGACAATCATCAGAAATGTTTTCCCATTAATCATATGTATCGACGTAATACCAAAGACTTCATTAATAATAGAAAGGTTACTAAACAATTCCCAAGAGTTAGATCTGGGGATGAAATTTTGCAGGATTTGAATAATAGAGGGTTGAGGAAGGTGATAGATGTTGATGCTAAGGTTGTGAATACAGTTATATCTAAGACTTATGGGTGGAATAAGAGTAGTATTTTTTGAGATTTTCCCTACTGGCATGAACACTTACTCAGACATAATCTTGATGTTATGCATATCGAGAAGAATGTGTTTGACAATATTTTCAATATAGTTTTTAACATTCCAGAAAAAACTAAGGACACTTACAAGTCAAGAGATGAGTAGAATAAATTTTGTCGTCATCCTCAATTTGCAAAAAATCTTGTTACCAATAATTACCCTGACGTGTCATTTGCTCTGAATAAATCACAAAAGAAGGTTGTGTTGGAGTGGGTAAAAAAACGTAGATTTCCAGATGGATATGCTTCTAATCTGGGGAGATGTGTGGATGCGAAAAACTTAAGATGTTTGATATGTAGAGTCATGATTGTCATGTATTCATGCAAAGGTTGTTACCAATTACTCTTCAAAAATTTCTACCTAATAGAATATGGGAGCCGATAACTGGGATTTCTTTATTCTTCAAGCAACTGACTTCTTCTTCTTTGATTGATGAGGCGTTGAAAAATCTTGATGAACAAATTCTTGTTATCTTATGTAATCTTGAGAAAATCTTTCTTCCTAGTTTTTTTATGACTCAATGGAACATCTCCCAGTGCACTTGGCTTACGATGCTAGGATTGCTAGTCCTATCCATTATCGTTGGATGTATCCTACAGAAAGGTAATATTAATTTACTAAACCAATTCTTTTCCTATATATATATTTATATATACACAAAAATGACTTGTAGTTTTCAATAATCTTTTTGTAGATACTTGAGGAAAATAAAGCATACAATAATAAATAAGGCTCAAGTTGAGGGTTCTATATCAATAGGTTATAATATGGACGAGGCGGTAAAATTTGCATCTTTCTATTTCAAAGACGGAGATACAACTCTTCCACTTAAGGAAAAGTTGAATGAGGTTTATCTTTATGACAATGTGGATAATAATATGTTTGAAATTTTCAAGCCTTCGGGTAAAACAATTGGTGCTGACGGGAAAAGATATCTAGCAGACTATGAATATACTGCAGCTCATCTATATGTTCTAATGAATTGTCCAGAGGTTCAGCCATTTATTAAGTAAGTATTTCCTAATAGTCAAATGAGATCTATTAAGCATTATAATTTACTATTTCCTATCAATGTATCAATTATTTTTAATTTTTTAGTAATCTTGTAAAGAGTTTTCAAACATGAATGAAGAAGCTATCAATGCCATGATGAAGCAAGAATTTCCATCATTTTTTGAAAAATACATATGTTTACTTATAATGAAAATCACAAAATAAATATATTGTCCTAATAAAAATTTATAATCATAATCTAAACAATACACTTAATTTTGATTATATGTTCATAATCATGCAAATAAAATTTCTAATCATTATTTTCGAAGTATAGCACAAGGTCCCCTAAGAGAGATTAAAACGTACAATGGTTACTATGTGAATGCTTTTAAATTTCACACTAAATCATATGGTAGTTATCGGGCAACAGACAATGCAGGGGTATGCATTAAAGGATCCATATACAATGAAACCGAATATGACTATTACGAGATTCTGGTCAAATTGATCAAGTTAGAATTTGAAGCCCTCCCAGTTAAAAAAATTGTGTTATTCAAATATGAATGGTTCAACCCAACACCACATGTTGGTATTGTTGTCCATTCTCGATATAAACTTGTCGATATGCACGATAAATAATGATTCAATAAGTATGAATCTTTTGTCTTGGCAGTACAAGAATCAC
Organism: Sapria himalayana; assembly: GCA_029783825.1. Classification (NCBI taxonomy): domain Eukaryota; kingdom Viridiplantae; phylum Streptophyta; class Magnoliopsida; order Malpighiales; family Rafflesiaceae; genus Sapria; species Sapria himalayana. The sequence goes on along the minus strand of JAREIK010017918.1, from coordinate 1,441,915 downwards.
ATGTTTATTATTGTGAATATCCATGTCGGATCGATCCTAGAAAAAATAGGAAAACTATGTGCAAGATCAAAGCAAGGGCTCAGATTGATATTCCCACATCTCCAAGTATTGATTTCATAGAACTAACTCTTTAAAATGATGACAATGATGTTATAATCGAAGCTGTGGTCGGGGGACAAAGACATCCTTTTAGTCGCATCTTCTGAGATGGATACAAGTGGGGATGTAGATGTTGATGAAAATTTAATTGATTATGAGGAAGAAACAAGTGATGAAGATGAGTTTGAAAATGATGTTACTACATCTGAAGAAGAAGACGAGCCAGATTTGGATGATTCTAATGAGAATGAATAGACAGTGAGTTTTATGTTATTTTAATCATTAATCATTTTTATTTATTTTCATTGCCTTATGTATTTTATACAGATATGACACGTAGACGAGGTAGAGGTAGCATGTTGTAAGGTCGTACCAGTCATGGTATAGGCAGCACAACCTCAGGTATGCTCGAAACTAGTAGAGGGTCATGGGTGGATGAGACGCCACAGTAGACAGAGAAGGTTGTGAATATACCGTGGTAGCAATATCAGCTAACTAATCCACATAATGGTCCTGAGATTTTGATAAATGATTAAGAGACATGGGAGGGAAAGGAGAGAGACGAGGGAGAGGATAAAGATGTTGGAGAGTCTTCCTCAAAGCACCCTACAGACGAGACTCTCCCTATTGCTCAGTTTGATCCGACAATTGATAATCCGTAAGATATAAAACTTAACAAATGATTTATCAATTTATTAATTTATTTATTACTTGCTAATAAATTTTTAGTTACAAGACTAAGTTAGAGTCATCTGATTCCATTTCTAGGGTTTTGAGGATAATTTTCATGATGTCCTTTAAACCTAATGGACATAATTGAAAGTCACTCACACATAAAGACCAATTGATGATTTGGAGATAATTTAAGGTAAATATTACTACTTAAATTTTTGTACATCTTTTATTTATTATTTTGTTCACTGATTAAAACTTATTTATATATGATTGTAGAATGTTTACAGGTGGACACGACCAAAGGAGGTGGTCAAAAGTGTTTTATACAAACATGCTGCTAGTCGGTATAAAGACACTGTGTACGAGATCAAAGATAAATGGTTGAAGAAGAAAGAAAAAGGTTCGAGTGTCCCAGATCATGTTTTGAAGAAGTGGCGGAGCATATGGGAAGATTCGAATTATAGGAAGAGGTGTGATAAACAGAGCGGCAATCGTCGCTGAGAGGGGGCTGGTAAGGGTAGTTGCATGTCTACACACACTTGTGGATCTTGCTCTATACGTGAGCACGAACGAGCATTGGTATTATTTCTAATTTATACTTTTTATGTTTATTTCTTTGTGAATTATGTTCAATTATGCCTAAATTTCATTTCTCATAAAAGATTTTTTTTTCAATAGAATTAACGTATGTATTGTGTGTAATTATAGTCATGCAAGAAAGCTAAGAAGCCTAGTGCTCCTTGCTTATTCAGATATAGGTACACGAAGGCTCATGATGATCAGACTTTCGTTGATTAGAGATCTCGTGCATCAAATGTAAGATTCATTTTAAAAAATTAACTTTTCTTTTTTTTTTGAATTTAAATTGAAATACATTTCGTACATTTTTATTAGGTGAGATATGAAGAAATGTTAGTTGCTGCGACTCAAGCGTATTCCCAGTCTACTTCAGGTTCATGTGATAGTGTAAAAGATAGTTCTCATTCATCAGCTCCACCAATTGATACGAATCAGATTTGGTATGTGGCTGTTGATGGCAAGGAGAAGATGTCCGTCTATGGCATCGGTTCGTTGACATCATTATTCTACTCACATAGATGACCAGACTATGAAGCTGAATTTTTCAGGTCTAGTTTCAAATTTATTCTCGAAGATGGAGGAATTTCAGGATGTTATGCGAAATGTGATACAGTATCAGTTGGTCGATATCGAGCGACGCATGATCGACTATGAAGATGATAGGGATGAGTTGCGTATGCATTTTGACTAGCTTACAAAGAAATTTCAAGAAGGAGGACTACAGTTCAACCCTGATAATCTACCTCGAAATGTTCTACATAGAGGTGTCAAATGGGCCGGCCCAGCACGGCACGGCCCGTTTTTTACAAGCACGGTCATGCTACCGTGCCGTGCCCGGCACGGCACGGTGAGTTATAGGCGGGCACGGCACGGCCCGTAGGGACGGCAAGGCCGTGCCGTGCCGTGCCCGGCCGGCTCGGGCACGCCTTGCCAATAAAGGCCAGGCCAGGCGGCACGGCAGGGCATGCGGGGCGGGAGCCGCAACGCGGGACCGGGTCAACCGGGGTCCGGGTCCCGGGAGGCCAGCACGAGCACAGGCTGAAAATGCCAAAATGGCGGATTAGAAAAATTTTTTTTTTTATTGTAAATTTTTTTATTAAGTTACTGTATAGACTTTAGAGTATTAGTAATAATTAAAAAATATAATTTTTTTGTAAAGATTATAACATTTAAAATTAAATAAAACAAACAAAAATTAGAAAAAAAAATTTTTTTTTTCAATTAAGTTTAGCTTTTTTTATTATTATAATTTATTAATTATATATTAAAATTTAAAGTTATTAAATTTTAAAATAAAATTTAAATCGTAAAATAATAAATAAATACATTAAGTTAGTAAAAATTATAATTAAAAAAAATTAAACTACACAAATGAAAAATTACCATTCATGCTTTTTAAACCAATAGTCCGAACAAAACAAGTATAAGTTTCAACATAACGTATGATACAAAGTACAAACAAAGTGTATAAATAAAAAAACATCGAAAAAAAAGAAAAAGATGAGCATCAATCGTCAAGCGGCATATCATGAGAATCATCAGCCGCAACATAAAGATCAGTATCATATGGATCATCATCATCGGCAATCAGCTCCTCCGCCATCGTAGTGGATGTGAATGCGACTGCAGTGTCTGTCACAGTCCCAGCTTCAGCACGATCACTGATGCTAAATCTCGATTCCTCCCAATCCTTCAAACATGCCAAGGACTCAACCATATCTGGACGTAATCTCGATCTCCTATCCGAAATCACGTTCACTGTAACAGAAAAAGCAGACTCTGATGCTACGCTCGACACCGGATGAGTCAGTAGATCCCGTGCCATCCTAGATAGCACGGGATAGGCGGACTCATATGATTTCCACCACTGTAATAAATCAAGATTTTTATTATCAGAATGTGATAGGATTGAGCAGTGAAAGGTATCTAAGTACCGAGACAGCTCGCTGCTATGTGAAGGTCCACCCCTACGTTTCCCCCTTGCTAGGTTAATGGAATAATCGTCATCTCCGAACAAGGTATTAGTGTCCGTACTCACAGTCTCACCACCACCACCACCATACCTAGTATCGTAGTATGTGAACAGGTCTGTCAACTTCTCGTAAATGAACCCTTCAGGTGGCTCTTCCAGGTTCATGCACGAGGAAATCAAAGTCAGGGTGTTTTCAACCCCTTCCACCTTAGCCCTAGGGTCCATGCATGCTGCGAGGCAATAAAGAGATGGAATGGTGGACCAGTACTTCAGGTACTTGGTCTCCATCTCTGCAACCATATGGCTAAGCATCGGGTCCGCTCGATACTTCCTAAACATGCTACAAATGTTGCATATGCAACGAAGTGCAATGCAAGTAGTGGGCGTCTACACCAACGAACACATGTTCGTCGTATCATAAAATATCTTCAAGAATTTCATTTATGAAATTCCTGAAGCCCAGTCAGTGTCGTCAATAATAAGTTCGCCACTCTTACTATTGACGTAGTCGGATATCACATGTTCGTATCCAACACATGATTCCAACATCAGGTACGTGTAATTCCACCGATGTCTCACATCTGATTGGAATTTCTTCTTCTTAAGATTCGCAGACAAACAGAGATTACCAAACTCTTGTAGTCTGCGAGGAGTGCGAATATACTTGAGTGCATTGCGTATATTTTCCAACGCGGGGGAACACACCTTCATACCCGCTTGAACTATCAGGTTAATCACATGACACATGCATCTGACATGAAAGATCTCTCCTAATGGTGCGTCTCTAATATTCCTAACAAACATATTGATCGCTACTCCATTATTCGCAGCATTATCGAAAGTGACACTAAAAATTTTATTTTGAATTTTATATTCCCTAAATATTTTCATCATACACTCAAAAATGGCCGGGACATCATGAGGATGAAGAATCTCAGTGAATCCTAATATTTTTTTATTGATTGTCCAGTTAGAATCTACATAGTGACTCGTGAGACATGCATAAGAAGAATCATCGTGACATGTCCATATATCGGACGTCACGGACACCACTCCACTAAATGCCAAAAATTCCTTAATTATTTTTTGTTTTTTCTAACTTATATATCTTTAGTATGTCACTCCTAGATGTGGACCTAGGAATCCTACGATATGATGGCTGAAAATAAGTCTGCATGATGCGCACTACCCTCGGATCTTCTGAAAATCTGATCGGAAGACCCATCAATGTGATGAGCCTGGCCATGTCGTCCCTACCCAACTCGCTGGAGTATACGAAGGGAGTAAACTTTGAAACTGAACTCGATCCAGTCTCAAAAAATGTAGTGCCAAGTTGGGTTTGCCTAGGATCTAAGGGTCCATGTTTTTTTGGAGCATATTTCAGCATGCCTCTTGAGGTGCCCAGTCCCACATGTACTCTTGCATGTTAAAAGTCTCATACAATATTTGCACTGTGCCATTTCAAGTTCATCACCCCTAACATCTACTTGTGTTATGATTTTAAAATGTGTCCAAACTACAGAAGTCCTCCTAGTTTTTTGTTTTTTAGAACTTTGGGCTGAGACAACAGGAGAAACCAAAGTTTCAGGAGCCACAGACATCTGTGTAACACTAACATTTTCATTTTCCAAATTTAAATACGTGTCAGGTGTATTTGTCATTTTTTATTTTTCCTAAGTTTTTCTAGAGAGAGAAGCTTTAGAGAGAGAAAGTACATAAAACGTAAAATATATTACCCGGTAAAAGCAATGAGGTCAGTCACGTGCAAGGTGCACCACAGGAAGCTCTGATATTCAAAACTCAAGTTGAGTTTCACGAAAATCCAAGCCGAAATCAAAATCACGAGGCCCGAGACCGAGAGAGAGATGCACGATTTATGTAAGAGAGAGAAAGTATTGAGAGGTTTTATGTTTTTGAAAAATATAAATGTTATAGAGAGGGGGGTAGAATTTATAGGCTAAAGAATATTTTTTTAATAAAAAAAGATATTTTTTTATTAATTTTTTGAATTTTTTTACGATTTTTAAGTGGCAGAATCACGAGGACCGTTGGATTCTGCCCCCTAGCCGTTGGAGGTGAATCCAAGGGCTGAAAATCGGTGGAGTTTTGAATTTTTTTTTTTTTGCCGTTGCTCGGATCGGTTCTATGGGCGTCGGGACTCGGGTTTCGGCAGAAAAGACCGCAGGTCGGGTCTGTTTGGACCCGACCCGCGGTCTTTTTACCGGGGGAGGGACGGCCTGATGGGTCACAAGGCGTGAGTCGTGACTCACAACTCACGCCACGGCACGCGAGACACGCCGCCAGTGCCACGCGTGCCTGCGTGAACCGGCACGGGATGAACCCGTGTCGGCGTGTCGTGCCAAGGCATGGCACGGCACGCGAATATCTTAACCCGGGCACGGCACGGGCCCGGGCACGGTTTAAGAACGTGCCGGGCCGGCCCAGGCACGGCCGAACCGTGCCGTGCCTCGTGCCGGGACGGGCCGGCCCGGCACATTTGACACCTCTAGTTCTACATAATGCTCTAGCTACAGCATCTATTCCATCACCTACAGCAATACATGCAGCAATTGCATCAGGACTAACAGTAGCAGACAGCTTTACACCAGTACCCGACATTTCACCGTGTGGACTAGAAATGTCACAAATAATGATTATAAAACTAGGTTGGATGATTGAGTATATTACACATATTTTTTCAATGTCATAAACTTTGATTTTGGATTTTATTTTTTTATTTTATGTTTATGTATTTAATATATATATATATATATATATATATAAAGTATATATAATTGTTTGCTGAAGTTAATTGGATTTTTTTTTGTTATCTATATATGTTTCTGCAACAACTGCATCAAAACTATAAGTTAATTGGATTTTTTTTTGTGTTATCTGTTCTAGTTTCTGCAACAATAGCAGAAAAACTGCAAAGAAAAAAATTTGGTCGGTAATTACTGACGTATTGCGACCAAAATTGACCAAAATTTTTTAATATTAATGGTTGGTAAAAGGTTACTAAATGGTCGGTAATAATTTTGGAGATCAATTACCGACCAATGATTTTAAAATATTTTGGTCAATTTTTGGTCATAATTTTTTTGGTTATTACCGACCATTTTGTGACCATTTACCCACCTAATACTTTTGGTTATAAAATGGTTAAAATATAGTCGGAAATTATTTTTCGGTAAATGATCTGTAAATTGTCGGTAATTATCGACAATTTAGTGACTATTTACCGAACTAATGTTTTTGTTTGGAAAATAATCGAAATATAGTCGGATTTTGTTTGTCGGTAAATGATCTCCAAATGGTCGGTAATTATCAACCATTTGTGACCATATACCGACCAAGTACTTTTGGTCGGAAAATGGTTGAAATTTATTTGGTAATTATTTATCGGTGAATGGTCTGTAAATGCTTGTTAATTATCGACCATTCAGAGACCATGTACTTACTAAATTATTTTGGTTGGAAAATTATCGGAATATAATCGATAAATATTTAACAGTAGAGGGTCGGTAAATCGTCAGTAATTTACTGACCGACTGATTTTTCGTCAGTAAAAAAATTAGCGACGAGTAAAATTACGACCAAATATTTTGGTCGGTAAATGATCGCTATTTGGTTTACTGACCAAAAAAACAGAATTAGCGACCAAATAATTGGTTGGTAATTCGGTGAATTTTAGTAGTGTAAAATCTCATATTTTGATTTAAAAAATAAATAAATAAATAAAATTTAAAAATTATGAAAATGGAAATGTTCATAATTTTGCAAATATTGCATGTACGAGTCCTTCTTGGATGGGTGAGCTGAAGTGCACCCATTTGGTTTTGTTTAAAATGAAGTGCCCTCCTTTGGATGGGTGAGCTGAAGTGCACCCATTTGGTTTTAAGCACTTACACTTGTATTAATTACTCACTATTTAAATTATTAATTTATAGGTATATATACAATATAATTGTGGTTTGTTTACTTAAATTGTGCAGTGTGTATTTTCTTGATTTATAATGTATATATTTTATGTATCTAGATGCAACCATGTTGTCATTTCTTAGAGATAAATCCAACAAACCTACGTAATTACCTAAAGAATAATCCAAAAATAAATTTGAAGCATTCACCTCAAAATCCTAGTTTTATATATTTGTAATGGATTTTATATTTATAGGGTTTTATATCAAAGAATATATTTTAATCCAAAATATCATTTTGAATATTATGTGCTTGATGGTCTTCTTGTACGCGTTAGAAATATTTAGCACACATTGTTAGATTTAACATTTATATAATCTAGGCTTTATTTTTCAATGTATTGAATCTTTCTTCATTTTTGGATTGTTGAATTTATTAATTTCATTAATTTTTAACTAAACATTATTATCAATATATTGTGATTTTGAATAAACTAAAGGGTTCAAATATCCTACCAGAACACTAATTATCTATCCATAATCATTAAACATAATTCTGTCTTAATTATTTGATATTAAGGTAGTCACATAATTATATTTGTAAATTAGACTTATATTCAGAAACAAGATTATAACAATAAAATAACTATAAGTAATGATAATGTGGAATCATGATGTATATACCAAACGCAAAATATCAGAGAACTTTCAAACAAGGGATATACGGCTAGTGCATAGTTTCTATTTTCAACGAACCCCATATGCTTGCTATCTGCGCCTCAGGTTTCGTTCCATGCAGCAAAAACGGGCATGCGTGATATGCATATTGCACCTGCCCTCTCGTGAGCAGATGGGAGGAGAAATGGATTAGAAACATTTGTGATGGGGTTAAACTTCTTTGATGGTGGTGGAGGTTTCGCCAGCTGCATGGCGGCGTCCGTTTTATCAGGGCTAGGTTCCCTCGAACTGTTCAAACTGGTGACCAATGACGATGTATTGGAAAGATAATTCCCCCCCAACTTGTTCAGGTCCGCCATCTCTGTTGATTTCATCGCCTCAAAACCTATAAAATCGTGCATAGATGTACAAAATGGAGAAGTTCCGTAGTTCTCCATACCCAGCAAAGCAATATCGTGTGAATCCAGGACACCCCCCCCGTTCGATTTTTGAGTACTGTTATACTCGACCTTAGTTTCATGGCTAGGTTCTTTCTCAACCATATTTCGCCGTGCTACTTCTGAAGCTAAAAGCGAGTTGCTTGCCAGGATCGTCTCCACATTATATCGCGACATGTCAAAATTAGTCACTGCCGTGCTCCCTCGGAACTTAATTGCTGCAATGTCGTATGCTTCAGCTGCTTCCTCTTGGGTACCTGGCAATCCAGTTTAGTTACAGGAAATGTGTGCGCGGTTGGTACAGAAAGGAAAGACTAGCCTAGCTTATAAAGGATTCAAAAATAAGAATCAATATCCAACAATTTGAAATCGTACTAAATGTTCCAAGGTAAAGATCTTTGTTTCCAGAAACCCTTCCGATTCTAGCCTGCCATCTTCCATGCTGGTGATGTCTAATTAAAATCAAATATTCGTGGAGAAAAAGAAAAAAAAAATTAATCTTATATGTAAAAAAAACTTAATGTTTTGATAGAAATTGATCATCATTCTAAAAAGACCTTGTTACTCCTCTATAAATTGAAGCACCCCTAGAAAATCCGCTGCTTCTTCTGCTCATCAAAACCAAAAATATCGCATTTTTAAATTGAACAGTATTTAAATAAAAAAAATAAATTTTCAAAAATAATACAAGATTTGATATAATATACACCTTCTTAACAGTGCCACGTATTCTTGGCGAGTCAGCTTCTTCATCTCTTCCAGTTCTATCTGATAGTTTTCCAACTAGAATAGAGGCTAAATAGATCAGCCACCAATCAAATCATCCATATGGATGATTAAAAGGCATCTACATTATGATTGCAATATCTAGTTAATTGATGATCATACCGGGAAATTTATGTGTGTTAAAGTGCCCCAATACTTTAAGGCAGCTAGATCATAAGCTTTAGCTGCTTTTTCTTCCATGTCATAACCACCTATTATGATGTCATTACGGAACTCTTGTGAGCTAGCTAATTCAAAAATCAACAATCATTGTTCATAAATCAAGAGAAGTCCATTGCGAAACTAGTCCTGCAGCAATTTGGATATACTCACGAGTAGTATCAATAATCAAAATTTCTTCAAAAAGTATGGAACAAGTGATTAACAATGAATTGAACTACTTACCTAAATAAACTGAGAAACCGTGATGATTTGATGGAAATTATGGGCCATCGTAGGTAACACATGCATCGAGTGACAATTTAAGAAAATAAAAGAGACAAGTGAGGTGATGAACATGGAAGAGGACCAATACATTATTACAAGTTAAAAAAAATGGAATACTATTCAGAAAATAACAAAAAAAAAAAACACTTCGCATATTCTGAAGAGATTTATTTTTTTTGGTGTATCAAACATTTAGTATTTGTGTTTTGGTATACCAAATTTTTTATAATTAAAAAAAGTTCATCAAATTCAAAAATAATTAAGTTTGGATATACTAAACTTTATAACCTAATTTTGGCTTGCAAAATTTTTAGAAAAATAAAATCAAATTTAATTAATTTGGAAATTATTGTTGGAAATCAAGAAACCAAATAATACTATACAAGGGATATGATGGGATTCAAAATCATGTCCTTCACTTACAAAAACTACAACAAACTACTCGAGCACAAGTTTATTATCATGTGAAGGACAAATCAAAATATTTATATATAGATACAAATATAAATAATAACACATATATAAGTATACATTATATATATATATATATATATATAAACATATATGTAGATATAAAAACATATATATAAATTGTAATGGAAAAGAGGTTGATGAAAGATCAACTTGTCCACATTGGAAATCTATTTGAGATTTTAAAATTTTCTTCTATAAAATGAAATTCCTCCTCCTATAAAAGACATCTCAATCTCAATTTTTTTGTAACTTATATTTTTTTTATTATATTGTTTATTTCATTATCTTATGGTTGAATTTTCTATTTTCAAATTATTATTATGAGTTCTATTTTTATAATAGTCATAACGGAGGTAGGATTTAGGATAATAACTTTTATTGTTAATACATATCTAAGAAAGTTTTATCAAAATGATAATAAGAGACTCAAGATTTATGATTTTTAAAAGGATATTGCAACCATTCACTTATTTGGGAATTTTTTTTGTATATTAACATAAATTGTTATTATTATTCTCCATTAATATTCATTATAAAATTAAAACAAATGGTAACAAAATTTGAAGTAGAAAAATTCAACGAGAGTACTTTTCATTATGGAAAATAAAAATTAAAACAATTTTTAAAAAATATAATTGCTTAGATGCAATTGAAAAAAAATCCACCATGATTCTTAAAGATAAGTGGAATGAGATGTATGATAATGCGATTATTGATATGAGACAATGTTCAACTTTGAATATTATATTTTTCTCAACTTTGAATATTATTGGAGTATTCAATACTTTGAATATTATATTTTCTCAACTTACTATGTTGAGTAATAAAATAAAAGAAGTTGAACATATTAAGATTTTACTTCAAAATCTATCTAATTCGTATGGTCAACTTGTCATGAATCTGACAAATAATATTCTGATAGACAATCTAATCTTCAATGATATTACCTCTGTCATCTTAGAAGAATAAAGTAGATGTAAAAATAAAAATGATAGATATGCAAATGCACAATAAGTAAAAGTCTTGATGGTGATATGAGGCAGAACAACAGAGCATGTCCAAAGTAGGAGTCAAAATTATGGTAGATCTAAATTAAGAAGTAATAATTATATTAATTACTATAATTGTGACAAGAAAGAACATTTCAAAAGAGATTGTTAGTTTAAGAAAAAGAACGAGAATGATGAGTTATCAAATACACAAGGAAATATTACAAATATCAATGATAATGATATATCTTATACAACGATGTGATAATAATAGTTAAATGTAGAAAATTGTTTGATGATGTGTGGTTGCTAGACTTAGGAGTTTGGTGGCACATGCCATCTCGAAGAGATTGATTTCACAGATATGAACCAATCTCAAGAGGTTCTATAAATATGGATGATGATCATGTTTTAAATATTATTGATATGTACTATTAAAAATAAAAATGTTTGATGGTATGGTTTATACCATTCAAGAGATAAGACATGTGATGAACTTAAAGAAAAATTTATTATCTCTGAGATAAATAGATAGCCTTAGGTGTAAAATCCTTATTGAGAATGTGATGATAAAGATTGTGAGAAGTACACTAATTATCATGAAGGGAGAAAAAGTCACGAAAAATTTATTCATTCTTAAAGGAGAAATAATATAGAAAGTTGATGCCTGTGTTATATTAATTAGCAAAAATGAAAAATCAACATTGATGTAACATCTCAAATTAGGCCACATGTTAGAGTTAGATTTGAAGATTCCTTCTAACAAAAAGCTACTTATGATGCTCAAATCAATAAATTTACCTTTTTATGAGTATTATATTACAAGTAAGCAAAATATATTAATATTTAATAGATTAATTATAAGAAATAAATGCATTCCACTCTTGATACATTCTAATGTATGGGAATCACCAAAAAAATCCTTAGGAGAAGCAAAATATTTATTGTATCTTTATTGAGAATTACTCAAGGAGATGTTGAGTGTATCCAATTAAGAAGAAGTCATATATATTTCTAATTTTTAAAGAATTCAAAGAGCAACTAGAACTTGAATCCAAAAAAGGATTAAGTATTTGTAGATAGATAATGAAAGAGAATGTATAAATAATGAATTCATGCTTTTTGTAAGTAGGAAAGTATCAAATAAGAGTTAACAATCACTTACACACCACAACAAAATAAAATAGTAGAATGGTTGAACAGAATTCTTGTAGAATAGATGAAAGTAATGTTTAGGACTACAAATTTTCCTAAATCTTTGTATACTGAAGCACCTAATACTACATGTCATGTGATAAATTGTTTGCCATCAAATGTAATTAATTTGAATACGTTGATGGAGATGTAGACTGGTAAGCTAGTAGATTACTCAACTTTATATTTTTTAGGATTTCATACATATACGATCTAAAACTCCCAAGAAAGAAGAAAGTTGGATCTAAAATCCTAAAAGTATATATTCTTAGGGTATGTTGAAGGAGTGAAGGAGTATCGCCTAAGGGATCCCACTACCCACAAGGTAATTATCAACAGAAATATAATCTATGTATAAAATAAACTACAATGAATTGTTGACAATGATAGTATGTTGAAAGAAGCTTCAAAAACTATCACAATGAAAGTTAAAAATAATCAGAGACAAGATATTCAAATTTCTATGGAGAAAACTCTAGAGCATGAAGCAAAAGAGCAAGTTTAGTCTGAGGCTTCAGAAGTTAGTCAGTCAACATGTGATAGAAGACAAATAGCATAACACTTAGAGTATGTTACAAAAAGCAATATTACATATTGTCTTCTAACAGAAAATAAAGAACCTTCAATATTTTATGAAGCTTTAAATGATTCTAATTACATATCAGTGGATGAGAACAATGGAGATAAAAATTAAAGCTCTACACAAGAACAAGACTAAGAAGCTTATACTATTACCACTTGAAAAATATTCATTAAAAACAAATGAGTTTACAAGATCAAGTAGGATAACAATGATTAAGTAGAATATTATCGTACAAGATTTGTGATAAAGAGATATGCTTAGAAAGAAAGGATTATTTTTAATAAGAATTTTTCCACAGTGATTTATCTTACAACAATTAGAGTGGTAATGACTTTGTATTATATTTTTTTTTACATTTGGAGCAGTTGGATGTAAAAACTATATTTCTTCATGAAGAATTTGAAGAATAAATTTTTATATTCCAACAAGAAGGTGCTGAAACAGGTAAGGAGAATTTGGTTTGTATGTTGAAAAAATATCAATATAATCTACATGCACCCATATATTAGTATAAGAGATTTGATTCCTTCATTATTATCCTTGGATGGATAGAATCAATTTAGATCATTGTACGTACAACAAAATTTTTGAGGATGAAAATGATTTCATCATTTTATTATTGTACTTGGATGATTTGTTCGTAGTAGTCTTAAGAAATATCAAATCTAAGATTTGAAGACGTAATTGGCTAGGGAATTTGATATAAAAAACTTGTATTCAATTCATCAATTTTAATTGAAAACATAAATTTACTGAGACAGAAACAACAATAAGATTTTACTTTCTCAAGAAAATTACTTTAACAAGCATTTGTGATGCTTCACCATGCAAAGTAGTAACTCAATTATTACTCTACTTCCTATTAATTTTAAGTTATCCTCAAGTATCCATTGGAGTACTGTGAAAAGGATTCTCAAATATATTAGAGGAACCTCAAATACTATATTTTGTTATGAATGTTCGAATCTTATTGTCAAAGGTTATATTGATACAGACTATGCTAGATATATTGATAATAGCAAGTCTACTACGGGCTATATTTTTACTCTTTCTGGAGGAGTTATAAGTTGGGCTTTAAAGTAACAGTATATTGTGTCTACTTCTATGACATAAACAAAGTATGTTGTAGCTATAAAAGCAATTAAAGAGGAAATCTAGATTTAGATGTATTTGAAAGAACCTGGATATAAATAAAATAAAATTATTTTATTTTGTGATAGTCAGAGTAGTCTACACTTAGCAAGAAATCTAATATTTCACTCTAAGACAAAATATATCATATTTAATATCTTTTTGTATAAGAGAAAGTTAAAGAAAGAAATGTGGATATGTAAAAGATTCACACTGATAAGAACATAAAAGATTTTTTGACCAAATTGATCAATACTAACAAGTTTAAATGGTATAGAATTTCATGTGGCTTAACAAGAATGTAAGCAAACATATACAAGTGAGAAATATGATTTTTAAGTGGGAGAATATAATGACAAAGGGATTGGAGAAATATTATCTTACCTACATTAGAAATTCATTTGAGATTTATAATTTTTCTTCTATAAAATGAGATTCCTTCTCATTTGAAAAACATCTTAATCCAAAATCTCTTAATTATTTTTTTTTGTATTGTTTATTTTATTATCTTAAGGTTAAATATTCTAATTTTAAATTATTATTGTGGGTTTTATTTTTAAAATATAAATCTACTAACTTATATATAAACCTATATAAACATATATATAAATATCTATATATATATACATATAATTATACATAAGTATATAAATATATTTATATATAATTATATATCAATATATATGTGTGTGTGTGTGCGTGCGTGTGTGAATATATATATATGTTTATGTCTATATTATATACACATATAAACATACACATAGCCACACACACACACATATATATATATATACATATAAACACACACACACACATGTGTGTGTGTGTTTGTGTGTATCTTTAAATGTATATATATATAGATATAGACACACACACACACACATATTATATATATATATATATATGTTTATCAATTTATATATATGTTTATCAATTTATATATATGTTTATATATCTACATATATTTATGTATACTTGTATATGTATGATTATTTATTTTGTATGTATATATAAGTATTTTGATTTATTTATCTCATAATAATAACTGAGTGACTAGTGACATGTATTTTTTGTAAATGGAAGACAAGTTCAAATATAACTACGTTGCTTGTAAATCATTATTTAGTTTCTCGCATTTTTAATAACACAATTTTAAAATTTTGTTTCACCTTCCCCTAATCTTTCTTACCAACTTAAGAGTATATGTATATAATAAACTTTTGAATTAATCAATAATATTAATAGTGATCACAATCAAGAATATTTAACTTTAAAATTCTTATATGATACAGTGTATTAGTAATTATTTAAACGTATCTGTATCATTTTCTAACAATAATTTTTTAATTAATTAAATCTAATTTTATTTTATTTTCATATATCAGATGAAAAAATTGGGTTGAAAAATTTCAATGCTACAAAATTAAATTATTTTATAATTTATAGTAATTTTTTTAATTATTAAAAATTTACTGTCAAAAATTAAATATTTTATGTTTGGTATTCCAAACACAAATATCCCAATTCATGAAACTATGGGTTCCACTAAATGTCTCTTTGGTTGATTTTAAGTTGGGCTAGTAGTTATCCATAAATTGTCCAGTAGCAAGTATTTCTTTCTACTTAATTTGCATTGCGTTACCCAACCTTGTCTTCCTTTCCTTGTCTGGCCTTCTTTCTTGCAGCTATTATCCCACAAATGGGCTTCGTATCTACCTGTCCATCTGTGTCTGAATAAAAGATACAAATTACTAAAGTTGCGTTAAATATATTTATTTATTTTCAAGTACGAAAATATCTATTGCGGTGGAGCTTTGCCAAGACAATAATCAATAGTCGAAAGATAGTAATTAATGAATTACCCACCTTGTGACACCTCTGTACTGTGATGTTCTTTGTCCAAATGTGTCTATGGACTTTCTGCAGACTGTTCGCTTTTGACCAATTTTCTCTGCCGGTACGCTTTTCTTGGTTTCTCCGATCAAACATTCTGTCACCAGAGGTGTGATATGCCCTTGAGTCGTCACACAGCTAGACTGTGACCCCGGGCTCACGGCCAAGCTGAGCGACTGCAACTCCCGGTAGCCAGTCGCAGCACCTGCTCCATCACCACTGCCCATTTCCGGGTAAAAATGGTTTCCTTGAAATGAGAAGAAATCATCTTGGTGGTTAAAGAGTTGGAGATGGTGATTGAGAGATTGGGCTGTGCTTAGATCTTGTTCTTCTTCTTGTTCCTTCTGCAGGTTGTACAGGCTGTCTAAACTTAGTCCCATTGCTCCTATTTCATGCGTAGAGTATGAATCAGTTGCTATTGTTGCACCACCGAGAAAATCTTCTAGCTTTGGAGAGGTTGGGACTAAGATTTTAGACAAGGGAAATGAAACAAATTAACAAACATACCAAATGAGATATGAGAATCTTCGTTGAAATTAAATATCTTTTAGTAATCTAAAAAGCTTGAGAGTTCTGAGGCGAAAGAAGGAAATACCTTGGGATTGCATGAAACAGAGACACCCGTCTGACTTTAGAGGCATAGCTGATTGAGGAGTGTTAAAGCTACCTTTTTGTAGAAACTTGTAGTAAAGTTCAGAACTGTTAATTGAACAAGTGGGAAGATAGAAGCTGTTTGATGGAGCAGGAGAAGCAACGGGAACGTTTGGAGATGGAGAAACTGGGCTTTGATGGTGATGGTTGTAATGGGGATGACGAAAACAACGGTGTTGCGGAGACAGTGAGAAGGCTAACCAGTTGGTGTTATTTCTACCTTCACTCACAGACCTCATTTCCATCTGCCTTTTTTTCTCACTAACACACACACACTCTCTCTCTCTCTCTGGTATTCTCTGCCTCGACTTGTTTCAGTGATGATCACAATTCACAACTATATATGATTTCTCTCTCTGTCTCTCTTTATCTCTCTCTCTAATAAAGCAATTATTGGTGAATATCATAAATCTCTCTCCTCTCAGTGTCTCTCTTTCTCACTCTATCTCTCTCTGCATCCTATATTTTCAAGACCGCTTGGTTTTTTGTTTTCTAATAGCAGAAGCAAAACTCACACAACTCCTCACATCCCCATGCAGTGTTCTCCCCAACCACACAAATGTCTAACTCTCTTCTTTATTTCTCTTTTTCGTCAATTAGAGGAATATTATTGGTCCCTTTAATCTCAGCAAAAGGAATGAATTCCATCAAGCCGTGCCGGGAAGACACCCAACACGCCATAGGGATCTGTGTGTAAAACATCTAATCTAGGTATTTGAGGACCACATAGTTAATTTTATTTTTCGGTTATGATGCCATCCAATCCACAGAATTTTTATTCGCTTACAATATATGTGTAAGGGCTATATTGAACTTTTTTATACGCTCACAAATTACAATATAGATGAAGCTTTGAGCATTGTTTCCATCAAATTCGAATTGAGCATTAACTAGATTCTATCAAATTAAAGATCAAAGTTTTTTGTATCCACAAATTCCATAACACAAATAATGTCAAGCAACAGTTCATCCACATAATCTTTATTTGATAAAACGGAGCCTGCTCATTTTATTTGGCAAAATATTTGGCAAAATATTTGGCAAAATATTTGGCAAAATATTTGGCGTCCCTTAATGTAATTTGAATCACCCAATTTCCCATATGTGGGTCCCACGTGAATAAATTATAAGTTCAGAATATTTATTAAAAAAGCAGACCAAACCTTAGCATAAATCCGTCTCAGAACTCTAGATATAAACTAAGCTGTAGCGAAGATATTAGATGCTTGCATAGCCTAGCTATAACTTTATCCCATCTCAATCTTGCTCCCCTGGTTGCTCTCTCCTTTTTCTCTTTCTTAATCTCGTGTCTGTATTTTTTAAATGACAACACAGTGTGGATTGAGAACTGAATCTAGTGATGCGCAGCGGCCAATAGGAGCGAGGAAGAGGCGGAACTCATATCCAGTGATGACTGAAGACTAGTTAGCTTTAATTCTACGGTCCACATGGGCTTGAATGTGAGCACGACCTCTGCCCTCCCCAGTAGTCACTTCAATAGTACAGTGTACCCGTCCCTCCCTCCTTCCCCCTCACCCTCACCCTCATCCTCCCACTCCCCCTCCCCCCTCCCCAACTCTCTCTCCCTCTCTCTTTCTCTCCCTCTCTCTCTCTCTCTCCCTCCCTCTCCCTCCCTCTCCCTCCCTCCCTCCCTCCCTCCCTCTCCCTCCCTCCCTCTATCCCTCTCCCTCTCTCCCTCTCCCTCTCTCTCCCTCTCTCTCTCTCTCCCTCTCCCTCCCACTCCCTTTCCCCTACCTCTCTCCCCCTCCCTCCCTCTCTCTCCCTCCCTCCCTCTCTCTCCCTCCTTCTCTCTCTCTCTCTCTCCCTTACTCCCTCTCTCTCTCTCTCTCCCTTCCTCCCTCTCTCTCCCTCCCTCCCTCCCTCCCTCTCCCTCCCTCCCTCTCTCTCCCTCCCTTCCTCTCTCTCTCCCCTTCTTTCTCTCTCTTCTTTTCCCTCTCCCTCTTTCTCTCCCTCTCTCTCCCTCCCTTCCTCCCTCTCCCTCCCTTCCTCCCTCTCCCTCTCTCTCTCCCACTCCCTCCCTCCCCCCCCCCCTTCTCTCCCCCCCCTCTCCCCCCTCTCTCCCACTCTCTCTCCCACTCTCTCTCCCTCTCCCCCCCCCTCTCTCCCACTCTCTCTCCCACTCTCTCCCCGACTTTCTCTCCCTCTCTCTCCCTCTCTCTCGCCCTCTCCCTCTCTCTCTCCCCTTCTTTTTCCACAACTCTCTCCACCCCTCCCCATCTCTTTCCCCCTCTCTTCCCCTCCTGTCTATTTTTATACATCTCTTTGTTTTTTCTCGAAAATTCAATGCTTCACCCTGTCCATGCAAAGATTCAGCTGAGCCAGATTGTGCGTACCCTCCGGCCTCCGAACAAATATTATTCTTTTTAAAAAAATAATAAAAAATTGTGGCTCAAAGCCTAGCATCTTGAGAAATAAGCAGTGCTAAAAAAGTGTTTTAGATTTTAATATAATGGATACGGATGACTAGGTTTCGAGATGAATCGTTGTTTACAAAAATACACTTTTTCAATCAGACAATCCTATTATATTCATGCTTCTTTTATATAGCGATTAAGTGCCACAAGTATCTCTCTTCCTACTATCGTGGGGATGAGGTAATATCTAATATTTCTGTTTTAAGCCATGAGAGAGAGTTTCAATATTCGTTATTTATTCTAGAAGGCCAAATTTTGCTTGAAACCCATGAAACCACTTGTGTTCCAGCATAATTCAGAGAACATTTATATTAATTGCCATATTTATCTTCTGGTGCAATTTGCAAAAAAATAATAAAAAAAAGGACTTAATTTTTCAAAATTAAAAATTATTACATGTGAGTACAAAATGCATACACTACAACAAAAATAATAATCAATGATACCTAAAAAGCATTATTATATATATATAATATCAATTATCGAGAGCGTCATCCGCTAGCGTGACATAAAAAGTCTATACATATAATGACACTTTTTTGCAGTGTCGTTGAATCATAGATTGACGCTAAAATAAAGCGTCACTTTTTATTAACAATGACGCTTTATTTTAGCGTCAAGGTATGATTCAAAGACACTGCAAAAAAGCATCATTATATGTTGTAGCTATCGAAAATTTTTTTAATACTATGACACTTAGAAAAAGTGTCAATGAAGATTATAATTTAAATAAATTTAAATTTAATAATTATTATAAATATATTTTCACTTGTTATTGTAATACTGCATGCACATAATAATAACATTCTTTACAATTCATACCAAGAAAACAGTTTTCAAGTACAATGAGGAACTCAGACTTCTTACCAATCAAAAAAAATATAACACAAATTCAACATTCGTTTCTTAAATTCAATTCAAATTTTCTGATATATGCAACCCAATTGTGCCTTAACTCCATAAAACTGATTCCTGCTTGCCTGACAAAATTGAGAGTTAATTTCTAAATAAGGTAACTTGCATACAAATAGATGAATAATAAATACTTACACTTGCAGAAATAAATATATTATAGAGAATTGAAAAAAAAAACAAGAATGATAACAACATATCATAAAAAAAATTTATATAACAATTGACATATACGATTAAACAAATTTAACAAAAACAAAAACAAATTTAGTAGTAATGGATAAAATATAAAGCTGGAGATTTATCAATTATGACATAAAAGTTGATAAAATTTTTTAAATACAAAACAATAATAATCCATTTAACACCTAAAGGTGTGTAGTGAGTTTAAAGATCTCACAAACAACTTAAAAAAATACTACAAAAACTAATTAAATAGCATAAAATGAAAAGTTTAATTACTTGTCATCTTCCCAACACATCAATTAAACTCGATGAGATACTATGTAATTTAATTTCAAGTTCTATTTGATTACACAAATATAGTAATCTAATTAATATATATTTTTAGATTCATTAATAAAATATTGGCTGCATTAAAAAAAATTCGTCTTGAAATAATTATTGTGTTTTATAAGGGTGAAAAGGTAATTTATACTGTTGTGGTAAAATAGTGAAGCCAAAAGTCGAAATCACAATTTATTCCATTGTCAATCTACAACAAAAAATCTATGGTTGACAACATACATAAAAGATAGAATGAAAACAAAAAAATTCTATTTAGTTATTGAAGTTTTGAATATTTAATTGAAAGTAAGAAGTAATAACTGTGATCTCATTAAAAAAATACATTTATTATCACAAATGTGCATGGACCATTCCAAAGTAGGATGATCTCCTTACTTGACCAGAAAAAAGTTTACCTTTAAACACCTAAGAATCATGCATTCAATATACTAACGTTATTCAACATATGAAAAATATTGAAATATAATGATTGTGTAAGTTAAATACTAAAATGTCTTCAAATGAAATTGTCGAAGAATTTATCTTAAGTCATAGTTTTGTTCAAAAGAGATATAAATTACGAACCTCATCAAAAGTTAATGTTGTAAATACCAAAATTTGTTCATGCTTCAATAAAAAAGGTATCCCCAATGCTTTTCAAACCGAGGAAAGTATTAAATGAGTCACCAACATCACTCATTCAGATCGTACTTCATCCAACTCTTCTTTGTTGTATGATTCCTTCCCATTAAACTGTTGAAAAGTAAAGTATTTTCTTAATCAATAAAATTGTAAAACTAAAAATAACTGATATATTGAGAAATAACAAATAAACACATACCTTTGATGTTAGAAATCCTTGATCAAGAATGATATCTCTTATATATCTCATCACATAGTATCCACATTCAACACTACCTTGTTGTCTTGGGCATTGAATGTAAAATAAAATTAATATATATTTATATGTAGTTACTTGCAAGTCATATTGTAAAAAGTTTAAAATTAAGCAGAAGATACTAAATATTATATTACTCAGTTAATGAATTATGTACCCCTAGTACAACCCAATTAGGCTCTCTTTTTGATGATATATGTTTTTTAAAGTGAAGATTTCTTTGAGCCCTGTATTAAGAAAAAAAATTTATGTTGCCACCAAATGCTTCATTATATAATAAGAAGAGAAAAACTTACATATTAATAATGTCTTTAAGATCATCTGCAGGTTGATGATGCAAGGAATCAAGGTAATAGGCGATCAAAGTCCTTATTTCAAGCACCACCAATACCCAATGACAATTGCAAAATCAACATTAGTGTAACATCATATCATTTATAATTTGATATATATGCATACTTATAATCTTACTTATGTTAAATAACTTACCATAGGTTCTATGGAATAAAAACAAAATCTGCATTATTTGCATTCATCGGCCGATTAGTTATAACCCTTGACCTATTTTTCTTGCTTGCTTCTCTTAATCCAGCTTTGGAAACCAATGTCGGATTTACAAAAATAAATCGCTCTTCCTCTTTAGCATCAACCATCTTTTTATGCAAATGTCTGATTTAATTTCACACAATATTTAAAAGTTATAATATTTTAATTTAACTAATATTAAATACAATTCGCATAATGAAAAATTAAAGCATAAATAAAATAGTTAAAATAAATGAAAAACATATTAAATTTTTATCTTACCATATATAGAACAAAAGGAAATTAGATGACACCTCTGTTGATGATATAATGATATCCATGTCTTCTTTCATGATGAATGTGTTAAATGACTGTTCAAAAATATCCTCTATGATTTCTACTGCATGTACGATCTCATCATTTAACAAGCACCCAACTAATGTAGCAAAGTTCTTGATATCTACGGGATTCTCATCATTTAAACTCAATGTTCTCTCTATTACTCTGTTTCTTAAATTTCTTTGAATCCTATCAAACATAAAATATCTTTGTATAAATAAGAATTGTCTTAGATAAACTAGTATTATTATTATTATTAAGAAATATTTTATTTTAAAAAAAAACCACATACATGGATACGAAGAGTAGAAGGAATGAAAAATTGAGCAGTCCATAAAATTTGATGCCCAATAACATCTCCAATAGTGGTAATTTGGCTTGGAATAGGTACAAGAAGTAATGCATTTGGATCATAAGAAACATCCATGGCAACAAGGCAGTTATCACCACATTCGAGTACCATAGTTCTAGATGTGACAACATTTTCTTTTGTCCCTATGGCCAATTGACAATTCCTTTCTTGTAAAATGAAACTTTATTGTTTAGTTATATGCAATCATCTAAAGTTGATAACTTTCACGTAGAAAAGTAATAGTTAGACAAAATTGAGTTATCATAACTTAATGAGCTTATTAATATAATTGATCATACTAACTTATATTGTAACATTACTTATATTTTTTCATATCAACTAGGTAAGTTGATATGAAAATTATGAGTTTGTGATACCATATTTATATTAGAGAACATAATATTAAATACAACCTTTTTTGCTGCTAGCATTGGTGGAGCATGATCTTCTACTCGACGTTTTGGTTACTCAACACTCTCCGGAAGGACAATATGTTTTTGAAGCATGTTAGAGCTACCAATATCAGATTGAGATGCGGTGGGTACCATCTGAGAGAGTTGGAATAAAATCTTTGCCTCAAACTTTGATTGTCGCTCTTGTGATTCTTTCATAAATTCACGCAAAGCACTATCAGCCATAGAATGAAAATAATTTCTTGGAGTATAATGATTTCCTTTAGCTTGTACTCAACCACTATATTCTGGAGTTCCCAATGCTTCTGCAAGTATGTCATTTCCATTGAAACTCAAACTGATTTCTTGTGACTGTTGCAACTTCATATCCTGATACACAATTCTATTATAAAATTAAATATCATATTGGTTACAATAAATAAGTTTATACAGTAAAAGAAATATTTGTTCCATAACTAATACTTACAATCTTTTCCACAATTGGAATGACCACTTCATCATATGTGCCATCTTTTTTAACCATCACTTTCTTCCATAATACACTTCTATCAATGACTGAATTAAAGCCAGTTTCTACCGACTTTTACAATATTGCAATGTAATATAATGAGTCTCTAGGCAAATTCAACAAAAAATAAAAAGTAAAGTAACAACATATTTAACTTACCATCTCCGTTTCAAGGCCATCATATCCCTTCCTACTAAGATGATTATAAATATACTTTTTCCTTCTTTCCTTTTTAACTTCTCTAAACTCCTAAAATTTTTAATTTATATTAAGTAAAGAAAAATTGAGAAAATTCCATGAAAATAATTCGAAATATACCTGAAATCTTTGAGTCACTCTTTCTTTGACAAAAATTGTCCAATCTTCATCTTCAATAAAACTGTATTCAGATGGTAGTTTTTTAAGAAGCTTGAGTTGGTCTTTGAATGGAATGATATACTTTGCTGTCAACATGTTCTTGAAAGATCTAAAGCACCTGCCAATTGTTTTCATACAATTCCTTCTACTTTTACAATCCAATGTAAATACAGCATAAAAGTAATGAACATAGTTATAAGTTGTTAAAAAAATTTGCAAATAAAATTAGAAAACGTTAAAAATATAAAAAATAAATACAAGTTTACCTCAATGGAGTCCCACGATTTATTCTTCAATTACTTGGGTACATGGTGCCAAGTGCTATATCTAATTGGGACAATGGTACTTGCCAATACCCCTAAATAACTTGTGAGATCCACTGCAGCTTGTCCGACATAAACACCTTTGACATTATGCTGAACTGAAAGTTTAATTCTTTTACACCTATTCATGATAATCATTGGATTAATATTTGTTTCATTGTAAGAAAAAAAAATCTTAATAAAATATATAAATGGTAGAGACAAGTAAACACATATTTATATATTTACAAAAGAAAATCATAATTTTAATAGAATGATTAAGTATGGTAAAACATTAATAAAAAAACATAATTTTAAATAAGTACAAATGAAAAAATAAATAAATTTATTTATGATTGATCTCACTGGTGCACTACATTTAATTTATTTTAAGAACAAGAATAAATTTATGAATGAATTATTACATGGATGTCATTTTATGTCACCTATGCTAAGGCAGGATATTGTTTTTTTTGAAGTTATCATTGTGACATTGGTGTTCTCAATGAATGAACATTATCTACTTATATTTTTGTTGAACAGTTGCTATATAAAAATTAATATTAACATATTGAATAAAAAAATCATAACTCCTAAAATTTAGAAAAAAAATTGCAACAAAACTAAATAATTAATATTTTATTGCTCTTCAATTCATCAAAATAAATCAAACTATTCTTTCCCCTCTTCAATGTAGACATTTAAAATGAAAAATGTTGAATATAAAAAAAATATGGATCAGATAAAAAAGTACCTGGGTGAGAATCAAAAAAATCATCCAATAGATGCAAGATAAAATGTAACTCAAGAGTTGTTGTGCATTAATAAATATGTGGGTTGCATCAATTTGTGATTCGATCTAATTCTAATATACATACACATACACACACGTTTATTGCACTTGTAATTAACACTTAATATGAGAATGGTGAAGGTGATAGATTGGCAAAGCATCTGCATTTATAAGGAGAAGTTGGCTTCGGGTTTGAATAAAAGAATCACGGTGGCAAACTATAGGAATTTTAAACAAGGATCACTCAGTTCAGCCCAACTCTTCCGCTGTTCTCGCCGAGTGCTCCCGAAAAATAGAGCATATAATACTGCGTTTATAATATATGCGGTATATGCTAAATCACTCGAAACACGTTCACATTAATTAATTAGGTTAACGAAAGCGGTGAGCTAATACAAGTATAATCATAATGGAGAAACTTACAGGATGCTGCAAATATGGCCAATGATTTCGAAGACGCGAGCTTGAATCCTAGCTGTTGGAAATGGTCGAACGTGATGAAGAGAAGCACAACTCTTTCTAGCGATAAATTAATCTATATAATTAAGTTAAAAATACTATTAAATTTTTTACATAATTATATTAAATCACTTCTAGAAACAATATTAATCTAAGTTTTATTGTAGCAACAATGACACTTCTAGAAAGTGTCATAAAAACTTAATAAATTTTACAAAAATATCGCTTTTAGAAAAGTGTCATTAAATGTCTAATTACCCATAGTATAATGACGTTTTCTGAAAGCGTCGAGATATAAAGCGTCATTAATTTGTTGTTTTGTTGTAGTGATGATTCAATATTACTTATAACCTTTTGCATGTCAATTAAAAAAATGTCAAGTCAGCAGGCATTTTGATAATTTATGATCTGATATTTAAATGTAAATATAATTATGTGTGTGTGTGTGTGTGTAATTATTTATCTATATATTCTCAAAAATACATGTATAATGGATTGATATTTATAAGTGTTTATACTTTAAGCTTAAGTATCATACTCATGATGATTAATATACTTAAATTTTGAGTTTCATCATATAAGTTTATCTCATGTATTTGAGTAATAAGGGTTATCACTTATTTTCTACTTTATGCTCAAGTAAGCTTCGTGGTTTACTTATCACTAATCATTATGACAAAGTTATACAAACCTACTAATAGTAAAAACATTAATTCATGTTCTATATAATCATTTATTAAGTAAAACCCAAATTCATACCACATTTCTAAAATTACACAAACACTAGACCCATGTTAATTTAATATAAATTTTTGAGTCCACCATAGAGGAGAGTTATTTGAGAGCCATGCACTATAACTATAAGAATTTGTATTAATATTGAGTCTCTTGCTTACTTGTAGAACCTATAAGGAGTGAGAAATTCATTATTAGGGTTTAGTAGTTACCATATCTTTACTTGTATGAATGAGAAGAAAAGTAAAACGAGAGATTCGTTGGATATTTTCTATCTTTTATATTTATACTTGGGCAATATTTCATTACTCTACTAAAAATTCTTGGCTTTCAGAAAAAGATTGCAACTTCAGCCTTCATTTATTCAGCTTGAGGTCATGAATTTAGAAAATATCCATAACTTTGGTCTATATCTTGATTTTTCTGAAGTTTTATATGGATATGACATTGTGAATTGGTTGCAAATTCATGCTGTTGTCATCGTGAAATCCATAAAAGGCCATGACACTAGGATATGATCACGAAGTAGTGAATAACTTCTCATTTTATTATATAGTCATGATACTATGTAGAAATCATGGTATTAGCAATAGTCTTTCTTGAGTTTTATATCGATACGACATAGAGAAATAGCCATGAGACTGAAAAGTGTTGGAAAGAAGATAGAACAAGATAGAAAAAACAAATAATAAAACTTTCGTAATTGAACACTTAAAAAATACTTCAACCACTTAAGAATGCAATTATCAAATACATATACAATAAAGCTATTTATAGGTTACAAGAGCCTACTAAAATCTCAACTACCTTAGATTGAGTTTTTAACTTTGAATTTTGAATTTTGAAAATTCAAAGTTACATAAAATTCTAAACTAACTTAGACCAAGTCTTTAACTTTGAATTTTCAAAATTCAAAATTATTATTTTTTTCTAAAATATGTTTATGATTCAACACCCTCCCTTAAACTTGATTTTATTACTTTAAGTAAACTTCTTTGCCTAGTGAAATCTTCTTGCTTGAGAGACTTGATAAAAACATCGGCTAATTGATCATGAGACTTCACATGCTCCAACTGTACATCCTTCTTCGCAATGCACTCTCTAATATAATGATAGCGAGTATCAATATGCTTACATCGATCATGGAAGACTGGGTTCTTGGCCAAAGCTATTGCTTACTTGTTATCCACAAAATTTTTGGCCGGCTCTTGTTGTGGTACCCCTAACTCTTTTAATAGATTTCGAAATTAGATTGCATGACATACACAATAGGTAGCTGCTACATACTCTGCTGCACATGTGGAAAGAGTGACAATTAGCTGCTTCTTTGATACCCAAGTATAGGCAGTGTCTCACATATAGAATACAAACCCAGTGATACTCTTGTGATCATCTATGTCTCTACTGTAATTACTATCGCTATACTCAACATGCTTAAAATTATCACAAATTGAATAATACACGCCGAAGTCTGTAGTACCTTTAATATAGCGAATGAATATCTTTACTATCTTTCAATGAGTTGTTGGATTCTCCATGTATCTACTAATGACTCCAACCACAAAAAAAATATCAAGCCTTGTACATGTTAGGTAGCGTAGACTCCCCACTAAGCTTTTGTAGAGAGTGGGATCCATCTTACTTCCTTCCTCATGCTTGGATAATTTGATTCCACATTCTATCGGTGTGCCAACTGGATTAGAGTTATCCATCTTGAACTTCTTAAGTTTTGTATATCTTTATCATAACCTTCTTGAGTGGTTAGGATCCCCTTTTTTTCTTACTTAACTTCAATACTAAGGTAGTAAGACATGAGCCCAATATCAGTCATCTTGAACTCCTTTGTCATTTCTTTCTTGAACTTATCAAACTTGGATTGCTACCTGTGAAGATTAAATCATCGACATACAAGCATACAATAAGAAATCACCATTTTCAATTTTGATATAGATTGTATGCTCATATGAATACTTGATGAAATTTCTTCCTTGAGGTTATTTATCAATTCGAGCATTCCAAGCTCTTGGAGCTTGCTTCAATCCATACAGTGCCTTCTTCATATTTGAAGACTTTATCTTCTTCTCCTTTTACTTCATACCCTTATGGTTGCTCAATATAGACTTATTCTTCAAGGACTCCAATTAGGAAGTTGGATTTTACATCCATTTGTTGTACCCTCCAATTATTTTGAGCAGCCGAAGAAATAAAAAATCTAATAGTTTCTAATCGAGTAACTGGAGCAAATAACTCATAATAATCAATATCGGCTCTTTGACTGTAACCGTTTGCCACAAATCTTGCCTTGTATCTTTTGACTTCTCCTTTGATATTTTTATTGCTTTGTACACCAATTTCACACTAATTTCCTTGTGCCCTTTAGGAAGTGAAGCTAATTCCCATGTATCAATCTTCTTGATTGCCTTTATTTCTTCATTCATTGCTTGTTTCCAATTCTTGTTTCCAATGAAATTTTTCTATTTGCTTCTTGAAAGTTCATATGCTCACAATTGACAAAGAGACAAAAAAGAGTAAGATTCTTTTGATTTTCTATTACCTAATATATTTCTTGCATGCTTATGAAATGTAGAATTCTTTCACTTGAGCTTTCATCTTCTTGAATTGTCCCAGTTGGTAAAATTGGTGGGGGTAGTAGGCTCATCTTCTACTTGTTCTAGTGTTGGATATTTCACATCATCTTCTTCAACATAAGAGAAGAAGTTGTAGTCTTCATTTTGTTGTCCCCAATCCCATACTCCTTCATCGAATATGACATCTCAACTAATGATTATCTTTCCAGTATCATAGTTATAAAGTTTGTAGCATTTAAAATTTGCATCATAACCAATGAAGATGTATTTCTGATTTTTATCATCCAGATTGCTTCTTTGTTCATCAGGGACATGTACATGAGCTATGCCTTTAAAGACTTTTAGATGGGAAATACATTGCTTCCTTCCACCAAAGCTTCTTGTGGTATTTTCTCCCATACACTTCTTTTTGGATATCGATTGGATAGATTCACTGCACATGCAATTTCTTGGCCTACAATTCTTGTGGTAGGTTCTTGCTTTTAAGCATGCTTTTCACCATATCAAGGATAGTTCTAATCTTCCTTTCTGCCACTCCATTTTGTTGGGGGATCTCGGAACTGTGAGAGGTCTTTGAATTCCATGATCTTCACAATATTTCTGAAATTTGTCGATGTAAATTCTCCTCCATGATCTGATCTCATGGATTTGATTGAAAGCTCACTTTCCTTCTTAACAATGGCTTTGAACTTCTTCAGGTTTTCAAATACCTCTGATTTTTCTTTTAAGAAATATACCCAATTTTTTCTTGAAAAATCATCCATAAAGAGAAGAAAATAGTTGCTCTTACTAAGTGAGCATGACTTGATTGGACCACACACATCCGTATGTATAAGTTCCAGTGGCTTTCGAGCTCTCGAGCTTGACTCTTTTGGAAAACACTTATTGAATTGCTTTCCAAATAGATATCCTTCACATATTTGATCAGGATGACTAATGACTGGTAGCCCTCTTACCAGTTATTCCTTGGAGAGTAATTTCAATCCTCCTAAATTGAGATGTCCAAACCGACGATGCCAAAGCCAAGTTGTGTCTTTGTAACATGCCTTAAGATACTTTGCACGGTCACTTTGAATGCCAAGCATAAATATTTGATTTTTTGATATTGACACTTTAACAATTAAATTATTCTTTTTATCTCTTATAGAAAATTTTTTATCTTTTAGATGGATATCATAATCTTTCTCTAAGAGCTGTCCTAGACTTAAAATATTACTTTTATTGTTTGATACATAATAAACATTGGAAAATAATTGATGCTTTCAATTTTTTTTCGGATAAGAATATTACCTCTACCTTTCATCGCTACTTTTCATGTTTGGTACCATGAGTTATCTTCACTTTTTGCATTGCCATTATAAGCCAGTAACAAGGTTTCACTATCTTGACTTTTTTCTTCCACATAATTGACCTTTTCTTCAACTCTTTTATTATTTGGAGCTCTACATTTTGAGGCATAATGGCCAAACCTTTTATTGTTATAACATTTGATATGCGACTTATCATACCATGATTTGTAGTTGTCTCATAACCTATTGTTGAGCTTTCTTCTCTTTGGATATTATTGTTATTATCATAGGACATCCAACTTTGTCCAAGTCCATGTCCACGTCCATGGCCTCCTTGACCGCGATCTCTTCCTTGTTGCTTTCTATCATTCTGGACATTATCAATCTGAGTTTTGATTAATTGCTCTACGATTCGTACCTTCTTCTTCCTCTTTTCTTCATAGGCTTGCAAGGAACCCATCAATTGCTCTATTATCATGACTTGCAAGTCTTTGGTTTCTTCAATAATAGCGACAATATGATCAAATTTTGAATCTATCAATCGAAGAATCTTCTCTATGATTCTTACATCACATAATATTTTACCATTTCTTTTTAATTGATTTGTCAATGTTAAGTCTCTAAAGAAGTAGTATGAAATGAATTCTCATTCTTTCTTATTTAAGGCTTCAAATTCAGCTATTATTGTTTGAAGACGTACCTTCTTAACCAGATCTGTGCCCTTATATAAAGTTTAAAGCTTCTCCCATGCTTTTTTTGCCGTCTTTGCTTCTGAGATTTTTTCAAAAGCATTTTCATCTAATCCTTGATAGATTTGATAGAGAGCCTTCTTGTCTCTCTTTCTTGAGTCTCTCAAACTATTCTTTTGAGCTCGAGATATGTCATCTTTATTTTTTGGTTCTTCATGACCTTTCTCTATTATGTCTCACACATCTTGTGATCCAAGGAGGGCCTTCAACTTAATGCTCCAATTGTCATAGTTACTCTTGTGGAGCACTAGGACTTGGAAGGGAATTATACTACTATTCACCATCACCGTGCTATTAACCATCACCTCTGATACCACTTTGTTGGAAAGAAGATGGAAGAAGATAGAGAAAAAAAATAATAAAACTTTCTTAAATGAACACTTAAAAATGCTTCAAACACTTAAGAATGGAATTATCAAATACAAATAAAATAGAGCTATTTATAGGTTACAAGAGCCTACTAAAATCTCAACTACCTTTGACTTAATCTTTAACTTTGAATTTTGAAAATTTAAAGTTACATTAAATTCTCAACTAACTTAGATCAAGTCTTTAACTTTGAATTTTCAAAATTCAAAATTATAATTTTTTTCTAAAATAAGTTTATGATTCAACAAAAAAGTCTTTTGTAAATTAGTCGTGGCCACAATGCTGGGAAATGGCTATTAAACATTATTTTTTCTTCATATCTCTAACGTGTTTGTGGTACTATGGGTGGCCATGGAACTTGTCATCTTTTCTCTCATATATCATGTTTCTATGGTGCTTTGAGGATGATGTAGCACTGACAATTAGCTCAAGCATACAAATTGTTGCTATGATTTTCTTTGATGACAAGAGTGATAACCTTGGAATTAGTTATACTTGAATAATATTCTTAGTAATTTTTATTATCCCAAAAATTGTGGCTCTGGATAATTGCAGTGGCTTTTGACTAAGTAATTTTGGCTTTATAATTTTCTATAACTTATATGTCATACCTTTGTTAATAATTCATAGCTCTAACTTAAGATTACTAAGTCATATTAATAATTAAGTAAAAGAGCTTATAGTTGGCCATGACCTTAATGTTGATTTGGCTATTTGATTCAATTAGTTTGGGCTTACTTGTGAATTTATTACTATGCCCTTACTTATATCCAATAAATGAACGCATGATATTTGCTATAAAGATGGATTTTACTGTTTACTTTTTATCAATTATCAAGACCTGTATATAAACTATTTTTTTTTTACTTTTTTGATATACTGGACACATTTTATTATTTGGATGTTTTGCTTTTCTCTCTGTTGCTAGAGCTCTCTAAATAACTCTTCTTCTTCTCAAGCTCTTCTTCTTCTCTCTAATATTCTACTCTCTAAAATCCTTTTTAAACAAGGATTTGTTGTTGTAAACAATAATCTGGTATTAGAGCAAGGGTTTTATCTGAGTTCGGAGATTTTTTTGAACAAATTGTTCGAAAAATAACTAATCCAGAATAGACGACCATTTTGACCTAACTCTTTTTCTTCACGATTTCCTTAGATCTAGCACAGGTTTGACCAGATCTGTTAAGATCTGAAGGTTTTGTATTGTTTAAACTATATTTTCTACAAAACCCCCAAATTTCTGTTCGGATACTTTTTTCTAAATTTTCTAATTAACATGTTTTTCAGAAATTAAAACTCATCAAACTCGGGGTCAATCTCCATTCCCTTATTTGATGGTGAGAATTTTGACTACTATCTTGTTAAAATATGCACACTATTTATCTCACAAGATATTTAGGAGATTGTGGTCACTGGATATGTAGAAACACCTAATTTTTCGACTCAGAAAAGAAAATAATTGATAAAAGAGAGAGAGCTGAAAAATTAAACATAAAAGCATTACTGTTCATCTAGCAGGGAGTCAGTAATATAATATTTCTTTGATTACTTGGATGTACTCAAGCCAAAGAGGCTTGGGACCTCCTAATCGAAAAATATAAAGAAGATAAGAAGGCTCGAGGAGCCCTTCTATACTCCTTAGAAAGGATTTTGAGAATCTGAGTATGAATAACTCAGACTCTCATTGAGTTCTCAACTCAGTTTCTGGACATAGTTAATCAACTCAAAATACATGGTGAAAATATCTCTGAGATTCGTCTTGTTGAAAAATTTTAAATATGTATGTCTGACAAGTTTGATGTCATTGTGGTAGTGATATAAGAGACTAAAGACCTGTCAAAGCTCACCATTCAACAAGTCTTGAGTTCACTGAAGTCATATGAAAGTAGATTTCTTAAAAGTGCTGAAGTTTCTGGAGAGACAGCAATGCAATCGAGATGGGAGAATTAGCCAACAAAAAAAAATAATCAAACTGGAGAGACAAGAAATAGAAGACAAAATACAAGGTAGGTTCCTAAAAATAAAAACATAGACAAACATAAAATCAATTCTTCAGTTGCCTCACATAAAAACTTACACATCTTATGCAACATATGCAAGAGATCAA
Source organism: Sapria himalayana (assembly GCA_029783825.1). Lineage (NCBI taxonomy): Eukaryota > Viridiplantae > Streptophyta > Magnoliopsida > Malpighiales > Rafflesiaceae > Sapria > Sapria himalayana. The sequence continues at coordinate 1,408,791 of JAREIK010017918.1, read as the reverse complement.
ACCACACTGCTACTGAGTGTTGGTTTCAAAAATAAAATCAGTTCTTAAACTATAAAAAGTTTGGGCATACTTCAGAGGATTGTAAAATAAATCCCAAATAATATGCTGGTTGCGTAGAGCAAGTAGTCTCTGTAGAACATTTGTTTTATGAAAATGAAACAAAAAAGCAACCATCAATAAATATATGGTTTCTGAACAGTGGCTGCTCAAACCACATGTCCGGTAACAAAATAATATTTGTGGATTTACTTTCGGTAAAAAATTCACAGGTGAAATTAGGTAATAGTGACTTAGTCGAGGCCTAAGCCAAAGACAAAGTGGCAGTACCTACTTCTACATGAGTCAACTTATAAATGATGTACTAGTACTTTTATTTCTAGCACTGGACCAGATCCTACTAAGTGTGAGACAATTAATGGAAAGATGATAAAGACCGGTGTTTAAAAATAATGCATGTGATATATTTTACCAAGGAAGTGATCAACCTTCATGGACAGTGAAAATGTCTAGTGGAAGGAGTTTTCCACTGATATTTAATCAAAAAATAGACATGGCATTGATTATGAATATCGAGTTTGAAGCCTCACTATAGCATTAAAGGTTTGAGCACCTAAATTATTTCAGCGTGAAAAATATTTTTTTAAAAACAACTAGTAAATGGAGTGCCATCAAACCTTGCCATTCCCACCATAGTCTGTGAAGAATGCTCACTGTGAAAACAAACTAGACAGAGTTTTCCTAAACACTCTACCTGGAGAGCCTCTAAACCATTATAATTGATACATGCTGACATTTTTGGACTCATGTATGTCTAATCTTTAGGCAACAGTAGCTACTTTTTACTGTTTGTCAATGACTGTACAAAATATATGTGAGTTTACTTCTTGAAGCAAAACTCAAAGGAACTTGATTGCTTCAAGAAATTCCTATCCCTTACTGAAAGACAATCTGGACTAAGTATGAAGACTCTAAGAACAGATAGAATGGGTAAGTTCCTCGCACAGAAATTCAATGATTTATATGAATTAATAAGAATAAATAAATATCTCACCACTTTTACTCACATCAATAGAATGGTGTTGTGGAGAGGAAGGATAGAATAGTAATGAAAATAACTCGGAGTATTCTGAATCAAAAAGGTAGAGGTGTCAACCAGGCTGGGTCGGCCCAGCCTGGCACGAGGCACGACGCGATTTGGTTGTGCCTAGGCCAGCACAATTCGGCCGTGCCTGGGCCGGCATGATTCAGCTGTGCCTGGGCCGGCACGATTCGGCCGTGCCTGGGCCGGCACGATTCGGCCGTGCCTGGGCCGGCATGATTCGGTCGTGTCTGGGCCGGCACTACATGATTCGGCCGTGCTTGGGTTGGCACGACACTAAAATTTCTCTTGCTCATGCCCGTGTCATGCTGTGCCGTGCCGAGGCCAACTGGGCCTCATGCTATGCCTGGCCTGGCACGATACCATGGCCCATAGGCACGCTACCTCATCACAAGTAGATAAAACCTAATTTTTTTTAAATTAAAGTTTTAGCGATGAGGTGGCACGTCGACGCACGCCGAAACCCTAATTTTTTTTAAATTAGGGGTTCAGCTGTGTGGCAGCACGACGGTGCATGGTTCCGTGGCGCGGTGGCATTATGGCACGTGCCGAAACCCTAATTTTTTTTAAATTAGGGATTCAGCCCGACCGAGCCGAACCCGATGGATTCATGCCGTGGGTTCGTGCCAGGCTAACTTCCACAGAACCGTGTCTAGCCCGACACGAAAGCATGGTCGGGCCGGCTAAAAATGGGATGGGCCTACCCGACACATCCCATTTGACACCTATATAAAAAGGTCTACCTAATGTTTATTAGGCAGAAATAGTGAACACTTCTTTCTATCTACTCAATAGATACCCTACTAAAGCACTGGATAATCTCACTCCAGTGTAAGCTTGTAGTTGGAGAAAACCTAGTGTTAAACACCTAAGAGTATTTGAGAGTATTTACTACTCCCATATATTGAATGCATGTAGAACCAAGTTAGACTCTAAGAGTCTAAAATGCATATTAGTAGGTTACAGTATGCAATCCAAGGGTTATAGACTATATTCACTAGAAACCAACTCATTTCTGGTGAGTAGAGATTTAATCATTGATGGAAACCGCAAGTATAATGAAAAATTCAATGAAAATGAAATTGCAGATAAAGAAGGTTGTAGTATTAATATTACAAAAATCAATAAATAGAAATGCACTCTAAGGTACAAATTCTACTCCCCTTTTGAATATGTTTCTAAATCTGCTTCTGAATATTTTTCTAAATCTGCTCCTGAATATGTTTTTGAATCTGGTTTTGAATATATTTCTGAATCTGCTTTTAAATCTGTTTATGAATCTATTTTTAAATCTGGTTTTGAATCTAAATATGAATCTAAATCTGAATCTAAGCCTGTATTAGATGAATCAAATAAAATAAACACACTTTTCAAATGTAAAACCATATCTAACATATACCAGAGATGTAATTACACCTCAGTTGAATCACTCAACTATGAAGAGACTGTAAAACATCAAGTCTAGATAAATGCAATGAAGACAGAAATGTCTATCATTGAAAAGAATCAAACTTAGACTCTAGTAGACATACCCCCAAATAAACACAATATAGGGGTCAAATGGATTTTTAGGATTAAAACTTGACCTAATACCAATCAGCCTATATATAATACTCGATTAGTGCCAAAGGCTACTCTCAAAAGTCTGGAACAGTTTACCTAGTCAGCTTTGCTCAAGTAGCAAGGTTAGAAATAATAAGGTTTGAAATAGCCTTAGCTAGACAAAAAGGTTGGAATCTATTCCAACTTGATATAAAGCCTACCTTTTTGAATGGAGAATTCAAGGAGAAAATTTATGTAGAACAACTCATTGGGTTTGTAAAACAAGGGAGTGAGCACTATATTTATAAATTAAACAAGGCTCTATATGGGTTGAAACAAGCTCCCCGTGCTTGGAGACCAAGTATGTGGATGACATAATTTTTACTAGTAATAAACCAGAATTAATAATTTATTTTAGAAGAGAAATGGAGACCAAGTATGAAATGTCGGACCTATGTAACCTGAAACATTTCTTAGGACTAGAAATATCTCAAGACATAAGGGGTGTGTCTATCTCTCAAACTGCATATATTAAATCTGTATTAAAAAATTTTGAAATGTGTGACTGTAAACCTGTCTCCACCCCTATTGTAGTAAACCAAAAACTTATTTTTTTCCAAGGCAGATTAGTAAATGGGAAGACATACAGAAGCTTGATTAGAAGCTTGTTGTATGCATCTGCAACAAGACCAGATATAGTATATTCTAATCATTTATTATCTCAATTCATGCATGCACCTAATCACATATATCTAAGTACTACTAAAAAATGTTAAGATATCTCAAAGGAACTATTGACTTAGGTCTGAAACACACTCGGACCGACCACATAGAAATATCTGGACACTGTGATAGTGATTGGGGTGGATGTCCAGATGATTACAAAAGTACCTCTGGATATGTATTCAATTTAGGAACTATGGCTGTTCCAAGAAACAATCCACAGTTACCTTGTCTACCACTAAAGATGAATGCATTTTAGCATTAGTAGCTACATCTCAAGCCTTATAGATGAGAAAGATATTGACCGATTTGGATAAACCATTAAACTGTCCAACTAATATACTTTGTGATGACCGATTGACTATATCCATTGTGAGTGGCATGGTTATGTATAGTCGAGCAAAACACATAGGTCTCTAGTATCACTTTATTAAAGATACCATTGAGACTAATGAAATCAATTTTCTATTTTGGAGAACAGAACAAGTGGTTGATATTTTCACAAAGCCTTTACCTAGAGAGAAGCTTGTCTATTTTTGGGAAAAGCGTGGGCTCTCACCAACTACATCAAATGAGAGAGATTGTTGATTGGGCTATTCGATTCAGTTGGTTTGAGCTTACTTGTGAATTTATTACTATGCCGTTACTTATATTCAATAAATGAACGCGTGATATTTGTGGTAAAGATGAATTTTACTATTTACTTTTTATCAATTATCAAGACCTATATATATATTGTTTTTTTTATGTTTCTGATATACGAGACATTTTATTATTTGGTTGTTTTGGTTTTCTTTCTATTACTGGAGCTCTCTGAATAACTCTTCTTCTTCTCAAGCTCTTCTTCTTCTCTCTAATATTCTGCTCTCTGGTATCCTTGTTAAACAAGGATTTGTTGTTGTAAAACAACACTTAAGTGCCAGTGGGGTACTTGCCTGCTGTGATAGAGAATTAATGTCATAGTCATTAAAATTTTCTGAGCTGGGAATTTATCACAGCTACTGATATCGTAGTTACTAATATGTCACACAATAGAAGGATTATGCTAACATATTGGTCATGGAGTACAAGAATTTTGCCAACCAATTAGGTTGGGTTTAAGTTAAAAATAGATGCCCAAACTACTCGGGATTCAGTGTTCTACCCTCTTTGTTAAACACCTCCAAAAGTCTATTGATTTCATAAGTATTCATCAAAATTTGTCAAAACACAAATATCATGAAATCAACCCATAATATCTTTATTTTTTATGTTTGCACATCATTATAAACTACCAAAATACATATACATATTTGGTAGTTTAAATACATAACAAACTTCCAGATTAAAATAATTACTCATCACTGAGTAATAAATTCTCCTTCCAAAAAAAAGAATAATGATATCAATAATCTCAAATCAATTCTGATAATGATAGAGATAACTAATATGATTTTCACAAAATGGGAAAACATATTGGTCACCTCTATCACTGTCTTGATTTGTATTACCATGATTCAATGATAATATCACAGCTACTAAATATGTCATAAAATGAAAGGATTATCCTAAAGGAAAATCATATTGGTCACCTTTATCACTGTCTTGATTTGTATTTTTATTGTTTATTCCCATTTCGTGAAAATCATATTGGTCACTTCTATCATTATGAGGAACTGATTTGAGATTTTTGATATTATTATTCTTTTGTTTGAAAGGGGAAGTTATTACTCAATGATGAGTAATTATTTTAATGGGGAAGTTTGTTTGATATTTAAACTACCAAATATTTATATGTATCTTGGTAGTTTATGATAATGTGCAAACATAAAAAATAAAGATATTAGGGTTGATTTCATGATATTTTTGTTTTGACAAGTTTTAATGAATACTCATTAAATAAATAAGTTTTTGGAGGTGTTTAACAAAGCGGGTAGAACATTGAATCTCGAGTAGTTTTGACATCTATCCGTAACTTAAACCCTACCTAATTGGTTGGGAAATTTCTTGTACTTGATGAGTATTCATCAAAACTTATCAAAATATAAATATCATGAAACCAACAGATAATATCTTTATTTTTTATGTCTGCACATCATCATAAACTATCAAAATACATATAAATATTTGGCGGTTTAAATATCAAACAAACTTCCACATTAAAATAATTACTCATCACTGAGTAATAACGTTCCCCTCCAAAAAAATAATAATAATATCATAAATTTTAAATCAGTTCCCCATAATGATAGAGGTGACCAATATGATTTTCACAAAATGAGAAAAAATAATAAAAATACAAATCAAGACAGGGATAGAGGTGACCAATATGATTTTCCTTTAAAACTGAAATCTAACATTGAGTACAAAAACCATGGCAGAGAAATAGATTGTTTTTCTACATCTTCTCTCTAGATAATCCATCCAACATCTTCTCCAAAATACCATAAAGAGTATCATATCTTTTTCCAATAGAATTTAGCACACTTTCAAAATGTCTCATTGTAAAATACAATTATATTTGGTATGAATTGTACTTTTCTATTTCTTTGATACACTAGCACTCTCTTTATGTTATTTCATTCCTATTCGCATTATCTCTTTCCTCTATTATTTTTCTAATCCACCATAATTTTCTTGTAAATTATTCCAAATGATGTAATGCTTCATGTCATTCTAATTTTCATGTGTTTCATTCTTTCATCTAGGAGTTTGTAGATCCCATCTTCAAAATATTTTTGCAATGTGATAAAAGCCATCTCTTTTCAATTATTCCTTGATTCACTCTACACTTTATTGCATATGCAGCTAAAAAATCCTCAATGTGGGTTATCTCATCTTCTCATTTTCCTCTCATTCTTCCCAAATTTTTGCTAATCCTTCATCTTCAAGCATTAGGTTCTTCTCTTTTCTATCTCCTAATACTTCCCTCTTACATGCAACAATATTAGTGGAGGCACCATTAAACACATTATATCAACTTTTTCATCCATAAGAACTCCCTTGGCTAAACACACAAAATGATTAAGAGAATAATTAATTAGTTGGCTAGAAAATTCATTATCAAGGAATCCTAGAATCAATTTCTCCAAAATCTTTTCCACATAAAAATGATAACAAATGAGGATGACATGTAATAAAATACCTTTCTCTGGAATAATCATAGAAACATGACAAGCAGGCAATATAAATGATCATATGAAGTACAACTTTATTTTACTCACCTCTATGAGTTCTCCACTCATAAATATCTATATGCACTTTTTAACATCACCTTTCATGTGTCCTTTCCATTCATCAAAAATTTAGTAATAACTAGAAAATATGGTTGCATATGGATTTGAATTCCATGCTATCTTTTTCTTATGAGAATCCAAGAAATTCATTAATGATTCTTCTATCAAAATAAATTGGGTGCTGAAACCATGGCAGAGAAATAGATTGTCTCTCTACATCTTCCTTCTTTATAGATAATTCATTCAACTTTTTTGCCAAAATATCATAAAGAGAATCATATTTTTTTTCCAATAGAATTTAGCACACTTTCAAAATGCCTCATTGCAAAATACATATCTTTTTGGGATGCACTATACTTTTCTATTTCTTCGATCCACTAGCACTCTCTTTAATGTCATTTCATTCCTACTCTCATCGTCTCTTTCCTCTATTATTTTTTCCAATCCACCATAATTGCCTTGTACATAATTTCAAATGATTCAATGCTTTCTATCATTCTAATTTTCACGTGTCTCATTCATTCATCTATGAGTTTGCAATTCTTGTCTTCAAGATATTTTTGCAATGTAATAAAACCCATTTCTTTTCAACTCTTCCTTGATTCGCTCGACACTCTATTGCATATGCAGCTAAAGAATACTCAACGTGGTTTATCTCTGCTTCTCTTGTTCCTCCCATTTTTTTATTTATTTGTATCAACCACTGTGAAGGATGGGCCTTCTTCCCAAATTTCTACTAGTCCTTCATCTTCAAGCATTAGGTTCTTACATTTTCTATCTCCTGCTACTTCCCTCTTTACATGCAACAATATTAGTGGAGACACCATTAGACATATTAAACACAACAAAAGAATAAGGGAATAGTGAATTAGTTGGCTAGAAAATTCACCCTCGAGGAATCCTAGAATCAATTTCTTCAAAATTTTTTGTATATAAAAATGATATCAAAAGAGGATGACATATAATAAAATAGATTTCTTTGGAATAATCATAGAAATTGGCGAGCTGGCAATATAAATAATCATATGAAATACAACTAAATTTTATTCACCTCTATGAGTTCTCCCGTTATCAATATCTATATGCACTCTTTGACATCAACTTCTATTTACCCTTTCCATTCATCAAAAATTTAGTGATAATAAGAAAATCTGATTGCTTGTGAATATATTTGAATTCCATACTACCTTTTTTTTCAGGAGAATCCAAGCAACTTGTTAATGATTCTTCTATTAAAATAAACCTAAATATCTCTCACATAGCACATCTTCCCTTTCTTATCCTCCAAATTCACATAGAACTCCTTCATAACCCAGACTATTCTCTCATTCTCTATGCATACAAAATAATATCCAATTCTATTTTCTGATAATATATCCAAAGAAAGGAATGGATTCAATGAATCCCCTCTTTCTAATAAACTTATTTTTAGTTAATATGGAGTCCATCAATCTCTACCCAATCTTTATAATGAAATTCACCATGGATACCACAATTTCACATGGCATTGCTGAGTTTCTATCTTTTTCTTTTCTTCTTATTGCTCATTTTCATGTCACTTTTCTTTGATAATTTTCTACCTTTCATTGTTGAATTAACAAAATGATAGTAGTTATAGTGAATCATCACATCATTGTCAGAAAATTAGGAATTTTTTGTAGAGAAGATTTGAGGGTTCAGTATTTATAATCATGACTTGGTAATTGAAGGTCGTGGCTCTATAGGTTTGTGTTTCTTGTATAAATAAAAAGTCATGGAGTTGTAGCAAGTAGTACCTTTCAAGTTGTGGCATTACATCAAAGCTCCAGCTTTTCCATTTAACTTTTGTAACAATCTTCTTTCTATAGCACCAAAGTTATAGCTCTAAAAAAATGATATAGGTTTCTCATGTAGATTCTAATGGGCTATTTTTTTCTATAGCATCAAAATTGGTTTTGGGCTAAAAAATTTTTTAAGTTGTTGGTTTTAATCTGGTTTTCTTTTGTGTGTAGGGGCTTAACTATAAACATGTACATATAACTTTTATTCTTACAATAAGCACATTTCATCACACAAGCAATATAATTTTTTTTAAGTTACCTCCCAAGCAATACTATATTTAACATCCATAGATAGACATTAAAAACTTCATTCTTTTTATCAGAGATCTCAACTATCCATGCTAGCTTCTCTGTATATTATTAGTAGTGGATGATAGATAATTGATTTATATCAATTCTATCATTCACTAAAACACTTTTGTCTTACTCTTCTTCTTTATTTTCTACCTAGTATTGGTGTTGTGAAATGTTTTGACTTTTTAAATTTTATGCTCACACACATCAATAATTTTCTCTAATTCAGCCACAAAAACCTTATAATTCACTTCAACTTCTTTTTCTTGAATAGTTGAGTTTTTATTTTTGAGTTCATCTTCAAGATTCTCTACAATAATCATCCTTGTACTTAGCATAAAGATTTCATCATTTGCTTCATCTTTTTATTCTTAAATAGTTAAGAACAAATCTTTGTTTTTCTCTTCAAGATTTTCTACCATTATTATCTTTGTACTAACCATGAAGATTTTATCATTTACTTCAATTTTTTCTTCTTAAAAAGTTGAGCCAGTATCTTTGGTTTTTTCTTCAAGATTTTCTACCATAATTTATTACAAACTAGCCATGAAGATTTCATCATTTGCATTAGTACGAGTGGTTCATTTAAAAACATCACATTTTTAATTCACACTTTTTTATAGAACTTTATTTTTTTCTCATTTTTTCTTTCAATGGTAGAACTATTCTCTTGTTTTCTCTTTCAATTATCTCAAACTCTCTCTCTCTCTCTCTTGATCAATCATTCTTGTAATCTCAATAAATCTTCATGAACTTGATTTTGTGTCAAAGGAACTAGAGCAATTATCCTTTGATTAAACATAAACAAGTATTTTTTGGTGAAGCCATCATACTTAATGTTGTATATATAATTTGTTTTAATAATCTGTTTGTATAACCAAATATTTTTATTTTAATATTTTCAAGTAAGTGGAGGAAAAGAAATATTAAGAGGCCAGGGATGCAGCAATAGCACAATAACGGAGGTCCTACTGTTCGTTCAACGGGCTGAATTTTTTTTTGGAGTAGAGCCTAATTCGTCCGATTATTCGACCTGCTCCAGTTAATTGAACCGAGAAAGTTTTAATATACATGTTTTGTATTTTATTTTTTCAGGTTACTATTTTTTGTGATCTGGAATTTTTCATCTTCTCTCTCTGCGTGATTTATCGTGACTGTTTCTACGCTGCACATACTGTAAGACTTCTATTGGTTTAATCTGTATTGCATAACTTTTTTTGGTGGAAGCAGCTAGTGTACTGAGTGACTAATGAACCACGTTATTTCTGGTTTCTATTTTTTCATGTTTTTTTGATTCTGCCGTAGTTGAATTGTGAATTGGATATATATATCATTTGTTGTTTTGTTGTTCTTTCTTCTTCTGTATCTCAAAATCACAACTGTGGAAGCCCAATTGCCCAACACATAACATGTTGATCAAATTCTCACACTTAGCCTAACAAGTATTTAGCTTGCAATTGAACTACATTCTAAAAAACTTCATCTTCATATTTTTCAATACAAAAGGAAACTAACCCCTATTTATTCATTAAATTTCACCACCATCATTGAGTTATTTTAACTTATAAGGCCAAGGATATTTAATTATTTACATCCCTAGTTTTTCCACTATTATAGTGCTAGCACCATTAATACAATTACATCTATCAACAATAATACTATATAACTTATTTTGCACATGACTCCTAGTATGAAAGATATTTTCCCTTTGGTATGTCTTCATATTTTTTGATTTGCAAATTTAGAGTTATTATTGAAACCAACAACTCACCTCAAACAACATATTCATCATCACCCATATGTTATAATGGTGGCATGGACCTAGTGTCATCTTCATCATCAGATTCAATGTCATCTTCATTTTCATATCATGGTAATCAAATAACTAAATGGTACAAGAAGTCATGATATTTTCTAGTATCATAACTTAATTGATATAGAACAAAAATATTAAGAAAAATTAGTCATGATAAAATTATTCGCCACAACTTGTGCACCAGAGAGTATTACCCAAGTCTTGGCATTTTCTTGCTACCATAACATTTTGTTAAAAAAATTATTTATCTTGGTTATGACATTTTAGTACCCCAACTTCATGTTCTAGTGAGAAAATACCAAAATCATAATAATTCTAGTAATATAACTAACTTTGTGTTCAAAAAAGAAATTATCTTAGTTATGAAATTCCTGATGGAGAATATCATACTGTAGTTAATAATGTGGATTGGCTTGGATTACTTAGAGTTGTGTGCCTAGGAGGGCAACACACTTTGGGATGCAGCAGAGCTATTATCATTTAACTCCATAACCTAATGCAACACTAAGTTTGGATCAAAGGGAACTATAACATGGGAGACATCTAATCTCTTTTTTTATTGTAGCCGCAATGCTATGTTATTGTAGACAACAATCTTGAAGACCCCTTATTTTGCAAGACACATAAGTATGGACACTATTTGAATGTGTGGCCCACACTAAAATACTTAGGTACCTATGTAGATGAAGCATTAACTAGTCCTCCACAATAACAGTGCAAATAGTTCATGTTAGAGATTATTGCAAGAAGAAGAAAAAGAAAATAAAAAAAAAAGAAAATAAAGTTGTTATTGATGAATATGATAATGATGATGATTATGAAGAAAATAAAGAATATGAAGAAGATGAATAAAAAGAAGAATAATAATAATAATAATAATAATAGAAAAAAAAAGATGATGACGAAAAAGAAGAATAAGAATAAAGAGAATAAATAAGAGTAGAAGGAGGAGTAGAAGAATAATAAGAAGAAGAAGTATAAGAAGAAGAAGAAGAAGAAAGAAAGAAAGAAAAAAAGAAGGAAGATGAATAGAAGGAGAAGGAGATGAAGATGAAGATAAGTGAGAGGAAGAATAAAAAGAAGAAGAACAAGATCAAAAAAAAAGAAGCAGAAAAAAACTAAGATGATGAACAAAAATAATAAGAATAAGAATAAGAAGATAAATGAGAAGAAGAAGAAGAAAAGGACAAACAAAAAGAATAAAAAAAATAATAAAGGAGGAGAAAAAAGTGAAGAAGATGATGCTGACGATGATGATAATGAAATAGAAGAAAAAGAAAAAGAAAAAAAAATAAGAAGAAAAAGAAAAGGGAGAAATCATACAAGAAGGAAAAGAATGAGTAGAGAAGGTAGAGGTGTCAAATGGATCGGGCGGCCTGGGCCCGACCCAAAGCCCGACATGGTTCAGCCATGTATGGCCCAGCTGGGCAAGGTCCAGGACCTTGCCCAGGCCTGAGATGGGTGAACCCTTGGCATAATTTGTGTCATGCCATGCCGAGGCACTTCGGCCCACATGCTATGTCAGGCACGACTCAATTGCCTGGCACGTGGACACAACATGGGCGATGGTGAGACGAGCGACACAATATGGCTGATGCAACAATCCCCGACCATGGATGACACGATGATGCCCGAAGGGTGAAGGCTTGGCATGCCTGAGGCCTGACAAGTGATAGCGGCGCGGGTGCAAATTTTTAATTTCTGTTCTAGGTTAAGAAATTTATTAACCTAGAATAGGCTCTGACTAGCCCGAGCCATCCCAAACCTAGGCTGATTTTAGGTTGTGGGCCATGCCGAGCCTACCCTTAAGTGAATCGTGACGTGCTAGGCACAGAACAATAATATAGCATGTCGTGTCAAGCACGACATGGGGGCCCATTCGGGATAGAAAAAAATGGGTCATGCCGACCCGACCCATTTGACACATGTAAGAAGAGGATGATGTTGATGAGGATGAGAAGGTTGAGAAAAAGAATGAGAACAAAGACAAGAAGAACTAAAGAAGAAAACAAAAAAGAAGGAAAATGAGAAGAAGAAAAATAAAAAAAAATAAGGAGAACAAGAAGAACAAAAAGAAGAATAGGGCAAAAAGAAGAAAAAAATATATATAAAAAGAAAAAAAAAGAATTAAGAAGAATAATAAAAGGAGAAAAAAAAAGAAAATATATAAGAAGAATAAGAAGTAGAAGAACAAAAAATAATAATAAGAGCAACAACAACAATGAGAATGTATAAATGAAAAAGATAAAGAAAAAGTATAAGAAATAAAAATAAAGAAGAAGAAGAAGAAAAGAGAAGTAGGAGGAGGAGGTGGTGGTGGTGGTGGAGGAGGAGGAGGGGATGAAGGAGGATAAGAAGAAGAAGAAGAAGAAAAAGAAGAAGAAGAAGAAGAAGAAAAAAGAAGAAGAAGAAGAAGAGGAGGAGTGGATGAGGAGGAGCAGGAAGAGAAAGAAAAAGGATAAGAAATAAAAGAAGATAAAGGAAAAATAAGAAAAAAATAAGTTAAGAATAAGATGAAGAAGAACATGAAGCAAAAGATGTAAAATAAGAATATGCAAATGAAGAAAAAGTACAAAAATATAAAGAATAAAAAAGGAAAAACAATAGAAACATATGGAGGAGGAGATTGAGGATGATGAGAATGAGGAGGAGGAGAAGGAGAAGAAGAAGAATAAAAAGGTACAACAATCAGAAAAATAAGAAGAAGAATAACATAAGAAGAAAAAAAATGAGGTAGAATAGAATATCATGAACATGAACAAGAAGAATAAGAAAAAAAAAGAAGAAAAAGAATAAAGAGAATAAGAAGAACCATAGTCATAACAAGAATAAGAATAACAAAAAAAATAAGAAGACAAAGACTAAGATAAAAAGAGAAGAAGTAGAAAAAACAAAAGAAGATGATGAAAGTGATGGATAAGAATAACAATAAGAGGAAAGAGAATTTTAAGCAATAAAGCATAAGAAGAAGCATATGAAGATGAAGAAGTTAAAGTATGAGAAGTAAAGGTAGAACAATAAAATGAAAGAAAATGAAGAAGATGATGAAGAAGTGATAACAAAAGAAGAAGATGATGAAGAAGAAGAATTAGAAGAACAAACACAAGAAGAAAAAAAAACAAATATAGAAGAAAAGAAGTTGAACATACAAAAGAAGAAAAAAAATAAGAATATAAAAGAGAAGAATATAAAATATAAGAATATGAAAGAATAATAAAGAGAACAATAACAATAATATTAAAAAGAATATGAAGAATATGGAGAAACAGATTAAGGAGAAAATAAACATAAGAATAAGAAGAAGAAAAAAAAAATAAAAAAAATAAAAAGAGAAGAATTAGAAGATGCTAAAGAAGGAGAAGAAGAATAATTCAAAGATAGAGAATAAAAATAAAATAAGAAGAAGAAAACCAATGAAATGAAGAACAAAAAAAAGAAAAAAATGAAGAAAAAGAATAAGAATAAATAGAAGAAAAAAAATAAAAAGATAAATAGAAAGAATAAGAATAAGAAAGAGAAGATGAAGTAAAACAAGAAAAAAGGAGGAGGAGGAGTAAAAGAAAAAGAAGATCATAACAAAATTATAATAATATTAAAAGAAGAAGACTAAAGATAGAAGAAAAAAGAAAACATAAGAAAAAAGTAAAAAGAAGAAAGAAAAAAATAATAAAGTGAGAAATAGAAAAAGAAAAAAAGGAGGAGGATTTTACTGAGAATGAGGAGGAGAAAAAAGTGAGAAGAGCAGAAGGAGGAGGAGAATACAAAGAATAAGAGAAGAAAAGAAGAATGAGAAGATGAAGAATAATAATGAAAATTATGAAAAAGAGAAAAAGAATAATAAAGAAGAAGAATATTGAGAAAAAGAATTTGAAGAAGACTAATAAAAAGAAGAATGAAGAATGGTGCAAAAGAAGAAGACTAATAAGAAGAATAAAATCAAGAAGAAAAAAGAATTAGAAAGAAAATAAACAATTATGGAAGAAGAAGAAGTTGAAGAAGACCATGAAGAAGGATGAAAAGAAGAAGAATAATAATAAAAAAAAAAATAATAATAATAATAATAATATGATGATGAAAAAGAGAAAGAAGAATAAGAAGATAAAGTAGAAGAATAAGAATAATAATAATAATAATACAAAGTTGATGAAAAAGAACAAGTAATTGAAGAACAACAAGAATAAGAAAAAAAAAGTACAAGAAAAATACAAAAGATAATATGAAGGAGATGAAGTATTTGTATATGATTATGATGAGGTTGAGGAGGAAAGAGAATAAAGAAGAAGGAATAAAATAAGAAGGAATAGAAGGAGGATACGGAGGATGAGCATGTGAAGAATGATGTGGTTGAGGAGGAAGAAAATACTTAGAAGAAGAAGAAGAAGACTGAAAATAATATGATTATGAAGACGAAGAAGAAGAAAATTATGTAAAATAATTATAAAATAAAGATTAATAAGAAAAAGAAATAAGAACATTGATAAAAAAGAAGAATAATGATAAAAAATTGAAGAATAATATTAATAAAATAGAGAAGAAATAAAAGAAGAGGAAGAGATTAAACAAGAAGAAAAAGAAGAGATAGGAGAAGGATAAGAATAGGAAGAGATAGAAAACTAAGATGAAGTTGAAGAAGAAATAAAATAATACATAAAAGAAGTAGAAAATAGTGAAGAAAGAACAAGAAAGAAAAAGTAAGAAAAAAATAAAGAGAAGAAGAGAGAAAAAAATAAAGAGAAGAAGAGAGAAAAAAAAATAAAAAAAGATGGATTAATACTTAGTTAAGGAAGAAGAAGAAGAAGAAGAAGAAGAAGAAAATAAAATAAAAAAATAGAAGAATAAAATAATTTCAAGCACTTGAAGAAGAAAGAGAAGCAAATCAACAATAAGATGAGGAATAAGTAGAAGAATAAGAAATAGAAAGTGGAGGAGGAGGAGTAGAAGAAGATAAGGAAAAAAAATAAAAAAAATGAACAACATGAAGAAGATAAAGTTGAAGAATAAGAAGAACAACAAAAAAACTATAGGAAATAGAAACTTGAGAACAAAAAGAAGAAAGATAAGAAGAATAAAAATCAATAGAAAATATGAAGAAAAAAATATAAGAAGAAAAAGAAGTATAAGCTGGGAAAGAATAAGAAGAACAAGAACGAGAACAAAAAGAATGGCATGGGGAAAGAGAAGGAGAAGGAGAAGAAGACGAAGAAGAAGAAGAAGAAGATGATGATGATGATGAAGATGATGATGAAGATGATGATGAAAAAGAATAAGAAGAAAAAAAAGAAAAGAAAATAAGTAAAATTAGTAAGAGGAAGATAATGGAGAAGAAGCTAAAAAAGTAGAATGAGAAGAAGAATATGAATAATAATAAGAAAAATAAGACAAATATAAAAATGGAGAAGAAAAAGTTGATGATGATGCAAAAGAACAAGAATAATCAAAAGGAAGAGAAGAAGAAGAAGAAAATGAAAAAAATAAGAAAAAAATAAAAAGAAAAGAAAAGATTGAACAATAAGATAATGATGAAAAATAAGAAAAAGAAGAAAAAATAAGAGTACTTTAATAAGAAGGAAAAGGAGAAAAAGATTGAAAATATGAATGAATAGTATAACAAAATAAAAAGAAGAAGAATAATGAGGTGGAGGAAGTGAATAAGAAGAAGAAGAACAATAAGAAGAATGAGATGATAAATAAATAAATAAAAGAAAAAGAAGATGAAAAATGATGAGAATGAAAAAATAGATGAACATCAACATGAAGAAGTTGAAGAAATAGAAAAAGAATAATAATAATACTAATAAAAATAATAAGAGAGAAGAAGAAGACATAAAGCATATTAGCATAAGAAGTATTAGTAGAATAATAATAATAATAATTATAATAAAGAACAATTGTCAAAAGTATAAAAAATACATAAAGAAAGAGAAGGAGTTCATGATGATGATGCAAGAGAGGAAGAATAATATTAATAATAATTAGCAGAAGAAAAATAAGAAGAATAAGAAAAAGAATAATAATAATAATTAGAAGAAGATGAAGATGAAGATGAAAATGAATAAGATTAAGAAGGAGGAGGATCAGGAGGATAAAAAAATTGATTGAAAATAAGAATAAGAAAAAGAAGAATAATAAGAAAAGAATAGCAAAGAGGAGAAAGAGGAAGAGAAGAAAAATAACAAGAAGAAGAGAGAGAAAGAGAAAAGTAAAAAAAATAAGAAAAAATTATTAATATTTAATAAAAAAAGAATAAGAATATGATGAATAAAAAAAATAAGAAGAAAAAAGAAGTAGAATAAGAAGCAGAAAAAGAAGAAAAAAAAATAAAGAAAAAAAGATGAGAATGAGGAATGGTAGTTGAGCAAGTAGGAGGAAACAAATAAACATGAGAAGAGAAAAAGAAAAAGAAGAAAGAAATATAATAAGAAGAATAATGTTAATAATAATAATAATAATATAAAAAATAAGAAGTAAAAGAAAAATGAGAAGAAAAAGAAGAAAAAGAACAAGAAAACATAACAAAAAAGTGAAGAAGAAGAAGAAGATAAGTAGATAGAAGATGCATAAGAACAAGAAAAAGGAGAAAGAATAAGAAAAAGAAAAATAAACATTATAAGAAGAAATAGATGGAGAAGGTGAAAGAGAAAGAGAAGAAGAAAAAAAATAAATGGAGAAGGAGAAAGAGAAAGAGGAGAAGAAGAAAAAGAAAAAATGGAGGAGAAAGAGAGAGAAAATGAAGAAGATGAAAAAGAAAAAGAAAAAGAAGAATGAGGAGCTATAGAAGAAGACGATGATGAAGATGAAAAATATAAAAAGGAAGAATAAGAAGAAGCATAAGAAAGAAAAATAGAGGACATCGAAGAATAAGAAAAAGAAAGAATAAGAAGAAACATAAAAAGTAGTAAATGAAGAAAAATAATAGAAAGAGGAATAAAGAAAAAATAATAAGAATGGCAAAATAAAGAAAGAAAATAAAAAAAAGAGAAGAAGATAAAGAAGAAGAAAGAAAAAAATGAAGATTCAGAATGAAAAAGATGATAATGACAGAGAAGAAGAAGAACAAGACCAAGTAGAAAAAAAATGATGATTTAGAAGAAGAAGATGATGATGATGATGATGATAAAAAACAACTCCATGTAGAAGAAAAAGTAAATGATATAGGAAAAGGTAAAGGAAAAGAACAAGTAACAGAAGAGGAAGAAGAAAACAAGTAGAAGAACCTGAATAAGATGAAGAAGATAAAAAAAATAAGAGGAATAATAAGAACAATGAGTAAATCATAAAAAGAAAATAGAGAAGAAGAAGATTAATAAGAAGAAGAGGAAATCAAGCCCATGAATAAGCATAAGTAAAAAAATGAAAAAAGAAGTATTAGAAGGAGGAGGAGGAGGAGGAGGAGGAGGGGAATAAGAATATTAAAAAGTTTGAGGGGGAGAAATAGCAAGGAGAGAATAAAAGCAAAAAATAAGCTGAAAAAGCAGATGAAGAAAAGATCAAGAAGAAGATGGACAATAAATAAAAGTAGGTGAAGAAGAAGAAAGATAAAAAAAATAAAGAGAAGAAAGAAAAAAGATAAGAAGAAAAAAAATTGTGAGAACAAAAAGAAGAATGAGAATAACAAGAAGAAGATTAAGAAGCAATAGAAGAAAAATAATAAAAATAACTAGAATGAGAAGGACAAAAATATACGAAAATTAATCAAAAGTAGAAGAACAACATGAAGATGAAAAAAAATAAGAAGAAAAATGGGACAAGGATAATAATAAAAAGAAGAATGTGATATAGATAATAATAAGAAGAGAAGAAGAATAGCAAAAAGAAAAGGAAGAAGAAGAAAAAGAAATAGAAAAAAAGAAGTTGTATAAGAACAAGAAGAAAAAATGAAAAAGAATAAGAAAAAGAAGTCGAATATGAAGGAAAAAGAAGAAGAAAAGTACAAGAAGAAAAAGAAGAAGAAGCACCAGGAAAAAAGAATAAGATGAAGAATGAAAAGAAGAAGAAGAAAAAGAATAATAAGAAAAACAAATAAAAAAATAATTGAAATAATAATAACAAGAAAAAGAAGATTAAAAACAACAATAATAATAATGATAAGTAAAAAAATAAGAAGGAAAAAGAAAAAGGCGAACAAGAAAATGAAAAAAAGAAGATGAAGTAGAATGAGAAGAAAAAAAATATAAGAAGAAGAATGTGAAGAATGATACAAATAAGATGAAGAAGACAAAAGAAACAAAAATAACAAGAACAAGAAAAAGAATCATAAGAAGAAAAAATAGTAGAAGAAGAAATAAAAATAAAGAGAATAAAAAGTATAATAAGATAAAGAAAAAGAAGAAGACAAAATGAAAAATATATTTAAGAATAAGAAGAAGAAAAAAGGTGTAGTTGAAAATGAGATGTACAAGGAGAATTAGAAAAATAAGAAGTAGAAGTATGAGGAGTAGGGGGAGGAGGAGAATAGGAAGAAAAAAAAATATGCTAAAAAACAAGATTAAAAAAAGACCAAGTAGAAGTAGAAGGATAAGAAAGAAAAGTATATAAAGATAAAGATGATAGGTAAGAAGAATAAAAGTAAGAATGATAAAAAAAGAAATAAAAAGAAGAATTAAAGTAAGAATGATGAGAAAGAAATAATCAATAAGAAGAAGGAGGTGGAGGAGGATGATGATGTAAAAAGAATAAAAAGAATGAGAATAACAAGAAAAAGAACAAAAAGAAGAAATAAAAGAAAAACAACAAGTTAATAAAGAAGAATAAGAAGTAGAATAAAAAAGAAAATGAATAAGAAAATGAAGATATAAAGAATAATAAACATAATAAGAAAATCAAAAAAAAGAATATAAAGATGAAGAAGATGATAATTATGATGATCATGATGATAATCATGATCATAAGAAAGAAGAAAAATGGGGAGAAGAAAAAAAATAAGAAGAAGAGATCGAATAATAAATATAATAATATTAATAACTAGAAAAGGAAGCAAAAGAACAAGAAAAAAAGAATCATAAGTAGAAGAATAACATAAAGTTAAAAAAGAAAGAGAAGAAGAAGAAAGAGAAGAAGAATAAAGATAATAAGATGAAGACAAAGAAGGAAAAGAAGAAGAAGAAGAAAAAACAAGGAGAAACAAGAAGAAGAAGAAGAAAAAAACGAAGAAATAAGAAGAAAAAAAAGAAACGAGAAGAAAAAGAAGAAAAAGAAGAAAAAGAAGAAAAAGAAGAAACAAGAAGAAGTAGTAGAAATAAAATACAAGAAAAATCATATAGATAAGAAGAACAAAAAATAAGAAAGAAGAATAATAAGGAGAGCAAGAAGAAGAATAAGTAGAAGAATGAAAAGAAGAAAAAAAAGATACAAAAAATATTAGTAATAATAATATTATAAAGAAGAAGATTAATAATAATAATAATAATAATAAGAAAAAGAATCAGAGAAAAAAAGAAAACGAAAGAATAGAAAAGGTAAAAAAAAGAAAGAAAAGAAAAGGTGAAAAAAAGAATAAAAATGAAAAAAAGAAGTAGAGATAAAAAAATAATAGTAAGAATAATATTGTGAAGAAGATAATTAGTAACAAAAATAATAAGAAAAATAAGCAAAAATAGATTAAGAAGAATGAAGACAAAAAGAAAAAGAAGAAGAAAGTAGTACAAAATAAGAAGAAAGTAGTGCAAGAACAAGAAGAAGAAAGTAGTTTAAGAAGAAGAAAAAGAAGAAAAAAATGAAAAGAGAAGATGAAGAAAAAAAAGAAGAAGAATGAGGATAAGACCAAGAAATAAGTGTAAGAAGAGGTGATAAAAAAAACAAGTAGTAGAAGAGGATAAAAATCATGAAGAAAAAATAATAAGAAAAAGAAAAGAAAAAATGAATAACAAAAAAGAAGAAGAATAATAATAAGAACATGGTCATGAAGAAGAAAAAAAGAAAAACGAGAAGAAGAATGATAATAAGTGAAGAAGAAGGAGAATAAAAAGTATAAGGAGGAAGAAATGGAGAAGTAAAAAAAGTAAAAGAAGATAATTATGATGATGGTAAAGAATAAGAAAAGAAGTATAAGAAGATAAAGGAGACAAAAAAGAAGAAAGAGAAAAATAAGGGGAACAATAATAATAATAATTTTTAGAAGAATTATAATAAGTTAAATAACAAGAATATGAAGAAGAACAACAAGAATTAAAATAAGAACAACAACAAGAATATGAAAAGTTGGAGAAGAAGAAGAATAAGAACAAGAAGAAGATGATAATGATGATAATGCATAAAATGTTAGTTAGAAGAATAGGAGGAGGAGGAGGAAGAGGAAGAGAAGAAGAAAAGAATAATAATAAGAATAAAAAAAGAATAAGAAAAGAGGAATAGCAAGAAGAATAACGAGTGGAAAAAGAACAAAAAAATGAAGAAGAAAAAGAAGAAGAAATAGAGATAAAAAAACATAATAAGAATAATAATACGAATAATAAAAATGGAAATAACAAGAAGAACAATGAGTGGAAAAAGAAAAAAACTAAAAAAAATGAAGGAGAAGAAGAAGAAGAAAGGTTAGAACAAGAAGATGAAGAGGTTGAAGAAGAAGAAATAGAAGAAGAAAAAGAAGATGAAGTAGAAATAGTAAAAGAAGATGAAAATAAAGATGAAGAAGAATAAGATGATATATAATAAACTATATATAACTAACCTTGCGAGAATTCAGCTTGCGAGAGAAACCCTCCATTGCTTGCAAGAAACCCTCCATTTCTGCTCAAATCAAGCTCTATTCAAGGTGAGAATGGAGAAAACTGACTTATTATTAAACAATAAGTCTTTTGCCTCGATTGTGAAAGGAACCACGCCAATTTTACGAACTCAAGGGAATAAAAATGGGCTTTCGGTTATCATCTTCTCTGCCGAAGAAACTCGAAGGCTCTTAGAACCTTTCGAATATAGGCTCGTCGGTAAGTTCTCTCACGGTAGGCCTCGTGCGATTGGAGTTCAGAAATTTATTGATAATTTAAAGCTTAAGGGGAAGGTGAAGTTTGCTGATTTCGACGCCAAACATGTTGTGCTGCAATGCTCACTACTGGAAGATCAATATCGCCTATGGCAGCGGGGATTATGGCAAGTCGACGGCTTCCCCATGTGTATACTGAAGTGGACAAAGGATTTCACTCCTCTTGAAGAGGCGCCTATAGCCCCTGTATGGTTTACATTGCCATTTATGCCACTACATTTATTCTCTGAAACATCTCTCTATGCAATTTCGTCGTGTTTGGGAAAGCCCATGCTACGGGACGAAGCCACAGTAACCATGTCAAGGCCGAATAAAGCTCGTGTATGTGTCGAGCTTAACCTCTTAACTAAACCGCCCTACAAAATATGGATAGGCAGTGGTGACGGTGAACAGGCTGAGGGGTTTTGGCAAATTGTCATCCCTGAAAGCCTTCCTCCTTACTGCCTAAGTTGTAAGAGGCTCGGGCATGAAAATCTATCGTGCAAGGTGGGAGAAGATGAGCAGAATAATGGGCAGCGGCATGAAGGAGGAGGTAAGAAGGTAATGCAATGGATAAGGAAAGAGGAGGCCCCTCTTCACAAACAAAATATCCAGCCGAAGGGAGACCTGGACAGTGAAAATATCCCATGTTTTCCAGCAGATTACCCAAAGAATACTCAAGAAGAAGTAATCCCGACAGAGACTAACTTGGAGATAGAGAAGGATGTTAACTTAAATAAAGGATGGGATGAGGTAAAACACAGGAGAAAACATAAAAAAACATCTAAAACCAGAATTGTATTGAAAGAAAAACTTGAAGATTATGCGTGGATAAATGAGGATCTTCTGGACTTCCCTGAAGATGAATCGGTAATTTTTAGTTGTCCTTCAATTAACATGGGTGATGTATCCCAAGACGAGCCTGAGGTGAAAGCTAAGGATGATATATATATTTACAATGAAGATTGGGGGAATCTCTCAAGAACCCAATCTATGGAGGCACTAAAGCAAATGGTCATGGTGCTTGGAAAACAGGTAAAATATAATGAGATTAAGCATGATAATACTCACACTCCTAAAACAGTAAGAAATACGAAAAATATGCTAACATGTCCTATGAATCTAAGTGTACAACTCGAGCCCAAGCCAAATTAGGTTTTAATGGATAGATGCCTATATTGGAATGTTAGGGGGGTAGCTAATAGCCCCACGATAAATAGATTAAGACTTTAAATTAAAGAACACAAAATTTCATTAATGATTATTGCATAGCCAATGGTCTTGCAAGATCAATTAAATAAATATAGAGAAATTTTAGGATTTAATAAGGCTTATGCTAACCTAAATAGTAAACTTTGGATCTTATGGCACAATAAGCTGAAATTAAAATATTAAAAGATACTGAACAAATAGTACATTTCAAATTAGATAAGAACACAGATCAAATAATTCAGCAGTTTATGCAAAAAATGATAAACAATCTAGATTAGCTCTATGGGAGGAAATGAAAGATATAGCAAGTAGAAATTCACCTTGGATCATAGGAGATGACTTTAATATAATTAGAAGCCCTCAAGAAAAAAAAGGTGGCAAACCACCGGATAAGGTAGCAATGAAACAATTTAATGACACAATAGCTATTACTAACCTAATGGAAATAGATTTCACTGGTTCGAGATATACCTGGTGTAATAATCAGAAAAAAAGAGGAGTCATCTGGGCTCGACTGGATAGGATAATGTGTAACACAAAGTGGGTCACCTCACAAGGGATTACGGGGCTTAGACACTTAAATAGAACTTGTTCTGACCATAGCCCTCTGCTTATCACGATTCAAAGAAACCAGGGTAATACGTCTAATTTCAAATTCCAAAATATGTGGGTAAAGCATGCAAGCTTTGAAAGCCTTGTCAAAGAGTCTTGGAAAGAACCAGCAGAGGGCAAGCCGATGCAAGTTCTATCAATTAAGCTTCTGAGGCTAAAAGTTTGCTTAAAAACATGGAATAAAGAGGTCTTTGGAAAATTAAATCAGCAGCTAAAAAAAGTTGAAGAAAAAGTAGCCAAGCTGGAACAAGATTTTGACTCCACTAATAATAATGAAACTCAGATAGAACTAAGTAAGGCTAAAGGAGAACTGAGGTTGAAATTACACATAGAAAAAATTTATTGGAAACAACGTGCAAAGATTAAATGGTTAAAAGATGGTGACCGTAATACTAAATTTTTTACAATATGACTAAAATAAAATCTCAAAAGAATAAAATTAAAGGACTAAAAAATGAAGAAGGAAAATGGGTAGAAGATGAAAAAGAAATAGGAACACTTTTTAAAAATTTTTTTGAAAACCAATTATGCAGTCAGTCACGTAGGATAGACAATTCTCTAATGCATGAGATTAGGGCAACCATTACGGAAGCTCAAAACCATTTAATGGAATTGATCCCAGAAGAACCAGAAGTTAAAGAGGTTGTCTTTAGTCTTGATAAATAAAGTGCAGTAGGACCGGATGGTTGGAATAATTATTTTTTCCAGGCAAACTGGCATATGGTTAAAACTGAGCTAGTCCCTGCAATTGCAAGTTTTTTTGTAGGTGTGGAAATCCCAAAATCATGGGCAAAATCTTTTATAGTATTAATTCCAAAAAAAGAATCACCACAGAAATGCGAGGATTATAGACCAATAAGTTTATGCAATGCTTAATTTTACCGTCAATAATATCTCAGGAACAAACTGGTTTTGTTAAAAATAGATTAATGATTGAAAATATAAAACTTGCATCAGAAATGATGAAAGAAATATGAGGTAAATCAAGAGGAAAAAATGTAGTGGTCAAACTAGATCTATCGAAAGCCTTCGATAGAGTAGAATGGGATACCCTTTGTTTTGTGCTGAGAAGGTTCAGTTTCTCTGAGCTAACCATAGATCTAATATATAGATGCATTTCAAGTACTTGGGTAAGAGTCCTTGTAAATGGAAAGATAAGTGAGGAATTCAAACCTAATAGAAGTTTAAGGCAAGGGGATCCGTTATCCCCCCTTCTTTTAGATATCTACTTAGAATTATTAATACGAAACTTGAACAAGAGAATATCCAAAGGTAAAATAATGTCATTCAGACAACCAAGGAATACACCAAGAATAGGCTGTTTAGCCTACGCAGATGACCTTATAATTTTTACAAATGCTAGTACAAATTCATTAATGAATCTTATGGATCTTCTTCAAATATTTGAAAAAGAGAGAGGCCAAATGGTAAATAAAAGTAAATGTCAGTTTATGCTTGCTAAAAATGCAAAATTAAAGTTAGTAGATAAAATCAAAAATATCACAGGCTTCGCAGAAATTAAAGGGGCATTAATGTACCTAGGTTGTCTGATATATGAGGGGAGATTGAAGGAAGAATATCTAACTTACCTTCAAGATAAGCTAAGAAAGATAATAGCAGGATGAAAAGAAGAGCTCCTAGGATTTGGGGGGAGGATAACGCTGCTCTCACATGTCTTACAAAGCACACTAACACATATTTTATCAGTCATACATCCCCCTAAAAAATTTATTAAAAAACTCGAATCAGAAATGGCTAACTTCTTATGGGGTAAAAAACAAGGTAGAAATAAATTACACTGGAAGGACTGGAAAAGTATCTATTATCCGAAATAGGAAGCAGGATTAGGTCTAATGAGCCTTCAGGACTTGGCAGCTGCCTGGGATTGCAAAGGCTAGTGGAGACTTAAAGAAAGTGATAATCTATGGGCTAAATATATGCGGGCAAAATATTTAGATAATAAGAATAAGACCCCTCAGAAAGCTTCGAATAGCTGGAATTCAATGGAAAAACAAAAAGAGATAGTAGACTCACACTCCACACTAAAGAAGAGTGGCTGGAAATGGACTTTAACACCACAAGGAAACTTCTCCCTCAAGTCGGCAAAAGATCTGGTCAGAAAGAAAAAACCGGCTCAAACTTTATTTAAATGGGTATGGCAAGAAAACATCCCGCAAAAAATGCGTTCCTTCACATGGAAGGCTCTAATGAATGCTATACCGGTAGATAAGAATATACAAAAAAAAAGGGATAAAAATGGCATCAAGATGTGAATGTTGTTCACAAGCAGTTGAAACAACCGATCATTTATTTTCCAATGGGCCAATTGCAGCGGAAATATGGAGAGAGATGGAAGGGGAAAAAAGAATATGTAACAAAGATGATGGATTAATAGATAAAGTTAAAAAATGGGAAAGTGAAAACACGAAAAGCCTCACCAGAAAATGGCTTAATCAGAAATTGCCGCATCTAATTATTTGGTGCATATGGAAATCTCGAAACAAAAGTAAATTTGAAAATAAAAGGTTGAATTTAACAGAAATTACAAAAGATATTAGAAAGGAGATATGTAATATATCAATAATGAAACCTATAAAAATAGAGGAAATGAAACAAGAAAAGAAGCTTGAGAAAGTATGGGACCTCACTTATAAAGTTATAAAACAGCAATTGGTTAAATGTATACATTGGAACACTCCACCGGTTGGCAAATATTCACTTAATATGGATGGTAGTTTTAGCAGGGACACTGGAATAGCAGGAGGAGGCGGGGTAATAAGAGATCATACAGGGACAGTAAAGAGAGCTTTCACCAGATCAAGTAGAGCCTCCTCGGCCCTAGAATCAGAAATTAAAGCATTGAAATCAGGGTTAGAGATATGTAAGCAGCTAAATTTTAAAAATATAGAAGTTCAGGTAGACTCGAAATTATTAGTCGAAACAGTAATTAACAAGAAAATATTATGGAGATATGAAGATGATCTAGAAGTAATTCTTAGCCTTTTGGATGAACTGAAGGCCTCAATAACACATATATATAGAGAAGCTAATAATCTAGCGGATAGTTTATCTAGAATAGGCACCGCTAGAGGAGATATAGAATATAACGTGGAATCCATGCCAAATAAACTAAAGGGAATAGCATGTTTAGATAAAATGGGATTTCCTTATATTAGAACAAATAAACAGCCCACGAAGGTATGACAAAGTCTCAACCTCCTGTTGGAATTTTCGTGCGGGAATCCGACATTGCAGGGAATTTCTACCCCACACTGGTTTATCTGTATTATTAAATGGAATAGGAAGGGTGGAGGAGAATTCTTTAAAAATAAAAATAAAACTTAGAACGTAATTTCGAATAACGAATTTAAAAAAGAAGCAAACATGTTAGAGTTATGTATGTGTTAATTCTGCACAAGCAGTTTCGGCAGAATAGTGCATATCTATAAATATGTATTTGGACTTTCCTTGCAGGATGTTAAGAAGGAGAATTCTGTTTTTTAATCCGACAATTCTGTGGAGTTTTCGTCTAATTTTGTATAAGTTTAACAAGGGACAAGGGTAATAGGGTGCCAAGTTATCTTGCAGGCACGTTCATTTTTTTTTCTTTGGATTTTTCAGGTTCACAAGTGTATAAATGAAGAAGGAAGACGGCTGGAAATTTTTTAGAAACAATGTGAAGAGAAGAGCCCGTGACACGGGGAAGATGAGAGATAGAGGTCCGAGCACATGGGAAGCTCTTCCTGTTGCCTATCCTCATATGCTGCCTGCCACTAGAACCAGCTGCTGCTAGCTAATGCCATACGTCTGATTCTATTGTTGTCTATCATGAGCGACTGTCATATTCCACCAACAATTTAGATATAATCCAGATGATGTTGCTTCATGCAATTTCATGCTGATACCATATATATGATTCTGATGCCATATGTATGATCCTGTTGCTGCCTGTCATTAGCTGCCTCCACACAGATGTTGATACAACCTCAAATAAAGGAGCATATATTATCTAAAACTGCCTGAACAAAGAAAAAGGAAGATGCGTGAACAAAAATGAAGCTGCCTGAACAAATCTTATATACTGCATATACCTATGCAGAGTGTATGGATGTTTCTTCCTGCTCCCTACCATTTGCTTTTTATGCCACAAGGTACAAGCAGATGCTGCTGCTAAATTTCATGCTGCTCTCATGAGTCTGTCTGTTGCTGCCATGAGTCTACCTGCTGCTCACATAAGTCTACTTGCTGCTGCGATAAGTCTACCTGCTGCTTCTTGCTACATTGCTCCATCCTTGAATATGATAGGTTAAATATAAAAAAAATGAAGGAGCACAAAGAGAGTGGCTAGAGCCTATTGCCAAAGTTGACTTAACTAAGGGTAAATAGTATAGTGGTAAAAATGTCCCTATTTCTTTGTATTTTGTGTTCTTTTGGTTAGGGTTTTGTCATGTAAATGTAAGGTCCTATAAATAGGGTTATGTGGTTATAAAGGTTTTCCTCCGCCTACAAGTGAGGGTTATGTTTTTTTAAAAAATAGAAAAAAAAAACCTTTTATAAAAAAAAAAGAAAGATGAGATATAAGAAGAAGAAATAGTATTTGAAGATAATGAATAAAAAAAAGAAGAAATATATGAAGAAGAAGAATAATCACACTAAGAAAAAAGAGATGAAGAAGAAGAAAAATATTAAAAAAAGAAGTAAAAGAATGAGAACAAATAGTAGAAGGATAAGAAAAAGATATAGAAGACAAAGATGGAAAAGAAGAAATAGAAGTAGAAAAAAATAATATGAAGAAGAAGAAAAAGAAAAAGAAAAAGAAAAAGAAAAAGAAAAAGAAAAAGAAAAAATATCATAAATAAATAAATAAAATAAGATAAAGAAAAAATATCATAAATAAATAAAGAAGAAAAAGAAGAAAAAACAAAAAAAGTTAAAAAAAAAGGAAAAGAAGATAAAGAAAAAAAACAAAAAAAAAAGTAGAAGAAAAAGAAAGAGAAAAGAAGAATAAAAATATAAAGATGAAGAAAAAGTAAAAAAAGAATGATAAATAAAAGGATAAAATAGATGATGAGTATGCATAGGGAAAGTAGAAGTAAAAGAAGATGAAAAAGAAAAATGATAAATAAAAGGATAAAATAGATGAGGAGTATGCATAGGGAAAGTAGAAGGAAAAGAAGATGAAAAAGAAGAATGATAAATAAAAGGATAAAATAGATGAGGAGTATGAATAGGGGAAGTAGAATAAGGAAAAGAAAGAAAGAAGAAGAATTAGCTTATGAAAGAGGAATAGTAGAAGAAGAACAAAGTAACAAGAAGGAGAAAAAGAATAATGAGAAAATATTGGAAAAAAAAGTATAAAAAGAAGTTGATAAAAAAAGTGAATAATAATAATAATAATAATAGGAAGAATAATAATAATAATAATAATAATAATAATAATAATAATAATAATAAAAGAATAAGAAAAAATGATAACAATAGTAATAAAAAAAGAAAATCAATAATAAAAATTATTAGAAAAAAAAATAACAAGAATAAATTTAAAGAAGCCAACATTTAGAAAGAATAAAAGAATAAGAATAAGAGGAAGAATAAGAAATAGAAGAACAAGAAGATGAAAAAGAAGATTAAAATGAAGTAGGAGAAGAATCCAAAGAAGAAGAAAAAGAATCAGAAGAAAAAAAAAGAAAAAGAAGAAGAAAAAGAGAAAGAAAAATAACAAAGAGAAGAAGAAAAAAATAATAAAAAGCATTATAATACTAATAAGCATGATAATATCAATAAAAAGCATGATAATGAATAGAAATTAGAAGAATAAAAAGTAGAAAACAATAAAAATAATATCAATAATACTAATAAGAATAATAATAAAATAATACGTAATAAAAGAAAAAGAAGAAGAATATAAAGAAGAAAAAAAATAAGAAAAAAAAGAAGAAAAGGAAGAAGAATATGAAGAAAAAAAAAGTTGAAAAAGATGCATGATAACGTCTTGATACTCAATATACAAAATAAATTATGATTTTTGGGGAGTACAAATATGTATGTTTGCATTATAGGAGTGAATATAAATGATTTTTTTTAAATTCTTATTTCGAGACGATTTGATGAATGTTATTGAAATAATATAAAAATTAGGCAAAACTAGTCAACTTGGTGTAACAAGCACTTTTAGAATGGGCAAGCTATGGTGATAATTTATTTGTCATGACTTATATATATATATATCCTTTAGATTAGCTTTAGGCAGTTGTAAAATTATTTCTTGGAAATAACTCTACTAAAATAGTTGTGACATTCTTTGTATGCCCTAGCTTTACCACTAAGTTGATATAATCATTTTACTATGCAACATAATTAGTTCATGTCATAAGATCTTAGTAATCAACTAGTATAAGTAGTTGTGGCATATTTCTATCTATCACATTTTCAAAGAAGTGCCAAATTATCATTAGTATGAGTCATGGTATTATTTTGCCATAAATTTTCATTGTAAAGAGAAATTACTTAGTCACTACAATTTGAGTGCCATGACATTTTATTTATAAACCCAAGACTAAAACTATGACTCATTCCCAATACTATGATTTTGTGTTATAAAAAGTTTAGGCATCAGGCATGGTCATTTCTAGTGCCATAACATTAGTGCTTTAAAGAAGATCCAAAGAGAAGATTAAGTCATAACATCTTGGTGCCATGAATTCCTACTTAAAATTTCATGTGAAGTCCCAATGTATAAAAGCTATACTCAGAAAGGAAAAAAACTAGAGGAGAGATAAGAATAAGGGAAACATGACAAGCATAACAAACACTAAGTGATGCAAATTCAACCCTCTATTCTGGCAAATCACATGTGATGCCTATTAATTCATCTCGCATGATTTCTTCCCCAATGCCCAACTAAATTGGATTTTATGGTTTGTAATATAATTTCGTTGTGATTAATGAATGAACTTATGAGTTTATGTTTGATTAATGTGGTGTTTGGATATTGATGAATATAGCTGCTATTTAGAACTAAAAATTAAAATTTTAATGAATACATCAATTTATGCATATCTGTCATGGTGGATGATAGTAGGCAAGTCAAGAGACACACTCATGTGTATTAAATTGAAGAGAGTGACAAACATTCAAATCTTAAATCATAAAATAAATCAATGTGTGAAATTCAAAATTAAGATATATTAATCATTATGAGTATAGTGCTGATAAAGCCAAAATCATGAACATATAAAAAACATATCTATTATGTACTATATAGAAGAATTAATCTTATAGTATTCTAGATGTTAAATATAATGTCTTACCTAAGACTAAGAGTTTCACCATAGTGCGTGAGTCATGTATTGGTCATGGTGAATGATGGGAGGTATGTCACGAGACATATGCAAGTGATAGAGATTTATATGGTGATGATAGCCTTGTGAATCATTTCTGCTTGTTTTACATTCATATGTGAGATTCATGAGAAGATATATATTATTTATTATGAGTATGATACTTATAAAGCTGAAAGCACAAATATATTTAGGATCATATTATCTCACATTCTCATGATAATTAGAGGATATACAATAGAAATATATACTCGAAATAATCATCAAACATAGTTGATATATTATCTAAAAAAAGTATGTGTTAATAAAATTTCCATGATATAACATGTTGCTTCATTATTGAAATAGTGAGGGGCAAGTACTAGAGAATCACATTTGGTAGTGATAGTCCAATGAATGATGACCACTTTATATGTCATAGGGGCACACATGTATTTTCATACTAATGTATCATTCATTCAATAACAAAATGCTACATTGGTTAAAAACTAAGAAAACACCATCATGCCGAAGAAAGTTGCCAACCCTAGAGTCTAAGTAATACTCTTGAAGACCATATCCAATTATTCAACTCAAATAGTCATTAGTTTAATATTGATTAATTGAACTATCAAAATAATTTTTGTAGGATTGATATATGGACTTACATGTACTTTATTACTTGTTTGAATTATATACTTATAAAGCTGCATTGGTCAAGAGATCCTCACCAAATAAGTTTTGGTAATGTATCAATTAGCTATAAGTTTTGACATGCTCACAAAGTTAAAAAAATTTTTTGCCACCATAATTAGTGATTATATTAGAATAGTTTAATTTATCAACTTCAGTTGACATAACTATCACTTCGTAAGGATAGTTATGTTTCAAGTTGTTTGGATGTGATTTTCCTTATTATTTATATTTAATTTCTTTTATGAGCTACATTTTTTGTTGTTTATTTTGTAACCACCATACAAATAATTTATGAGCAGAGCTATGTGCCTGAGTTAAATTCTCTGGACCTAGAAATTGATACATTATTTAGATGAATATCTTTCAAGACAATGCATAGTACAAAAGACCATATAATAAATTCAATCCATACTATTATCCTTACAGTCAAATTCATGAAGATTTATCATACAAATTTCCAAAAAAAAACTGTCAACATGGATATACATGCTGGATAGATCAATTATCATTTGAAAATCGCATCTTAACATTATGGATGAAGACAAAATAGTGTAATGATGTAGAAGAAGAGTAATTAAAGTCAAGCTTGATAGATCAACCATCACTCAAAGATGGACATGAATATTTATCTTGGATAGACAAACTATCAATCGAGGGATGCATTCTAAAGTTTATTACCAAAACAAAGAAATATAATATTGTGGAACAAGAACAATTAAGATGGATGGAATTGAAACTCATAAAAATGGATATGATTTTGAAAGTAATTCCACCTAAAGCTGAAATATTTTTTGAGAAAAACTTAAAGGATGAGGAGGGAAGAAATGAAGATGAACAATACAATGAAAAGGTTGAAAGTAAAGTGCAGAAAAAAGTTATAACAACTGAGAAAGTCACAACCATAAGCACTAAACCTAATAAAAAAATAAAAAAAAACAAAAAAATAAAAAAAATAAAACTTAATGAAGAGCAAGGCCAACGAAAAGCTTGAAGAAGCCACAAAACCCTATTATATCGCATCACAAATAAACAAGGAAAATTAGGATATCTTTTTATTTATCACCATTGATAATCATAGAAAGTATAAGGCAAAAAGAGAAAAATGAATACATTGAAAAAATAACACATATTGTAGAGATCAACAATGTGGAAGTTAATTCTAAAAAACAAGTCTAGTTATGGACTTAAACCATAGTGTTGCTTGCAAGCTAACCCAAGATTTTACTTTTTGGTTGGATGGCGTAAAATAAAACATTAAATTTTTTTACCGAAACTCATATACATACCATCAATACTTATACACAATGGACAGTTGAATGAAGTTGAAACACTCAAACTCAATCATAGCTTTCTTGGTAGCAAAGTGAAGTCATAACACTCAAACCTAGCCACAACTTTGTTTTTAAATGAGTCGTGGTCAAGTAAAAAATCATGACATTTTTATTAGGCTCATGACTAAGACCAACCCCTTTTAATACCTTAATCATAATTTTTTACTACATGTTTGGTACATGTTTGAAATGTTAAATACTAAATTTATTAGTTATCTTGGTAATTATTCTTGATATGTTTGTATGAAAATTGGGTTTAGACAAAATGCTTTTAAAAAATTATAGTTTTGTTGGATTTAGAGGTGTCAAATGGGCCAGTCCAGGCCAGCATGACCCATTTTTTCAGACCCACCTGGGCTCACGTGTCGTGCCAGGCACGACACGCTATAGTACCATGCTGTGCCGAGCACGACATGGTTATTTGGAGGGCATGCCAGACATGGCCCATGGCCTAAAATCAGCCTTTGGTTTGGGCCAGTTCGGGTCAGATAGGGATAAATTTAGGTTAGGTTAAATTTTAAAAATTAGGATTTGAGACCCACATCGCTGCGCCACCATTCCAATCGCGCTTGTCTAGCCATCGCATGTCAGGCGATGCCGTGTCGTGCCCCATTGTGCATTATTTCATCGGCTATCGGACATCATTTCATCAGCCATAGGGCACATCGCCCATGAAGTGTCCACATGCCAAGCACCCGGGTTGTGCCTGGAAAGGCACGGGCCAAAGACCCTCAACCTAGCAAGGCATGAGCCGTGCCATGAGCTGGCCCAACATGGGCATGAGCATGGGTCAGCAACATGTCGTTCCAGGCCAGGCACTGCCAAGTCAGGCCGTGCCTGGCCCATTTGACACCTCTAGTTAGATTATGATAAATAGTAGTGAAGTTGGATAATTTTTCTGTGAAATATAATACTTAGTGGAGTTTTTGAGAAGGAGAAGAGAGAAAATCATGTAGAATTATAGTATTTCTCATATTATGACTTGGTTACACCATTAAGGGTATATAAAATAGTATTAGTATCCATTCTTTGCTAAAACTTTATATAATTTGTCTTGACAATCTTCGTATGTCATTAATCTTCTAACTCATTGACACAATCATTTTAGTTTTTTTGACTGCAAAACTTTCTTAAAGTCATAGCCACACTAGCTCGATAACAAGTTAATGGTTATGATATTAATTTATTGTTGTTGTAGCTAAATATCTCATTACTACTAATAGCCATGACTTTTAGCTATAGAGAGTTACATAGAGTCTTTACTTGAGCCACAACTTGAGTCTAGAGCCACAAAACTTTTTCTCTAGAAAAAAAGACCAAATCCACGACATTCCTAGCACTATGACTTTTGGTTATAGGAGGAATACATGAGGACAAGTCAAAAGCTATTACCATTCCCAGCACACTGACTTTTAGTTAAAGAAGATAAAGGAATTAATCACGACCATTCCTAGTACTTCAAGTTTGTGTTACATAAGATTAAGTTTAAAGTCAAGATCATTCCGAATATCATGACTTTGGATTATAGATGTGAACCATGACCATTCTCAACATCATGGCTTTATATTACAATGAAATGCATGAGCCATTACCATTTCTAGTGCTATGAATTCATATCATAGACAACAAAGTCGATAGCTATGGTCATTTCTAATATTTTGAATTCATGTTATAGAGCAGAAAGTCCATAGCCATGGCCATTTCTAGCACCATGACATTTTATTAAAAGAAAGAGACCTAAGCCATGCAAGTCTACAATGCCATAATTTTGTGTTATAGAGAGGTAGGACTAAAGTCATAGTTGTTTCCCAGTGTCACAACTTCCCACTAGAAAATTCACACCGACACATGAATATAAAAGCTAGACGTAGACCTAAAATCAAAATAGAGAGGATAAAAAAGTTAGGAAATCAAGAACGCCACCATATAGAGTCTTGACATCGAGACTAAAAGAGATCCACAAGCAAGGTTGGATCCATGAGCATGGAGGGATGCAATGCACAAGATTAAACCCTAAAGAGGGAGCGAATTCTAAACGCCACTTAGGCAAATCTAAGGTGTACTATACAAGAATTGTGAGTTCATGTTTTTAATCTTAAATTCTTTTGAGGGTTGTCATTGAGAACTTGAAATTCCCTAAGATATATTTTGAATTATTTCATGTGAATTCTTTCCATATATCAATTACATGTAATGGATATACAATTGATGAAGTTTATGATTGATTTGTATTATGACTTAGTTATTGATGAATATGATATATATTTAGAACTGAAATTATGATTTTATTATTAGTAAATTTGCGCATATTATCATGGTTGATCATGACACATAAGCCACAAGAAATACTAATATGTAATGATACGAAAAAGTGATAGTCATTCCTTTGGTAATGCTTGAGATAAGCCTATATATTAAAACTCAAAATAAAGATAAGTTTAATTATTATGAGTATGATACTTATGAAGCCAAAAGTACAAATAATTTTATAAGCCAATCCATTATAGATACCTTAGATGAACTAACCCTTAATTAATGTAGGGTATAATAAAATATTTTTTTAATTATTTCACCTTTAGTGTGGATCAAATATCATCATGATGAATGGTGATAAGTAAGCCACAAGACACAGATTAGAGGAAGTAACTCATTAGATGGTGACAACCTTGTGAGCTACTTTTTTGTATGATTTCTACTAGTAAGATTGAGGTAAGATATATATTAATATCCCATTTTATCATAATCTAGATCTCATAAGCCATTGTAAAGAGTAATCTTTACTTGTTCCACACTAACATAAAACTATGAACTCTCTTTTCTTAATATTGATAAGGACTTCTCTCATGGCTAAAAATAGTCATCACAATATTAGAGGTTTCATAATTGTCCACCTCCATTTTCTATATAATAAAATTCACTGGAAAAATATATATATCCACCTTGACCAATATGCCTTTGATGATTCCATTTGGTTGCTTGATAGTTTGAACCGCCATTTAGAGTGAAAGATATATTATAGTAATTTTATTGAGATTCAATCTTCATATGATTGATAAAGGCATCAAATTGACACTTGATCTCAAATCACACAATGCCTTCTGAAATGTGTGATCTTCAATAGTACAAAGTATTGTAAAATTTTTGGGGACCTTCAATTTTCTTGGAAGTTTTCTTTAAATGATAGCAATATATTTCTCGGTCATTTTCATTGATTCATATATCTTTAACTTTCTCTTACTACTTTTTATATCTTTCTTTAATTTCATGTATATTAACATTTGTGTTAGAGCTTTAATAAATGGTTGGTTCACTTATAATTTTTGGAATATTTTAATTAATAAACTTTTTAAAGTGTTTGGCAAGTTTTCTCTTTCTAAATTATCAAAAAATTTCTTTTAGTTTCATTTTGATTTGTTTCTTTATCTCTATAGTTTAAACCTTCATTCACTTCTCTAGTTTTTTGTTTTCCTTTGTCTCATATTTGGATGAGACTTGAGGTTGACTTCTTTTGGAGTCTTGGCCTTATTACGTGTTGCATCATCATATCCTTCATGTTTACTATCCTCTTCTATTTGGGCTATGACTTTTAAAAAATTTATAATAGAATAGTTACTTTTTTAAAAGTTATAGTATTATTACTCCTAGAAGTTCTAGAATCCTTTTATTCAAAGTAGCTTTTTATCTTCAAAGCAGTGATATTTGGAAAAGTTGTAGAGCAATCAACCCCAGAGTTTCTAGAACCTTTTTTGTTTAGAATTCCTTGATAACCCATTTTTGATTCTAAAAAATATTTAGGAGAAATTTTTTAGATTTTCTTTTATATTACTTGATAATTCATTTACTCCTCTTTCTTCATTGATAATGTCAATTTCCTAAGATGCTGCTCTATATTCCACATCATGAAACTCATTTGATTTATCCTTTCATCAAGTGTCTTCATCTGATTTTCTTGAGTATTATTTTTCTTTTTCAATTATGCTTAGACAACTTGCATTTATTCTTCTAAATTTGACTTCTCTTCTCTTCATGATGATTGACAATTAAAACTTCAGCCTCCTTGAGTAGTGTAGCTCAATACATTTTTCCTAATATTTCTAGAAGTTTACTTTGATATTATTTGGCCCAATATCATATCATCTATATAATAAATTTTAATGATTAATCATGTTTGGATGGTAATGTTTTGGGACAATGTTATTGGATTGAAACATGTACCATTTTTTTTGTATTCGTTTGGCTTCTTACATTTCATAATTGGGATGAGAGTCTATTAGTTCATGCTAATATAAAATGATGATCTTTGCTGATATTCTTTTTTTTTCATCTTTGGCATCAAGTTTCTTTAAAAGTACTTCAATCTTTGATTTAATAATGGTGAACTGATCCAGCCCTAACATTCTGACTTATCTTCTTCCAAATGAGCAATCCATTGGAGTTTGATAGTTATTTTTCACTAGCTCATCAAATAAATAATATACCTTATCCAACATTTTATTTATAATTGATCTCCATCTATTGTATCAAACATATACCTCATCATATAGTTCAACCCATAAGGGTTGGGCCTAAAATCACAACTCAAATCAATGTTGAGAGCATCTCCTCACTAACTCTTTTAAATGGTCATAAGAATCATATAAATTCTCATACTCATCTTGCTCGAATTTTTTTATCTTGCTTCATAATTATGATGTAATTTGAGCTAGAAAAACTTAGTGAGAAATACCCTTAATAATTCATTCCAACTCTTAATAGAGTCTCATGGTAAATATTGGATCCAACTTCATGTCGTATTTCTTAATAAAATGGTCATAATAATATTGGAACCAACTTCATGCTCAATAAGTTTTTATAGTATTACATAGCTCCAAAAATATATTATGACATATCCATTAGGGTCCTTTGATGCCTCTCCACTATACTTTTATTATTGAACCATAACTATAATACTTGATTTCAACTCCAATTAATTGGTTTCTACTGATTGCAATCAAATACGCAAATAACTATCCAGCATTATGGACTTCCAATAGTCTCATAGAGTATGATAGTGAATGGGCTAATAAAAAGCTTGACCATTACCACCTCATGACTCTATTATTGCTAGTGCCCTTCATATACTATTTAATATTAATTGTCTAGTAATAATTTTTTTATATCTTTTAATTTCTGGGTCTAGAGGGGTTAGCTCAGTCATAGATCTTTAGCTCAGAAAAGGTGGTAAAAAGGAAGAGAAAAAATACAAAATATAAAACCAAAAACATGTATTTATCAACTTTTAAACAAGTTAACAAGACTTAGAAATTAGAATCAAGAAAATTTTCCAAACTCAAAAATATCTAAACTACTATAAAAGAATTATTTTTTTATGAGGATAATTATGTCAACTCATATTGACTAACCAAACTAAATAATCCCTGATAGTAGCATCAAAAACTTATAATGACTTTATTATGTTACGTAATTTTATTAGTTAGATAATATCTCAAAATCTCATTATTAATAGTGTCTCATCAATAAATATTAATAAGTACATAGGTCATACAAGTAGAAAAGTAGACATTCATCTAGATATTAATCACATATTGATTGTATTGGTAGTTTGGTTATTCGATGGTGAGACAACTTATTTTTAGTAAAATAAATATTCGAGTTATTAGATAATCTTAGATTCATGAGTTTATTTATTTAATCTATGTGATATTGTTTAAACTACTCGACATATATTATATTTTGACATAGAATAAAAGTTGGGGTGTTATGCAATGACTCCTTTTTCTTTTTCTTTTTGATGATGAGGGTGTCTGGGTCAGCTTACGTGCACCTTGACTAATTCATCAAAATCAGGGCTCAAATCAGGACTAGGGGACTCAAATCAAGACCTTAGCTTGGGAAAGCTAAGACCCACCTATCCAAACTACCCTCCAGAGTTGCAATGACTTATTTTTTTAATAGCATATAAATGGTTATCATCATTGAACCCATCCCAATGGTGGTCCTCTCACAGTATTTTTTTTTGGTTATGTCTCTACTAAGATAATAATTCATCTCTACTTGAGTGTCATTCACAATCACATACCTTTAGGCAAATTTATCAATTATCATTGATAGTTGCTTTATTTGCAAAATATTATAATCTAGGCTCGGGTGTCAAAAAACCAAAGACTAATATGTTTTGTAAGTATTTATACTTTTACATTTGTAAGTGTCATACTTACATAATTAACATATGTTTTCATCAAGTTTTATCGTTAACAACCATATGAGTAAAAGTAGCTTACAATGGTTTTCACCACCTTAAAAGTCACAACATAATGGTACATGTATCGAGGATTTTTTGTCACCATCTTTCTTAGTGATGATGTAATTCTCACATTAAAGGTGAACCACTTAGAATAATATTTTATTTAATATCTATCTGAATTGAGAAATAGTTCTTTTAAGACATATACAATAGATTGGTATATACAAATATTTGCACTTTGTCTTCAAAAGTGTCATACTCATGATGATTAACATATTCAAATTTTGTATTTTAATGTATTAATTTGTCTCGTGCATCATAGTTAAAAGGATATCACATTTTTTTCCATATGTCTGACTAAGCCTTATGATTTACTTATCACCATTCACTATGAAAATCTCATGGAAACCTACTAATAATCAAAACCCTAGTTAAAGTTCTATTTAGTCTGTCATTCATCAATATCTAAAATAGAAAATATATAAAATATATTCATTCATAAATAAAACTATTATTCCATCACAATTTTTAATTATACAAATTCTAGACCCATGCTATTGGTAAAATTTTCAAATCTACCTTATGACTCCCAACTCTAGGAATTGTATTAAATATTGCATCCCTTGCTTTTTTTCATGGAGGTTGATGAAAAAAATAAAAGAGATTTCATGAATTTATCTATCTTCCACCTTTATACTCAGGTGACGATGCATTACTCCAAGTAGTAGTCATGGCTTCAAAAAAAAGTCACAACTTTAGTCATCATCTCTTGAGTTTGAGATCATGACTATAAAAAGTTACCATGACCCTAAACTATATTTTTATCTTTCTATAACATATAGTCATGACACTGATATTGAATATTGCTTGTCCTAATATTTATTTAACAAAAAATCATAGTACTATGAAATGAACATAGCTTTATACATTTATCTTCTTATGTCTAAAAAAGGGTCATAGTATTGGGGAATGGTCATGATATGGTAAATAACTTCTCTTATTGATATATGGTCATGACACTATGATAAAGTCATGATATTGATATTAGTCATTCTTCATTATTATATGACCACAACATTGAGAAATAGTCATGACATTGACAAAGTCTCTCTTTTATATCCTATGGCCATGGTACTAAGGAATAGCTTTAAGATTTTTTTTTTTATATATCTTCAAGTGTCTACAACACAATTGGTGGCCATGACACTTACCTACTCATATTTCATATATCATGTTGCTACACCACCACAACTATTCCATGACATAGGTAATTAGTTCGATCATAAAAGTTATAACTTTGTATTCATTTGAGAACAAGAGTCATGACCTTGGAAAATGATTATACTCGAGTAATATCATTTACCTTTGTATCCCAAAAGTTATGATGCTAAATAATTGTCATAACTTTGGCCTAAGTAGTTTTGGCTCTATAACTTTCAAAAGCTCAAAATTTGTGAGTTTATAAAAATATCATACTTTGGACTTGTATCTATCGAGTCATATTAAATATAAAATCATGATGCTTAGATTTGGTCATGACTTAGAGCACAAATGAGGTATTTGATTTCTGTGATAAGAAATGAATGTTACAACCATTAAAATTTTATGAGATGAGTTTAATGATAATATCATAGCCACTAAGAATACGTCATATAATGGAAACATTATGCCAATGAGTTGATAGGGTTATAACATACAAAGATTGGCATTGCCTTTTACATACAGTTTCAATCAAGAATGGGTGTGGAAACTTTACAAGACTCTATTTTCTACCCCATCATCTAAACACTTTCAAAAACTGATCAAATTTATGATTATTAATCAAAACTATCTAAAACTTTAAAGTCATGAAATCAATCCATAATTTCTCTTATCTCATGCCTACACAATATCATATAGCAACAAATACCTATGAATATCTAGTAGTTTGAACACCAAAAAAAATGCTACACTAAAAAAAATTGTTCATCTTTGAACAATAATTTCTCCATCTATGAAAAGAAATCTTCATCATCTATAAAAATTACTCTGACTAAATTTGAGTGTCATAGATTCTAAAAATTATTAGATCAACTTCAAGTTGACTCATTGATAGTCGAGATGGTGTTTAAATTTCATGATCATGTGTCTCATTGGATGTGTATATTTATTTATTTGGTGGATATAAGTATTTATTAAATCACACACATGTGAAAATATATTCACGTTGCTTATTAAGCACTATTATGTTTAATGTCCATAGCTAAATAATCATATCCTCTTTTGCTCCATCAGAGATCTTTTATGTCTATGTTATCTTTTTAGTTTACTATTTTATCTTCTTCTGGTTTGTTTCTTTCTTTGGTATTGCTTGTGATACACTTTCTTCTTTTGATTTTTCATCATTTGATGTTATGACTTTAGTGAATGTCATAACTCCTTTTGTTCTAGGTTTTTCATTTTTTTCATGGATCCCCAATGTCATTGCACTAAGTATGATTGTGGGTTTCCTTTAAAATTTTTCTTTTTCTTTTCTTCTTGCAACTCTGAAGTTGTGGAATTGAGTGAAGCTATAGTTTTTTCTTGAATATTTTCTTTTTTATTTTCATTATATAACATTAAAAATTTGGTATTGTGCATAGCCATGGTCTTGTATTTAAGATTCTAATAGACTAATACATTTTTGCATCCATAAAGTTGTGGTGTTGGACATAGCCATGAATTTGTCTTCATGATTTCCTAGGCTATTTTTTTTCTATAATATCAAATTCATGTCATTATGCACAGTTGCAACTTTGTCTTTAAAATTTTTTTGGACATTTTCATTTTCAAAGTATTTGCCCTATGCATAGCTACGACATTGTCTTTGAATGGTTTATCCATGATTTTTGTCTCGACCTTATCTTTCTCCATTGAGGTTGAGCTTTTGAAGAATTCCACAACCTTATAGTAATTATCTTCCTCTATTCCCTTATTTTGTTTCTCCAATATAATTCTTCTTCTTCATATTTCTGATTTTCTTTGCTATTAGAGCTCTAAAGCTATTCTTCTACTTTAAATCCTTCATATTCATTCTATAATCACTTTTCTACAAAATTATTCTTCTGAAAAAATACTTTTTGTTGCATTTTGCTATGAAAGAGATTGCTAATTCTTCAAT
The DNA here is from genome assembly GCA_029783825.1 of Sapria himalayana. Taxonomy (NCBI): domain Eukaryota; kingdom Viridiplantae; phylum Streptophyta; class Magnoliopsida; order Malpighiales; family Rafflesiaceae; genus Sapria; species Sapria himalayana. The sequence goes on along the minus strand of JAREIK010017918.1, from coordinate 1,366,772 downwards.
ATTTTATTTCATCATCATCTAGACCCCATAAGTCATTCTAGAGATTGATCTTTACTTATTTCTAACTTACATATAATGTGAACTCCCCTTTCTTGATATTGATAATGGCTTCTCTCATGGACAAAAATGGTTGTCCCAATATTAGGTGCACATAGTTGTTCATCTTCATATCTTTTATAATAAAATTCATTGGAAATATATATATATACACCTTGATCAATGCATCTTCCATGATTCCATATGGCCACTTGATAATCTGATCTATCATTTGGAGTGAAAAATATATTGGAGTAATTTTGTCAAGATTCACTCCTTGTGTGATTGATAAGGGTATCAAGTTGACACTTGATCTCAAGTCACATAATATCTTTTGAAATGTATACTTCCAATAGTACAAAGTATAGTAAAACTTTGGGGGTCTTTAAATTTTCTCAGAAGTTTTTTTAAATGATTGCATTATATTTCTTGGTTATATTGATGGTCTCATACATCTCTACTTTTTTCTTACTACTCTTTATGTCTTTCATAAATTTAACATATATCAGCATTTGCGTTAGAATTTTGACAAATGGTTTGTTCAATCTAATTTCAGAAATATATTGAAATACTTTTCAAATTATTTTTCTAATTTCACTTTTATATATCATTACGAAAATAGAATTTTAATAAAAACTTGTTTTTAGCTTCATTATAATTTATTTCTTTATCTCCATAGCTTTGGGTAACCTCTATTCACTTCTCTATCTCCCGTTTCCGTTTTTTCTCATCTTTGTGTGAAACTTGTGCTTGCACTTCTTTTTAAGTCATGATCTTATTAGGTACTGCATCATCATATCCTATATGTTTCCTATCCTTTTGAGTATGGGCTATGGATTCTTATAAACGTTTTTAATAGAATAGTGACTTTTGCAAAAGGCATAGTATTATCACTTCCAAAAATTTCTAGAATTCTCTTGTTCAAAATACCTTAGTAGCTTTGAAGCTATGATATTTGGAAAAGTTGCAGTGGTTTCAACCCCAAAGGTTTCAGAATCTTTTTATTCATGATGCCCTAATAAATTCTTCTTCCTTCTAAGTAATATTGATAAGCAATTATTTAGATTTAATTTTGTATTACTTGACAATTCATATTACCCTCTTTCTTTCATTGATAATGCCAATTGCCCATGTCCAAGATGATGCTTTATATTCTTCATCATCAACCTCATTTAATCCATCCTCTCTTCAAGTGCCTTCATCTGATTATCTTGGGTATCATTTTTCTTTTTCAATTATACTAAGACAGATTGAATCCCTTCATGATAGTTAGAAATTTAAACTTGAGCTTTTTTGTTTAGTGTAGCTCACTACATTTTCCCTAATATTTTTAGAAGTTTACTTTAAAATTCTATAGCCCATTACCATAGCCTCTATATAATAAATTTTTATGATTCATCATGTTTGGATGGTAGTATTTTGGGACATTGTTATTGGTTTGAATAATATACCCTTTTTTTGTATTTGATTAGCTTCTTATATTTCATAAATAAGATGCAAGTCTACTGGTTCATGCTGATGTAAAATGATGATATTCTCTGATATTTTTTTTATTCTTTGGTATAAAGCTTCCTTAAAAATCATCTATCTTAGATTTGCTAGTGGTGAACTGATCCAAACACAATATTCTAGCTTATCTTATTTCAAATGAGTGATCTATTAGAGTTTGATAGTTATTTTTGCTAGCTCCTCAAATAAATAATATGCCTCCAACAATTTATTCAGAACTGACCTCTAGCGATTACATCGACTATGCACCTCATTATATAGGACAACCTATTGTAGAAGGTTTAGGCTTAAAACTATAATTAGAATCTATGTTGAGGACATCTCATCAATTACTCTTTAAAATGGTCTCAAGCATCATATAAATTCTCATACTCATCTTACCTGAATTTATATCTCTCACTTCATAATTGAGATGTAAATTGAGCTCGAAGAACTTTATGAGGAAATCCTCAAAAATTCATCCCAACTTTCAATGAAATCCCTCAATAAACATTGGAATCAACTTCATGTCAAATTGCTTCATGAAAAAATAAATGTAACCTTATTTCCTCTCAATAAACATTGGGGTCCTTTGATGCCTTTTCACTAAACCACTATTGAACCATAACTATAATACTTACCTTCAACTCAAAGTAATTAACTTCCACTAGTTGTAATCGAATATCCAAATAACTGTCCATCATCATGGACCTCCAATAGTCTCGTAAGGTATGCTAGTGAATGGACTATTAGATACATTGACCATTATTGTCTTGGGACTCTCTATTATAACTAGTGCCCTTCATATACTTTTAATATGTACTTTGCCTAGAAATAACTCTTCTTGATCTTTTGAATTATGAGTCTAAAGGGTTATGCTCAGTCTTAGATCTTCAACTAAGAGAAGGGTATTAAAAAGGATAAGAAAGAAAAGTACAAAAAATAAAAGCAAAAACCAAAATACAACTATCCACTTTAAAACAAGTTAACAAGACTTAGTAATTAGATTCAGAAAAAATAATCTAACTCAATAATATTTAAACTACTACAAAATAATTATTATTTTATAAGGATAATTATGTCAACTCATATTGAATAACTAAACTAAATAATCCCTGATAGTAGTGCCAAAAACATATTTTGACTTTTTTATACCACCTAATTTTATTAGTTAGATAATATCTTAAAAACTTATTTGTAAGAGTGTCTCATCAATAGAAATACACAAGTATATGGATCATACAAATAGTAAAGTAGATTTTCATCAAGATATCAATCTCATATGAATTATATTGGTAGCTTGGTTATTCAATAGTGAGAAAACTTTTTTTCAGTAAAATAGATATTCAAATTGTTAGACAATCATAGATCCATTAGTTTATTCATTTAATCTATATGATGTTATTTAAGTTTCTTGACTTAAATTATATTTTAACACAGAATAAAAGTTGGATTATTGTGCAATGACTTCTTGACCTAACAGCATGCAAGATGGTTATAACTATTGAGCGCATCCCAATGGTAGACTCTCATTGGTTTCCTCTTAGTATGTCTCATCTGAGATAATAATTCATCTCTTTTGAAAGTCATTCACAATCATATTCATTTTAGAAAACTTCATTAATTGCCCTTGATGGTGGCTATATTTGTACACTCTTATTCTCTAGGCTTATGTGTCAAAAAACCAAAGTCTAATATGTTTTGTAAGTATTTGTACTTTTATCTTCATAAGTATCATGCTCATATATTTAACATATACTTTCACTAGTGGGAACCATATGAGTAAAAATACTAACAAGGCCTATCACCACCTTAGGAGTCAAAACATAATGGTGCATGTCCCGAGGATTTTTTGTCACAATCCTCCTTGGTGACAAAATGACTCCAAAATTAAAGGTGAACTTCTTATGATAATGCTCTATTTAACATCCATCTAAGTGAGAACTTATTCTTTTAAGACAAACATTGGATTGGAAAATAAAAATGTTGGCACTTTTGTCATATTCATGATGATTAACATACTACGATTTTGTGTTTTAATGTATAGATTTGTCTCATGTATCATAGTCAAAAAGACATAATATCCTTAGTACATTATTTAGTTAGTCATCCATCAATATCCATAAAAAAAATAAAACATTTTCATTCATAAACAAAACAAATGTCACATCACATATATTAATTTACATAAATTCTAAACCCACACAATTTTGGTAAAATTTTCAAATCTATCATATGAGAGTTATGCAACCACCCCCACCCCCCCCCCCCCCCCCCCAACTCTAGGGATTATATCAAATATTACATCCCTTGCTTGTTGCATGGAGAGAGAGGAAGAAGAATATGACAGATTTTACAAATTTCTCTATCTTCCACTTTTATAATTGGATGACTATGCATTACTCTATGTAGGAAGTCATGGTTTTTAGAAGAAATTTACATCTTCAGGCTTTATCTCTTAAGCTTGAGGTTGTAACTCTAGACTATGACTATGAACTACATCCTGATTTTTCTCTATCACATAGTCATGGCACTGACAATAACCATGTCTTGAGCCTAATATTTTTGTAATACAAAGTTATGGTGCTATGAAGTAGTCACAATTTCGTGCATTTATCTTCTTGTCTATGATTAAAGATCATGGCACTAGGGAATAACCATTACATGGTGAAAGACTTATCATTTTGATATATGGCCAACATGATATGATAATATCATGATATTAGCATTAGTCCTTCTTGATTTGTATATGCCACAACATTGAGAAATAGTCATGACATTGAGAAAAAGTCTTTTTTTTATATTCCATGGCTCTGACACTAAGAAATAGCTACAAGAATCTGCCTTTTATTTCTTCAAGTGTCTAGGATACTATTGGAGGCCATGACACTTACTTTCTCTTATCTCATATTTCATGTTGATCCACCACTACAAGTATTCCATGGAATAGGTAGGCAATTAGCTTGAGCAAAAAAGTTGTGGCTCTACCTTTTTTTGAGGACAAGAGTCAAGGCTTTAAGAAATGAACTTGCTCGAGTAATATCCTCTATAACTTTGTATCTCAAAAATCATGATACTGAATAATTTTTATAATTTTGGCCTAAGTAATTTCAGCTCTAAAACATTTTATAACTCATATGTTGTGGTTTTCTAAAAATGTCATGGCTTTGACTTGAGACTACTAATCCATATTAAATATAAAGTCATAGTACTTGGACTTGATCACAAATTTGAGCACCAATAAGGTACTTGGTTGTTTTAATATTGAATTAATTTTTCACTCATGTAATATTTATAAAATAAGTTTGGTTAAAACTCTATGATAATATCATAGCCACTAAAAAAATTTTACATATTGGATGGATTATGCTAATGAGTTGATAAGGTTGTGGTATACAAAGATTGTTATGATGCTAAGATAAAGTTTTTGGTAAAAATGGATGCTAAAACTTCACAACACTACATGTTCTATCCTCTCAACTAAACACCTTCAAAAACCAATAATTTTCATGACTACACCAAAACTTGTGAAAACTCCAAAGTCATTAAAATAATTCATAATTCTTTAATTCCATACTTACACAATATCAAATAACTCCAAAAAACTTAAGAATGTTTGGATAATTTGAAAACTAAATAGTTAGCTACAAGACATACTTTTGATTAAATTAACCCTTTTGATCATGATGTATGAGATTAATTCATATGTCAAAATCTAAAATTAAGATAAATTTAATTATTGTGAGTATGACAAGTACAAAGCTGAATGCATGAATATTTTTATAAGTCAATCCATTATATATATTTTAATAAATTAACCCTCAAATGATGCATTAGTTTTATATAGCATTTTCATAAGGGTTTTATCTTTAATATGTGAGTCACATGATATCATGGTGGTCCTAGATATATAAGTCATCAAACACATGCAAGAGCATACGACTTATATGGTGGTGATAGCCTTGTGAGTTACTTTCTTTCATATGACTACTACTAGTAAAATTTAAGAAAAAACATATATTAATTATTATGATTATAGTGCTTATGAAGATGAAAGTACAAACCCTTTTAATACAATATCAATTCATGTCTTTATGACTCATGAGATTAGAGAATAAGAATACACATATGAAGCAAACATTAAGAGTAGTTAATGAGTTACCTAAAAGCTCTAGACTTATAAATGACCTTCAAGTATGGATGTTTTTTTATTTTTGGTGTAAATTACTAAGATGATAACTATGAGGAGACCATTATTAGGGAGAGTCAAATAGGTGATAACTATTTTGTATGCTAATAAGGAACAAGATATTCATATATTAATATAGCCCTTTATTCTGTAAAAAAATACAATAACAACTAAGCAACTTAAACATGCATTATGCTTAATGAAATGGATAACCATAGAATCTAGGAGTCCTACAAAAAAACTAGTTTTATCCTTTTGACTAGAGTAATAGTTGACTAACTATTGGTTGATTGTAACTTCCTATACAATGCCTATGGAATTAATATCTAAATAGATGTATACTTTATTAATTGTATGGCCTATATACTTGTAAAATTATGTTGGATGAGAAACCCTCAACCAATGAGCTTTTGGGATATTACATAAATTTAAATATTAAGTAGCATAAAAAATTCATAATACTATACTTACAACATTTTATTCCCCCACTCCAAATAAAACTTTAGAAATACAATTGATTGAATATTCAAACCACCATGGAGGTTGAAATCTTGATTTCAAAGCTAATAGCAAGAAAAATTGAGTCTAGATTGAGCAAAAAGGCAACAAGCAAGCAACAGAATCAATCTACCACCTAAGTTTCTACCAAAGCCATGGTGCTAGAGCCACGTTTCTTCATAGAAATTGGAAAAAAAAAATTGATGACTTTAATCTTGGGCAAGAAGATTTTAATATGTAAGTGTGGTTTTAAAAAAGTTATTCCTCCTTTTCAAGAATCAATTGAGTGGAGAAAGTGGTAGAAATTTTGCATGCATGAGGATAAAGTGGTAGGAATCCTTCAATTTTCAAAGAATTTAATTCAAATTTAGAAGATATGGATGATAAAAAATATTATATATGAGAAGTTGGGTAAACTTTGATAGAGAATCCACAAATGATTTGTTGGAATTGAAAGGAGTTGTACATAGTACAACATTCAAATCTTTTAAAATATAATAATATTGCAAAGTTATTTCATCAACATTGATAGGTGAAAAAGGAGAATAGAAAGTCTCATCGAAAAGTCTCTATAGGGACTTGATGTGGGGGAACTCACTGAGGAGACCATTGTTTAAAAGTATTTACTATGTTCTATTTTGTTTCCAACCCTCCTTGTATCAATTATCATGCAAGATAGAGTAATACTGCTTTTCACCCTAGCCAAAATAATTTTAATCAATGTGGGGAAGTTTTTAGTGAAGAAGAAGAAGAAAAAGAAAAAGAATAATAATAATAATTATTATAATAATAAGATGATGATGATGATGATGATGATGAATAATAAAAACAAGAAGTCTAAGAAAAAGGAAAAGAAGAAAATTAAGAAAATAAGAAAAAAAGAAGAAGAAGAAGAAGAAAATGAAAAAAATGAATAAAATGAATAAAATAAATAAAATGAAGAAAAGAAAGAGAAGGAGTAGAAGGAGGAGGAGGATAACGAGGATGAAAATGAAGGCAAGGAAGATAATGATGATAAGGATTAGAAGAATAAGAAGAATAAAAAATATGAGGAGGAGGAAAATAATAAGAAGAAAACTAAAAACAAAGAGAATAAGATGAACAAGAAGAACAAAAATGACAAGAAATGAAAAACAAAAAGAAAAAGAAGAAAAATAAAAATAGAACGAGAAGATGAAAATAATGAAGAAGAAGAAGAAAAAAAAAATTAGAAAGAGAAGATAAAATTAATGAATAAGAAGAAGAAGAAAGAGAAAACGGAAAAAGAGAAAAAGAAAAATAATAAAAATAATAAAAATAATAAAAGAATATGAAGAAATGTTACTAGACAAAGAAGAAGATCCAACTCTTAAGAGAAGAAGAAAAAGATGATGATGATGAGATAGAAAAAAAGAATAATAGTAAGAATGAGTAAAATAAAAATAAGAAGAATAAGAAAAGAGAAAATATGAGGTATAAAAAGAATAAGAAGAAGATGAGGAGGAGGAGGAGGAGGAGCAGGAAAAGGAGGAGTAGGAGGAGAAGCGAGAAGAAGAAGAAGAAGAAGAAGAAGAAGAAGAGGGGGAAGAAGAAGAAAAAAAAAGAAAGAGAAGAAGAAGAAGAAGAAGAAGAGGAAGAACAAGAAGAATAATAAAGAAAAGTTGAAGAAGTTGATGAAGGAGAAGAATAAAGAAAAGAAGAAAAAAAAGATTATGAATAAGAAAAGGAAAAATAAGAAGAAAAGAAAAAGAAAGAAGATGAATTTGAAGAAAGTGAAGAACAAAATTATAAAAAAAGAGAAAACATTTAGGAAAAGGAGGAGTGAAAGAAGAAGAAGAAGAAGAAGAAGAAGACAAAGAAAAATAAGAAGAAGATGAAGAAAGATAAGAAGAAGAAAAAGAATTAAAAGAAAAATGATGAATAGGAGAAGAAGAAGAATAAGAAGAAGAAAATGAGGTGGAGAAGAAGGTGAAGAAGAAGAATATAAAAAAGAAAAACATGAAAAAGAAGACGGTAGATGAAAGAGAAGAAGAATACAAAGAATAATAAGAAGAAGAAACATAAGAAGAAGAATAATAGAAAGAACAATGAGAATAAAAATAGAAGAGAAAAAAGTAAAAGATGATGATGAAGAAAAACAAGAAAAAGAAAGACATAAAGAAGAAGGAGAACAATACCATGAAGAAGAAAAAAAATGATAAGGCATGAAGAGGTGATAGAAAAAATAAGTAAAAAAATGGAAGAAGAAAAAGAAGAAAATAACATGAATAAGGAGAAGAGAAAAGAGGAATAATAAGAATAAGAAAAAGAATATGAGTAAGAATGACAAAAAGAAGACAAAGAAGAAGAATTAGAAGAAGTAATAGAAGAAGATAGAGAAGAAAAAGAAAAAGAAGAATAAGTAGAACAATATAGAGAAAAATAAGAAAAATATGAAAAAGAAGAAAAAGAAAAAAGTTGAAGAAATGAATGATAATAATAATAATAATAATATAATAATAAGTAGTAGTAGTAGTAGTAGTAGTAGTAAAAGAAAATAAAGGAGGAAAAGAAAAACAAGAAGAATAAGAAGTAGTATAATATGAGAAAAAGGGTCAAAAGAAGAATAAGTAGAAGAAAAAAATATAAGCTAAAAAATAAGACAAAAAATAGATAAAGAAGAAGGACAAGAATGAGAAGTAGATAAAGATGAATGATAAAGATAATAAGAATAAAAATAAAAATGAAAAGAAAGAAAAAATATAAGATGAACAAGAAGAATAACAAGAATAAGAAGCATAAATTAACAAGAAAAAGAAAAGAAGTAAGATTTGAAAAAGAAGAGGAAGAAGAATAAGTAGAATAAAAAAAGCAAGAAGAATAATAAGAATAAAATAAAGAGAATAAGATAAAGAAGAAGAAGAAATAGAAGATAAAAAGAAGACAAAGAAGCAAAAGAATATAATGATGATGGTCATGATGATGTTGATGATGATGATCATAAGGAATAATAATAATAATAATAACAAGAAAGAGAAGGAGAAAAATAAAAAATGAGAATCACAAGAAGAGGAAGAGCAAGGTGAAGAGGAATAAGAAAAAGAAGAAGGGCAAAGAGAATAAATATAATAAGAAGACAAAATATAATAAAAATAAGAATAAAAAATAAAAGAAGCAGAGTGAGAATAAGAAAAAAAACAAGGAAAAAGAGAAAAAGATGAAATAGAAGAATAAAGAGAAGTAGTAGTAGAAAAAAAGAAAAATACAAAAAATGAGAAGGTAAATAATAAGAAGAATAATAATAATAATAATAATAATAATAATAATAATAATAATAAAACCTAGAAGAAGATGAATAGGGAGAAGAATAGAAGAAGGATAAAGAAAATAAGAAAAAAATAGAAGAAGGATAAATAAAAGAAGAAAAAAATAGAAGAAGTAAGAGAAGTGGTTGTAAAAGATAAAGGAGAAAAAGAAAAAGATGTAATACAATAAGAAGAAAATAAAAATTAAAAGAAAAAAGAATGATGAAAATAAAAATAATAGTAATCATAATATTGTTAATTACAATATTATAAATGATAATATTAATAATAATTAGAAAGAAGATGTAAAAAAAGAAAAAAAAAGAGAGAATAATAATAATAATAATAATAATAATAATAATAAGTGCAAGAAGAAGAAGAGGGAGGGAAAAATAACAATAAGAAAAAATGGAAGAAAGATAAGAAGAATGAGAAGGAGGAGGAGGAGAAAAAAGAAAAATAAAAATAAAAAGAATTTGGAAAAAAAAAGAAGAGGAAGAAGAGCAATAAGAAGAGAAAGAAAGAAAAGTTAAATATGAGGAAAAAGTGAAACGAGGAGGTGGATGAAGAGTATAAGAAGCAAAATAAAAGAAAAAAGGAGAAAAAAATAAGAAAAAAAAAAAGAAAATAGAAGATGATGAAGAAGGAAAAGAAGAAATAGAATAATAAGAAGTAGAAAAAGAAAGAAAAATAAATATTAGTATAACAATCACAAGAGGAAGAAGAAAAGAATTTAAAAAAAGAAAATCAAAAAAATAGAAGAAAATAACAAAAAGTAGAAGAAAAAGAAAAAGAAAAATAAGAAGATTGTGAAGAAAGAATAAGAAGAAGAATAAGAAGAAGAGGAGGAACAAGAAGTAGAATAAGAAAAAAAAAATCAAAAGAAGACAATGTTTGAAAATAAGAAGAACAAGAAAAAGGAGGAATTGAAAAAAAATTAAGAATTATTAATCAAAAACAAGAATGATGAGAATAAAATAAAAGAAAAATAGCAATATAAAGAATAAGAAGAAAAAAAAATAGCTAGAAGAAAAAGAAAAAATAAAATAATAATGAGAAGAAAAAGATGAAAAGATGTGAGGATAAAAAGATGATCATGAAAAAGAATAAAGAGATGAAGAAGTACAAGAAGAAGATAAATATATATACGAAGCAAATAAAAATAACTAGAAGAAAAAAAATTGAAAGAGAAAGAACCACAAGAATAAAAAAAACAAGGAGATGAAGAATAAGTAGAAAAATTTTAAACAAAAGAAGAAAAAGATTAAGAAATGAAAGAAGGAAAAGCTAAAGAAATTGAAGAATAAGTAGAAGAATGTAAAGAAGATAAAGAATAAGTAAAACAACAAGAAGAAGAAAGAGATAAAAAAATGAAAAAGAAGAGGCAATAAGATGAGAAGAAGTAGAAAAAGTGAACAAAGAAGAAGAAGGAGGATAAGAAGACAAATAATAGTAAGAAAGAAAAGTAGAGAACAAAGAAGGAGATGGTGAATAAGAAGACAAGAATAGTAAGAAAGCGAAGTATGGGAAAGAAAGGAGAAAGAAAAAATGAAAAAGTTGAAAAAGAAGAAGATGAAAAATAAGAAGAAGAAATACAATAAGTATAAAAGATGAAGTAGAAAATGAAAAAATTAGAAGAAAGAAAATAAGAAGAGTAAATGAAAAAGTTGAAAGAACAAGAAAAATAAAAAACAAGAAGATTGAGAGAACAAAAAAAACAAAAAAAAAAAGAAGAAGAAGTTGAATAAGAACAACAATAAGAATAAGAATAAGAAGGGGAATAAGAATAAGAATAAGAAGGGGAATAAGAATAAGAATAAGAAAATAGAGGAGAAGAAAAAGAAGAACAAAAAGAATAAGAATAAGAAAACTGAGAAAAAAAATCATGAGAATTTAGAAAAGGAAGAAGAATAAGATGATGATGGTGAATACAAAAACAAAAAAAAATTAAGAAAAGGAAAAATAGTAAAATAAGATGTTGTTGATGAAGAATAAGAAAAATAAAGAGAATAAATAGTAGAATAAGATGATGATGATGAAGACAAAGAAAAAAAAGGGGAATAAGAATAAGAAGAAGATGATGATTATGATGATGACGACGACGATGATGATGATGATGATAAAGGAGCAGCAGCAGTAGTAGTAGTAGTAGTAGTTGTAGAAAAGGAATAATAATAATAATAAGTAAAAAAATAAAAAGAAAAAATATATAAGATAAAAAAGAATAAATAGGAAGAGGATAAAAGAATGAAGAGGAGGAGAAGGAGAAGAAGAAGAAAAATATAAAATGATAAGGAGGAGGAGGAGAAGCAAAATAATGAGAACAAGAATAAAAAAATGACAAGAGAATGAAGTAGAAGTAGAAGAAGAACAAAAAAAAGAAAAAGAAAAAAAGAATGTGAAAAAGAAGAAGATGAAGAAGGAAAAGAAAGAAAACAATTAAAGAAGAAAAAGAATATGAAGAGAAGAAGCTAGAAAAATAGAAAAATAATAACAATTAATAGAATAATAAGAACAGAGGAGATGAAGAATGAGAAAAAGAAAAATAAGAGGAAGAAGAAAAAAAAATGACTAAGAGATAAAAGAAGAAGAAGATGATGATGGGATAAAATAATAATAATACTACTAATAATAATAATCATTAGTAATTTAGTATAAGTAAAAGAAAAAGAAATAGAAGAAGAAAAAAATAAAATATACTAAGAAGAAGTAGATGAAGATGAAGAAGAATTACCGAGGAAAAAGAAAAAGAAGAAAGAGAAAGAGAATGTGAAGAAGAAGAAGAAGATTAAAAAAATAAGAAGAACACGGAGAAGGAGAAGAAAAAGGAGAATTTGAAGAATGAGAAGAAAAATAACAAGAATGTGAAAAAAAAAGAAAAAGAAATGAAAGAAAAATAAAAAGTAGAATAAAAAGAAGAAGAAGAAAAAGAATAATAATAATAATAATAATAATAATAATAATAATAATAATAAAGAAAATGAAGAGGAGAAAAAGAGAATGAATAGGAGGAAGTAAAGAATAAGAAGAAGAACAAGAAAGAGGAGGAGGTGAAAAGAAGAAGAACAAGAAGTATTTAAGATGATTGGGTAGATAATGAAGAAGAAAGTGAAGAAGAAGAAGAAGATGTTATTAAAGGAAAAACTCAAGGAGAATTAAAAGAAGAACAAAAACAAGAAAAATGAGAAAAATAACACTAATAATAATAATAATAATATGAAATAGAAGAATGAAAAGAATATGAATAAGGAGGAGGAGAAGAAAATATTGACGAAGAAGAGAGAGAAAATGTAGGAGAAGGAGAAGAATAATAAGAAGAATAAAAAATAAAATAATAAGCACAATAATAATAATAATAAATAACAATAGAAGTATGAGTATAAGAAGAAAAATAAAAATACTAAGAAGAATAGGTATATCAAGAAGAATAACAAAAAGAAGATAAAGAAAAATATGAAGAAGAAGAAAAAATAGAAGATGAAAAAGAACAACAATAACAAGAAACAAATTAGAAAAATGAAGAACAAGAAATAGTAGAAAAATAAGAAAACAAAATCAAAAAATCATAAGATAATGAAAAAATAGAAAATTAAAATGATGAAAAAGAAAATAAGAAGAAGGATAAAAAAATATAAAAAAAAAAGAGGAAGAGAAAAGTTAAAAAAGAAAAAGAAGATGAAAGTAGAAAATGGAGAAAAAAGACAAGAATGAGGAAATGTGGAGGAGCAAGAAACTGAGAATATTGATTAGGATGAGGGGTTGGAGGAGAAGTAGGATGAGAAGAATAAAAGATGAAGAAGAAGAAAAGTTGAAGAAGGAGAAAGAGAACAATAAGAATACAAATACTAATAAATTGAATAAAAATAAAAATAAAGAAAAAAAACACCAAAAAATAAGAAAAAGAAGACTAATAATAAGAAGAAGAAAGAAAAAATAACAATAAAACAATAATAAGAAAAAATTAAAGAAAAAGAAAAAATAGAAGAAATAGAAGAAGAAAAAGTTGTAGCAGATGAAAAATAGGAAGAAAATGATATAGAAGAAGGAGAACAGGAAGAAGAACAATAAGAAAAATAAAAAATAGGTAGAGGCTGCAAGTGGGTCGGGCGGCCTGAGATTAGCATGAGGCATGACTCGACTAAGCCGTACCTAGCCTAGCATGGCATGGTCTAGAATCATGCCCGAACCCGAGTCTTGCCGGTCCTAGGCATGATTTGTGCCATGCTGGGCCAAGGGGTGCCTGGTCTGATGTCGAGCTAACCATGACCTGGGTGCCTGGCTTGTAAGCAAGGTCCAGTAGCATTGGTCCCATGACCCAGGTCCTCGAATCGGGTATTAGGCAAGGTCTAATTGGACCGTGCCCACCCCACTCATTTTTTTAAAAAATAAAATATTACAAAAGCCTGCCCTACTTGGTACACATGGTGAGTTTTTTTAATTAGCTCACCACATGGTTGTCTAAGCGCATCCATGTGGCAAGACACAGATGCGTGTGGATGCCCCCTCTAGCCTGAGCCCACGCCGACACCCCCCGAACCCCTTGAAACTTCTGGACATTCTAAAAGCTTCTACTTCAAATAGCTATAACTCATCTTATATATATATATATATATATATATATATATATATATATATATATATATATATATATATATAATACAAGATCTAGGTTATTGGATACAATTCCAATAGTTAGGGTAGAAAATCTAATGATTGTCAAGTTTCTACCCTATTAAATATAAAAAAACATTAAAAATTTTAAAAATATTATATATATATATATATATATATATATATATATATATATAATTCTATATAAATAAAATATGAGATTTGAGTTTTTCATTCAAATCTCTCAACTCCTCTCTCTCTCTCTCAACTCTCTCTCTCTCTCTCTCTTTCTCTCACCTCTCGGTCATGGTTCTTGCTCCCTCAATGCTAAATTTTTTAGTTTTAGATTTAGAATATATTTTTTAAGCTTAAAGAATGTGGACATAGAGTGGAGATTTGGTTACTATAGTTATTTGTGTTTCAATTTTACTACCAAACCTACTGGGTTTGGGTTATGGTTTTTTTCTCTTTCTCCTTTCCATATGGCACAAACTATGTATTGTTTTTCATTTAATTTTTTTAATATCATTTAATTGTTAAGTTAGAACATAATTTATAAATTTAAAAAATTATAATAGTTAATAGTGAATTTTATGAGACCAAAATTATAATTTACTTAAATGTTGATACTATTAATAATGATAACCCCAAGAAAAGGTTCGAGCTTGAAACCATGTTTTTTTCCATGGTCTCCACCAAAACTAAAATATCTAAAAAATAAAAAACTAGAAAAACTTTTATAGTTTAAGACTCACTTTAACATAAAACAAATCATCGGCATAATGGAAGTATTATATATATATATATATATATATATATATATATATATATATATATATATATATATATATATATATATATATATATATATATATATAAGAGTGAGCATGAGATTGGGCACCTAAAAAAGCATGCCAATTATTACACCAAAAAATATGATGCATTAGATCCTAGGAAAACTTAATTGAGTGGTGTGACCTTAGAGGTTGGATCTAGTATAGCTTTTTTGTTGACCTCCTTCATATATCACAATGAGTTTGGGAGAGACAACATTACCAAATGATCATCATGATGGATCTTCCAATTAGATTTTCGAAGGATCCTATGGTAGTCAGTATTAAGCAGACCTATTTTTAGCTTACATATCATTGGATTTCAAGGTCCACTTATAGGAATAACATACTAAAATATTATAATTTAAAAAAATAAATAATAACTAATGGATTTAGGCAATATAGTGGCATGGTATTTGTGACATCTGATATCTATAGTCATGATAATACATCTTTTTCATACCTCACCACCTACTATATAAATTCTAAATGGATACTTAACAAAGATAGTAGGATTTTTAGAGATTTTTCATCCTCATGATGACCCTGTCATATATGAGTGCATTAGGAGAATCTTTAAAGATTATGATATTCAAAATAAAATATTTTGTATTACATTTGATAACACATCTAACAATAAAGTATCCATTAACATGTTTGTTAAGACTATTATAAATGTGCCGTTAGGAGAGATTTTGTACATTAGATGCATGTGTCATATTATTTACCTGAGAGTACGAGTGAATATGAAGGTTGTTTCGCCCAATTTAGAAAATATACATAACTCACTAAAATATCTTTAGACAACTAGCAGACAACATGAGTCTGGTAGTCTCTGTTTGTCTATGGTTCTAAAGAAAAATAAATTCCAAACTAATGTGAAACACTATTAGAATTATACTTACTTGATATTGGAGTCATGTGTTGGATACTAATACATGATATCCAACTATATCAATAGTAAGAGTGATGACTTATTATTGATGACAGAGACTTGGATACAAGAATTTCATTTATGAAATTCTTTAGAATTTCTTATGATACGAGGAACATGTATTCATTTGTTTTACACTCACACCATTTGCATTGCACTCAAGTGCATCAGCAACATTAGTGGCATATTTCAAAAGTTTAGAAATCACCCTATATTTAGTGACATGACTGTTGAAATGGAAACTAAGTACTTAAAGTACCAGTCCATCATTCTATCTTTTTATTGTCTGACTGTCTGTATGGATCCAAGTGTTAAGGTGGAAGGCATAGAAAATATTTTGAAATACATATCAATGTGCATGAAAAAGGAACAACAACTTGGGGGATTCATTCATGAAATGTTGACTGAGTTATTTATATACTATGATACTAGGTATGGTAATAATTGAAACCAGGCTCAGAGTACAAACATGGACATCATATTAAGAGATGATGACTTCTCCATTCAATTAGTGAGGGGGAAACGATGGGGTGAACTATCAAATAGGATTAAGTTGTCTCGATACTTAGATATTGATTACTGTTGAATCCTATCACATAACAATAAAAGAACCTCGATATTTTATAATGGTTGAAATCATATGAGTCCAACTATCTTGTGCTATCTAAGATGACACGAGATCTACTGACTACTCCATTTTGAGTATAGCATCATAGTCTACATTTTTTTGTTATTGTCAATGTCATTTTGGATAGGAGATTATGATTACAATCATATATCATTGAGGTACTAGCATGCATGAAGGATTGAAAGGATTCGAGGTTGGGCATCTAGGATCATGTTGAAATAAGAGTAGAAAAGTTGCTAGCAAATGATGACTCATTAAACTTTAAGGATATTGAGCTCACCGCTAGTGATACCATCAGATGCTTATATGATAATGATCAGTTACCTACTTAAACCGATTGACATTGGGATTGAGATTTATTATGATTTATGATTGTTAATATGTGTACTTGAGTACTTGTGTTTTTTTTTATTTTTGGTTTGATTAAATGATTTATTTTTTTTGTTATTTTTCTTTATTAAAATTTGTGCTAATGATTTTATTTTATTATGATTTGTGATTTAGGTGAATTATGAAATAATATCGTAATGGTAACTCTAACACATAATGGTCAATGAATAACTTAAATTTTTTAATTTGTAAAATTAAGATTTTAAAATTAAAATCATAAACTAGTAACTGGTTGATGGTCAACCAGGCTAGCTATGGGTTGAATGTCACCTTCGGGCAAAAACTGACATGACCTAGCATGACCTGGCCCAAATCTTCTCAAAAATAGGCCAACTAGGCCAAGCCAGGCCAGCATTAATCAAGCCATGCTATGCTCAGCATGGCAACATGGATAGACTATGCCACTAAAAACTGGGTCATACCAGCATGTCACGACCCATTTGACACCTCTAAGAAGAAAAAAAAGAATAATAATAATAATAATAAGTAGAAACAAAGAAGAAGAATAAGAAGGAGAAAAAATATAAGAAAGAGAGAGAGAAGTATAATAAGAATTAAAAGAAGAAGAATAACACGAATAAGAATGAATAAGAAGAAAAGTAAAATAAAAAAAAAAGAAATAAAAAAGAAGAAATAAAAGTGCTAGAAAAGGAAGATATAAAAGAAGTGGAAAATAAAGAAAGAAAAAAGAATTAGCAAAAGAAGATGATGATGAAGAAAGAAAAAAAGATGGAGAATGAGAAAAAAAAGAAGAAAAACTAAAAGGAAAACAAGAAGAAGTATAACAAGAATGAAAAAAAAAGAAGAATAAGAAGAAACAAAAAAAGAAAATGAAGAGGAGAAATAAAATCAAAAAAAGAAGTACAAGAAGAATAAAGATAAGAAGAAAAAATAAAAAATATAAAAAGAAGAAATAGAAGAAGGAAGTAGAGGAGGATGAAGCAAACTTGGAGGAAGAATATTAGGATAAGGATAAGATCTGAGGATGAAGAAGAGAAGGAGAAGAAGAATAAATAAAAGTAAATAAAAAGAATAAGGAGGAGGAGGAGGAGGATGAGGATATGAATAGGTAGATGTATAAATGAGAATAAGAAAATTAAGAAGATCAATAAGAAGAAGGTGATGAATAAAAATAATGAGAAGAAGAAGAATGGCAATAGTAGGAAGAAAAAAAAGAATACGAGGAAGAAAAGAATAAGAAGAAGATAATGATGAAAAAGAAAAATATGAAAAGATAAAGAAAAAAAGAAAAAATAAGCAAGAAAGGAAGAATAATTATAAGAATAAAGAAAATGATAAGCATAAAGGAGAAGAACAAAGAGAAGAAGAAGAATAGTAGGGTCATATAAAGAAGAAGAAGAACAAGAATAAGATGAAGAAGTGATTAACAAAGAAAAAGAAGAATAAGAAAAAAATAGAAGGAGAAGAAAAAAATATGAAAAAGAATATTAATAAGAAGAAGATGATGATGATGATGATGAGATAGAAGAAGAATAATAATAATATGAATAATAAATTGAAAACAAAAAGAAGCATAAAGATAAGATAAAGTAAAAGAAGAAGAATAAGAAGAAGAATAAGAAAATAATGATAAAGAATAAGATATTGAAAAATAATATATTGAAGAAGAAGAAGAAGAAAGAGAAGAATATGATAATGATGATCATGAAGAAGAAGAAGAAGATTATGATGATGATGATGATGATGATGAATAAAAAGAAGAAAAAGAAGAACAAAAAGTAGAGTAATAAAAAGAATAAGAACAAGAACAAGAGAAAAAAGAAGAAGAAAAAGAAAAAAAATAAAAATGGAAGATGAAGAAGAAGAAATAGGTCAAGAAAGTAGAAGAAGGATGAGGAGAATAAGAAGAGGAGGAAGAAAAGAAATAAAAAGTATAATATTGAACAAAATAGAAAAATAAGAATAAGAATAATTAGAAGAAGAGGGAGAGAAATAAGAAGCTGAAGAACATAAAAAATGAATAAGAATAATAAGAATTAAAACATGAATAAGTATAATAGTAACAATAATAATAAGAAGAAATAGTAGAAATGAAAGAAAAAGAAAAAGAAAAAGAAGAAAATAATAATGATAATGAAGAAATAGAATAAGCATTAGAAAAAAAGAACAAGTGGAAAAATAAGAAGAAGAAGTACCAAAAAGAAGAATAATAATAAAAAGTAGAATAAGAATAATAAAATAGTAATAGTAGTAGTAGTAGAAAACGATAGAAAGGAATAATAATAAAAAGAAGAAGAATGAGTAAAAGAACAAGAAGATTAAGAAGAATAAAAAGAGAAAAAAATAAAGAAGAAGAAAAAGAAGAACATGAATAACAAGAAGAAGATGAAGAAGAAGATAAAGAATGAAAGGAAAAAGAAAAAGAAAGAAAGAGAAAGAGAAAGTGAAGAAGAAGAATGCAAATAATGAAGAAAATAAGGAGAAAGAGTAGAAGAAGTAGAAAGAGTGAATGAACAAGAAGAAAAAAAAGGAAGAATAAGGAAACAAGAAAGAAAAAAAAGAAGAATAAAAAAAAGAAAAAATGATGATAAAGAATAAGAAGAATAAAAGAGCAACAATAATAAAATAAATGAGAATAATAATAACAATAAAAAAGAAAGAAAAATAAGATGAAGAAAGAGAAAATTATGAAGAAGAAGTAGTAGCATAAAAAAGAAAATGATGATGAATAAAAAATAATGGATAATAATGAAAATGGATAATAATGGATAATAATGGATAATAATAACAATAATGAAAATGGATAATAAGAATTAGAAGAAGAAAAAGAAGAATGAAAAGAAGAAGAAGAAAATAAGAAGATTAATAATAATAAAAAATAAGAAAAGTTCGAAATAAAAAAAGATGAAGCAAAAATGAAGAAGAGAAAGTAGAAAAAATAAAAGAAGAATAATAAAAAGACAAAGACTAATAATAATAATAATAATGGTATGTAAAAAGAAGAAATAGTAAGATATCAGAAAGAAGAAAGTAGAAAGAAAAATATAGATATATAGTTGTAGAAAGAAGAATATAGAGATATAGTAGTTGAAATAAAATAAGGAGGGAGAGGGGGAGAAGAAAAAGAATAAAATAAGAAGAAAAGAAAAAGAAAATGTAGAAGATGAAGAATAAAACTAATAATAAGGAGACTAAGAAGACAAATAAGTAGAAGATAACTATGAATATGAAAAAGAAAGGAAAGAAAAATATATAGAATAAAAAGAAGAATAATAATATGAAGAAGAGATAGAAAAACAATATGAAAAAGAAAATGAATGCAAACAACAAGAAGATGAAAAAAAAGAAGAAAAAAAAGAATAAGAAGAAAATGATAAGAAGCAGGTAATGAATAAATAAGAAAAGATAGAGGAGAAAAAGAAGAGGAAAGAGAGAATGAATAAAAAGATGAAAAAGAAGAATAAGTAAAAGACTGTTAAGAAGAGAATGAATAAGAAGATGAAAAAGAATAAGAATAAGAAAAAGTAAAAGAATGCAAAGAAGATAATGAGGAAGTAGCATAGAAAGAAAGAGTAGAATAAGTGATGATGATGGTGATGAAGATGATGAATAAAAAAAAATAAGAATAATGAGAATAATAAGAACATGAAGAATAATGAGAAGAATAATAATTATAATAAGAAAAAAAATATGATGATGAAGAAAGATAAGAAGGAGGAGAATAAAAAGAAAATGATGATGGTGAAGATGAAGATGAAACAATAGAATTGTAGAAGAAAAAGTAAAAAAAATAAAAATAAGAAGAAGAATAATAATAAGAATAATAATAATAATAATAATAATAATAAGTAGCACAAGAAGAAGAAGAAGAAGAGGAAAAAAATTTAGAACAAAAAGATCAAGAGAATCAAAATAAGAAGAAAAGAAAGGTGAAGAAGAAGAAGAAGAAGAAAGATAAGAAGAAGAAGAAGAAGAAGAAGAAGAAGAATGATGAAAAAAAAAGAAGAAAGAGTAGATGAAGAAGAAGAAGAACAAGAAGAATGGGAAGAAGAAATAGATGAAGAAAAATAAAGAAATATCAAAAAATAAAAAGATGAAGAAGAAAAGAAGAAGAGGAAGAAGAAGAAGAAGAAGAACATATAAGTATGTGTGTATTTATGTTTATACATATGTATATATAAGTATGAATTTATAGATAGATAGATATATATATATATATATTTATTTATTTATATACTAAATATGTGTGTGTGTGTGTGTGTGAAGTGGCATTTTTATATGTGTAGCTTACAATCAAATCGAAAGTGAAAAGGCACAACTGAAAACCCAAAAAGTGATAGGAGGAGATAATCAAAGCAAGAGAGATATAAAAAGAAAGCTAAAACAATAAGTTAAAGAAAAATATTTGATAGAAAGAACAACGAAAGATGAAGTTAATGGCAGTTAAAAAAAAGGGCAATAAGAAGAAGAGAAAAACAATAGAGGGATACGTAAAGAATAAAGAGACATGCAAAGATATACAATACCAACATGCGAAAAATGCAAACAAAGAAGGATAGAATACAAAAAACATATTTGAAGTGAAAAAGAGAAGGGGAACAATAGAAACAAAAATGCATGACAATTATGTTGCATCACACCAAAAAGGTAAAAAATAACTATATGAAGAACACATAGTCATGAAGAAACAAAAAAAAACATAAGGCAGGGAACCAAAATTACGTAAATGAAATAGAATACAAGAAACAAAAAGATAAGAAGATAGGAAAGAAGATGTTGGCTTGCACAACATAGAAAAAGAAAAAAAAATCAAGGAGACAATATCAAGAACAAACTCTTCTAAGGATCTTTTTTCTCTTTTCTTTGTTCATTTTCATGTTTTTAAATTTTTTAAATCTGCTGAATCATGAATGAAATAAACTCATGCATTAGTATGAATCTAAATATGAGCTAGAATTTGTGTTGACTTTAAGTTTTGGTGAATTTATTAAAGTTAGTATCTTAGTAAAATACCCTTGTTCATCTAGTTATTTTTATTGTTTTGTTTTCTTTAATTTTGTTTGGCTGACACTAATAATATACAAAAAAATATGTTAATTTTGGAAAGGATAGGATTAGTAGATCAAATTTGGATGATGCATTTCAATTATTTTAATTCTAGAAAGATTGAGATTATTGATTTGTAAGTAATATATGCTTGAGCATCATGTATACTTTTGCATCAAATAGTGATACAAGGTATGAGTTTGTAAAGAAGCTACAATTAGTAATTCTATTATGCAAATGGGTATCTTGAACAAAAATCTAGCATTTGCATCAAAAGGCATGAATGTTATAAGAATTAAAGCTAAAAAAAAGAAAGAACTGCTCTATTTTCTTGGATTGCTTCTTAGTAATCAGAAGTAAGAATGAGCTACATGTGTACTTTTGCATCATATAGTGACATAAGGTATGAGCATGAAAAGAAACTCTAATCCATGATTTTGTTGAACAAGCAGGTGTCATCATCACAAATAATAGCATTCATGTCAAAAGACATTATTATTTTGAGGAGCAAATATTTAAAAAGATAAAGTGAGAGAATCTTCATAAAGCCTCTATGTGCATGAATAAAAAGAATCTTGTGCTACGTATTGTTCATCATACTAGTGTGATTTTTAAGGTTAAATAAATCAACATAGGAGATTGTTAACTATGTTTGCTGATCTTGGTTTAATATAATTACAATGAATTGATTCTTTTTAGATATTGTCTACACAGACATTAGATAAGAGTTAGATCTAAAAATAAGTTGATAATAAACAAAAACTTAAACACAACATGAAAGGAAGTAACTATGAGGGCTAACAATCTAATATTGCTGCTATTCAATTAATTATGATTATCTTCACTTGTGCATAATTTTCTAATTACATATATTACTCGATGACAAGGAATGATTTAAATTTGATATGATGATAGCTCTTGGAAACTAGAGTCATTCTCTTCTCTTTCTAGCATATTTTTAATAAATAGAAAGATTAAAGCTTTATTATTAAGTGTTTAAAGGCATACTTTCATGCTTTACTTCCTTTTTTTAGCATAAACACTTAAAGAGAATTACTTTACTTGGATTAACTTTGTGTAGAAATAAAGTTATTACATTTAATTGATTACAATTGGCTTGTGGAAACTCAAAAGTCATTTATGTGGAAATCAAAGTGAATGGTCCTTATCAAGTGTGTGTGTGTGTGTGTGTGTGTGTGTGTGTGTGTGTGTGTGTGTGTGTGTGTGTGTGTGTGTGTGTGTGTGTGTGTATAAAGATTCACACACACACACACACACACACACACACATATATATATATATATTTTAAATTTTTTTATACTGGGTAGAAGAGTCTTGTGCCAGATTGGGCTCAAAGTAAATGACTTTGGCCCTAGGTATGGTAGTTTTCCTTCATCTAGTGACAAGGGGTAGATGGTGGGGATCGAACCCGCAACCATGAGGTTTTACTTTTTCCACCCAACCAATTAAACTACTATACCATTGTAATATGTATATATGTGAAGTGGTAGTTCAATATATGTCAATTCAAAATGTAAGTGAAGAGGAGCAATCAAAAAACAAAAGAGAGGAGAAGATAACCAAAGAAAGCGAGACATAGAAAGAAGGACAACAAAAATGAGAAGTTTTAAAAAATTTTTTAAAGAAATACCTAAGGAATAATAAGTTACTAAGTTTTTAAAAAATTAAAAAAAGGCAATATGAAGAAGAACAAAATAACAGAGGGATACATGAAGAAAAGAAGAGACACTCAGAGAGATACAATACCTACACCAAGAAAAAAGCAAAGAAGGATAGATTAATAAAATATATTAAAAGTGAGGAAGAAAAGGTGAAAAACCAAAAAATTGCATGATGAACTCTCTTGCTTTCATGATGAACTCTATGCATGCATGACAAACAACCAAAACCTATAATAATAACTGATGATAGAGACTAAGCTTTAAGAGATTGTCATCCCATTCCTTCATGAGATGGATCCAACCATAGTAAAGACAAAAATTCAAGCTCTCAGTTTGAGTTCAAACTCATATTTTTCCAAATACTTCAAACTATAGGAAAATTCAATGGGTTGCTATGGAAGATCCTCACCTTCATTTTAGCTTCTTCATAGAAGCTAGTGGTTTATCTAACTACAAGGGGTCACATAGAGGCTTTATGATTGAAATTATTTTTTTATTAATTAAGAGATATGACTAGAGTATGGCTAAATACTTTATATACTAGTTTGATCAATTCATGAAATGATACGATGAAGAAAATCTTGATGAAGTATTTATCTGCAATCAATAATGACAAACTAATGAATGACATTAGTGTTTTTCAATATTTCAAGAAAATTTCATCTTGAAGCATGGAAGAGGTTCAAAGAGTTACTAAGGAAGTATACACATCATGGGATTCTTCATTGGTTCCAAATAGAGATTTTTTGATAATGGATTCATCACTCAAACTCAATTTTGTAGTGGATGCTTCAATAATTGGAGCTCTTCTTGCCTAATTTTACAATGAGACATATGAAAATCTACAGGGAATAACTAATAACAACTATTGTTAGTCTAGTACAAGGGGCCTACATAAAGAAGAGTAGCTAGAGTTAATGAGTTTGGTTCTCTAACAGCTTTGATTGCATATGTTTTTTTCATTTCAAATATGATCAAGTCATGAAGATGGTTGTTGGACCACATGTGTAATTTGACCATGGAATCTTGCTTATACTATGGGGATATATATTTATTTGATAATTATACATCTAATCCAACTTCTATATACTATATGGAAAATTACAACAAAGGTAATAACTCATACTCTAATCATTAAGATCTAAGATGGAAGTAATACCCTAATCTCCATTAAAGTTTGTCTCTATTTCACCTCAAAGATTAGTTGTACAAGCTATCTAGTTTTGAATTAAATATTCCACCTCAAAGATCAAAAATTCATGATCAATTAAGCCATCTTAAAAATTATTAAAGAAATATATAATCAAGAATAATGCCATAATTTGAAGCCAAAATGTATTAGTGAGAAATTTGATGAATCAAATGAGGTAATTAACAAAAACCATAAATAATCATTCTTAAAGTTATTAGCCAAGTAGAAGTGTCAAACGGGCAGTATCGGTCCAGCACAACCCATTTTTTGGTGGCCCACTTGGGACACTATGTCGTGCCTAGTATGGCTCAGTATAGGAGTCATGTCGTGCATGGCACGGCACGACTCAAAATTGATAGGGCTGACATGATCCGACCAGCCTGAGTTTGTCGAATTTGGGCTGGTTCGTGCTAGGCCAGGTAGGTTTTATGCCCGGTAATGCTGGGTCTTGTGGGTTTTGTACCGGGTCATGTCGGGTCTTGTGGGCTTTGTGTTGGGCCTTGTGGGTTTCATACTAGGTTATGTCGTGTGGTGCTGGGTCATGTAGGGACATGCTGTGATGTGTCGTTTCAGCCTAATCGGATATCAGGCCATCCCTAACTTCAAATATATTCTAAATTTTAAAATTTAATACTAAATTAATTAATTAATTAATCAATAAAATTAAAACAATAATAAAATAAAATTACAATTACAAGTCACAACTCACAACTCAAAAAAATAATATAATATAAATATTATAAATTTTAATGGTTTCATTTTTATATTGTAATACAAGTATAAATTACAAAATAATAAAGCAAGCTCAAAAGATAAAAATCAATACATCAAAGATAAACTCATAATTATAAATCTCTTAAGTGTCTGAATAAATAAAGAACAAAATAAAAATGAAAGTAGTAAGCTCAAATGACAAAAATCAATAAATAATTCAAAAATGATTAATCCCGTAAGAATATGAATACAGTGATATTACTAGTGGTAGGTCGTAGGCAGTAGACTCAATTTCAGTCATCATCAAAGTTCCATGAATCATCATTAGCCACCAACTCTTCTTCTATTACTGTATTTGCTGCATTATCCTGGATGCCCAAGCTCAAATCCTCTCAATCTTTCATGCATGCTAATGTCTTAACAAAATTTGGCCGCAATCTTGATCTCCTAACTGAAATCACATTTACTACAATAAAAAAAAGCAACTCTAAATCTCCGATACTACGCTCGACACCAGAGGATCCAATAAATCTAATGTCATTTTAAACATCACAGGATAGGTGGACTCATATGATTTCCACCACTACAAAATATCAAGGTTCGTTTTATCGGTATGTGATAGGATTAAGCAATAATTGATATCTAAGTACCGAGATAGTTGATTCCTATTTGAGAGTCCACCCCATCATTCCCCCCTTGCTACCACCACCACCATACGTAGTATCATAGTATGTAAATAGCTCAGTCAATTTCTCGTGAATGAACCCTTCATGTTGGTGCTCCTAGTTCATGCATGAGGATTGTATGTCAAAATATTCTTTACTCATTTCACTTTTACCCTAGGGTCCATGCAGGTAGCCAGCCAATAAATAGATGGAATGGTGGACCAATACTTTAAGCATTTGGTTTTCATCTCAAGAGCAATGTCACAAAATATCAGGTCATCTCAAAATTTTATAAACATGCTACAAATGTTACATATGCACCTGAGTGCAATGCAAGTCATTGGAGTAAAATAATTGACAAATACATGTTCATCATGTCATAAATAATCTTCATGAATTTCAAAAAAAAAATTTCTGTAGCCTAGTCAGTGTCATCAATAATAAGTTCATCACTCTTTCTATTGAAGTAGTTGGATATCACGTGTTCCTATCTAACACATGACTCCAATATAAGGTATATGTAATTCCAATGGTGTCTCACATTCGATTGGATTTTTTTTCTTTAGACCCACAAACAAACAAAGACTACCAAACTCCTATTGTTTTCTAAAGTATGGAAAACAACTTTCATCCTCACTTGTGCTATGAGATTAATGATATGACTCATACATCTAACATGAAAAATCTTTCCTAATGGCCCATCTCTAAAAGAACTAATAAACATGTTAATAACTACTCTATTGTTAGATGCATTATCAAATATGATAGTAAATATTTTTTTTGAATATTATATTCTTTAAAGATTCTTATCGTGCATTCATAAATAGCTTGGCTATCATGAAACTGGAGAATCTCTGAGAATCCTAATATTTTTTTTATTTAGTGTCCATTTAGAATCTACAAAGTTGGCGGTGAGACATGCATAAGATGCATCATCGCGACTAGTCCAGATATCAGATATCACAGATATCACACCACTATATTTTCTAAATTCATTAATTATTGTTTCTTTTTTCTAAGTTATAGCATTTTAGTAAATTGTTCCTATAAGTGGACATAGGATTCCTATGATATGCAGACTGAATATAAGTCTACATAATACTGACTACCCTTGGATCCTCCGAAAATCAAATCAAAAGACATATCATGGTGATTAGTTTGGTCATGTTTCCCTCCCTAATTTTTTGCGGTATATGAAGGGGGTCAACATAAAGGCCGAACTGGATCCAACCTCAAAGACCCCACTGTTGAGTTGAGTTTACCTAGGATCTAATGCACCATATTTTTTGGTACATTGTTCGGCATGCCTTTTAAGGTGCATAGTCTCACATGAACTTTTATAGGTTAATAATTTTTATAATATTTGTGTTCTACCAATTTTTCATTAGCACCCCTAACATATATATTTTTATAATATTAAAGTAATTTCAAACTATTGATTTTATTCTGGTTTTTTATTTTTTAGATGTTTGAATTGAGGCCATTGGAGAAAATAAATTTTCTGTGACCTCAGACCTTCTCGTAGGATTATCGTTATCCATATTAAAATTTTTTATATTAATATTAATATTAATATTAATTTTATTATCATCATTAAAATTATTACTAGTCATTTTTTTATTAGTTTATTATTTATATTCTAAATTATGTTTTTTAAATTAAATATTAATTTACATTAAACTATTAACTAAAATAAAAATAAAAACTAAACTAAATTTTAAAATAATACTTATAAGCCATAAAATTTTGTTTGTTTGACAATGTGCATAGTCTAATAATTGATGTCCACACAGTAATCCATACCCAAGTCTTGAAAGGAGAGAGAGAAAGATGATACAAGAGCAAGAGAGAGAGAAAGAATGATAAAATGGATTAGAAATAGATAATATAATATATATCTGAGAATGATAAGAGGTAGATATATAGATTTCAAAAAAAGTAATTTAAAAAAAAATCATCTTTTATATATTTTTGATTTTTTTTGATTAAGTTTTGGGTAGAATTATTACAGCCATCAGATTTTTACCCCTAGCCATTGGGGCTGAATCGAACAGCTTAAAATGTATCTTTTTTGATTTTTTTTTGTTTTTTGACCATTGGGTCTAGCCGACCCAATGATTCTAGAAGATTTGGCTTTTGGGCTTGAGCTTGGGCTGAGCCCAACATTCGTGTGGTCAGGTTCAGATCGTGTCCGAACACCAGCCTGTGATCTGGCCATCCTATACATGGTTCGGGTTGTACCAATGAACCGTGCCTTCATGCTTGGCAACCAAGTTGTGCCTAGCTTGGCATGAGGCCTGGGTGAGTTCGACATGGCTTGGAATGAACCATGCTGAGAGCAAGCTCAGCACGGGCCCAGGCATGATTTTGGATTATGCTGTGCCATCTAGGCAAGGCTCAGTTGGGCCATCCCTCGAGCTGGGCTTGGACTGCCCAACTCACTTGACACCTCTATAATCAAGTGATAAAGAAAATCCTAGAAAGGATGACAAGGAACATTATAATGCTATCACTTTGAAAAATGTGGGGAGGAGTTATAGAAGCCTATTTATAATTCCAATTGATCATGAAATATCACTTCATTCTTACAACTAAAGAAAATAGAGAAGGAGAAGAAAATTCAAACAAGTATTATGTTTATCATGGATGCTATATTATCACTACCACAAAGTTGACAAGAATACTAGAATGAAGGATCACCACCACTTTTTCCTTAATTATTCTACAAATAGTAGTAATGTAGATAATTTATCAAAATTTTAGATGTTCTAAATTAGTTACACATCAATGTACTACTTATAGAAGCTTTGGAGAACATACCCAACTATGATAAATTTATAAAGGCATAGTTTGAACTCGGCATAGTTATGAATGAATGCAACTTTATTTCATAATGAAACCCTCCTTCCAAATTGAAGGATTTCTGAAGCTTTACAATTTCATGGTCTTTTGGTAATATTTATTATGGGAGAACTCTATGTAATTTAGGAGCAATTATTAATTTGATGTCTTTGTCCATCTTCAAACAGCTTGGTATTAAATGAAGCAAAGCCCACCACAGTTATTTTCCAGCCTACTAATAGATCATTTTCTTACCCCAAAGAAAAAACTAAAGATGTATTAGTTCAAGTGGACAAGTTTTTCTTTTCTATTGATCTTATTATGCTTGACTATGAGGCTGATAAAGGAGTTTCCATCATTTTGGGGAATCCATTCCGTATTTATAGAAGAATGTTGATTGATGTGCAAAAAACATAGCTTACCATGAGAGTTAATCATCAAGAAGTTATCTTTAATGTGTTTAATACCATACATTTTCTAAATCATATTGAATAATGTTCAAAAATCAATGATAACTATAAAAAAGAAATCATGAAATTGTTGTCTCATGTCCAATTTTAAAAAGAATGTGACAAAGCTTTGGTCTTGAATATGAAAGTAAAAGAAGTAATTTGTTGATGTGAGAGACATTTTGAAACTCTAGGTTCACTAAAAAGATTATTTAAACCATTCAAGTTGTTCAATGAATAATCTTTATTATTGGAGATATAACAATATTCTTCATAATTAAAATATGCATTTTTAACAGAATAAAGTACTCTTCTAGCAATTATCCCATCTACTCTTTCTTTGAAAATGAAAAGATACATCTCATTGTTTTGAGAAATAATAAGAAGGAAAATGGTTAGATCATGAAAAATATATAAGGAATTTGTCCATCCATTTTTATTCATAAGACCCTACATGAGGAATTTTGTAGTAATTAAGTGCTTCAACTAAGAAGGTTCAACCCAATAATGAAAGGGATTGTAAAACAATGAGAAGATTAAGTGGGTTGATGTGATTATTTATCACATTTTAGATAGCTTTCAGGTTAGCCTAGCTCAATGTGTGCCTAATAAGGGATAAATAATAGTAGTTACCAATAACAATAATTTTTTTTTTGATAAGTAATAAAATATTCAATAAAAAATCTGTACAATCTAGAGTTTTAAACTATTACATTCACTACTAAATACAATATTAATTTTAGTTTAAATCTTCCATAGAATGGTGTCCGCACCTTGCGACTTTCCCTCGTGCCATAGATGATTTCTTTCCCTCCAAATATAGTATATCACCACAGTGAAAGTGGCTTTTCGCACACTATTTTGTGTAGTATTTGTGGCATAGTGGGCCTTCATGCTTCTGAATTCGGCAAGAATGGACTTTTATCCCCTCTGGAATTCTGATCCAGCTCTTTAGGTTTGCCAGTATCTCCATAAAAAAATTGCATTGGAAATAAACATGCATAAGAGATTTTGAATTCATGCAAAATTCACAATTCAAATTTTCTAGTGTCTCGAAAAATTGATCTTTAGTTGTCATGCGCTTGCATTTAGTAATCCATAAGGTTATTACATGCTTTAAAATGTGGTTTGGAAACCAAATGCTTCTCACCCATGCTTTATTCTTCTTTGATTTGTTGACAATTAAGAAGTTATATGAGTTTGAGACTATTTTCCCCTCTTCAACCCATTTAGTAAATAAATGAGTTGAAATGCTTGTGGTTTTGCATTTTCTTTATTTACAGCTTTACCAACTAGAATATCCCTTAAAGATATCAAAGATTTCCATAAGGGGGAGACCTCTTTTTATATTTGAACTTCCCAACTATTTTGAGAGTTTAAATAGAAATAGTGAATCCATCTAATCCAAAGAGCATCCTCCTTCTTGTTAATTCTCCATAATATTTTAATAAAGAAAGTTTTATTCCAAAAAAATAAATTTAGGATACCTAGCCCACATAGAAAGGTGGGTCCACAAACTTTGTGCCAAGAGGCTTTGGGCCTGAATCTTCTAGTTATTGGGTCTCTTCTTAAAAATATTTTACATGCTCTCTTAATTTCATTTATTATTGAGGAAGGCAATAAAAATACCGAGAACCAATATCTTTCTATGCCCTGAATTACCGTGTGAAGAATTTCCAGCCTTCCCTCAATTGATAAGGTTTTACTTGCCATTGATGAATAGCCATGATTATTTTTGTCAATAAGATAGAAAATTGCGATGTGACCAACTGGGAGGAAGATAATGGAACTACCATGAATACAATGGGAAAGATCCCTCACTAAAACCAGAGTGTCTTAATATATCCTTTTTGTGATTTGCTACAACCCCTCCGAAGAAGATATTCGATTTGGAGGGGTTTATGTGCAATCCGGATGTTATAGTAAAATTGTTTACTGAGGATTTTACTGAGGGGAAATCTCCTTTGAGAATATAATGAGATCGTCGGCATACATAAGATGTGAGTTCTTTAGGCCGGAGCAGCCCGGGTGGAAAAAAAATTACTCCGACTGTGTTGCAAAGGATCATTGTCTCAATAGATATTCCATGCATAAAACAAATAAATAAAGAGATAGAGGGTCTCTCTGCCTCGGGCCTCTTTTACTCTTGAAGAAATTAATCAATTGCCCATTGATGGCTATTGAGAAAAAGGTTGTGGAGACGCATTCATATATTATTTTCAATGAATTTCCATCAGAAGTTTAAACCTTCCAATACTTCAATCAGAAACTCCCAGTCCACTGTAACAAAGGCTTTTTGAAGATCAATCTTTAGAAAGCAATGTGGAGATATCCTTCTCCTCACATATCTCCTTATTAGGCTTTGAGCAACGAGAAAGTTATCCACGATGAACTGACCTTTGTGATATGCCCCGTGGGCAAGATTAATGATAAGTCCCATAACTTTATTTAACCTTGATACGATCAGTTTTGAGATCAGCTTCTACATCATGTTACAACATGATATTGGCCTATAATCACTCATAGAAGTTGCGTGAGAGGATTTAGGCACAAGTGTTATATTTGCATGGTTTATTTTTTTTTTAACATCTTTCCTGAATAGAATAAGCTGTGTGTGGCCTTTATAATATCTTCCCTAAATATACTCTAAGAATTCCTAAAAAATTCTACAGTATACCCATCAGACCTAGGTGATTTAGAATATCCCATGCTAAAAAGAGTATATTTGACATCTTCGGACTTTAAGTCTACGACCAACATATTATGATCTTTTTGATTTAGTGTCCTACCATTTTTCATGTACTCCTTTCTATAGGTCACCCTATCTATTGAATTTCCTAAGAGGTCTTTGTAATATTTGACAAATCTTCCAATAACCTTCTTTTGGGAGGTGGTAAAACTACAATTTTCCTTCGATACTATTAAAATTTTGTTTCTTTGAAATTTAGTATTTGTCAGTGCATAAAAATATATTGTGCACCTATTCCTTGCTTGAGGTACCTTATCTTAGCTTTCCTATCTAAGAAAGAATAGCTCCGCCTCTTCTAATTTCCTCATTTTAATTCTAAGACCAACCTCTTCTTCTTTAAGAGCTGGAGTGGGTGATAGCCAGGGAAAAGTTTCTAAGCTTCCAACCATTGGGTTTTTCCATAAGGCCCTTTTAGTGATGACAGAATACAGACCATATACAACTGATAACTTGAAGCATAATCTGCTCCTTTTATCCAAAACCCTCTAAAGAATATGCTGGGGATTAGAGGTCAGCATGCTCATTTCCTGTGGTGGCCTTATCCCACAAGACCATGATTCTCCAGTTTTGATGTATAGCGAAGTTATCCAAGGACTCATATCCTTTTAATTTTATTTTGATTAGCCAACTCAGCTTCTCCGAGTTGAGTTTTGTCTCCAAAATGGCAAAGACATCAATATGGTGGGCCCTGAGTAGCCTCAAGACTTCTTTGTGTTTAATAGAATAATTAAACCCCCTTATATTCCAACTAGTAATCATCATAATCCAAATTACTATTAGGATTAGGCATCTGTCTCCTCTCAATGGCAATACCACCATTGGGGGGGGGGGGGTATTTTGTTGACTTTCCATGTTCTATCGAGTATGCAATAATTGGAACTGGCTTTATAACTCCCCCAGTACATGCAAACCCAAAATCATACCTTTTAGCCCCGATACAAATATTGTACACAGACCCAAAGTGATATATTCCATCCCTGATACAGATATGACCAACCCAAACATAGATATTCCCACCAGTACACTAAAACGCATACCCATTACAAACATTCCCACTAGTACATGATGACCCAAAACCATACATATTTATTTAATCTCTGTTACAAATATTTCCATCCCCAATACAAATATTCTCACCAGTACATAAAAGCTAGAACCCATATTCATTATTGATGTTTCCATAGTACATAAAGACCCAACCCGACCATACATTTCAGCTCCATTATAGATATTCTCACCAAAACATAAAGGCTCAAACCTAACCATTCCATCCCCTACATAGATAATTCCAGCTTTGATACTCCCACAAATACAAAAATCAAATTCAAAACTCACAACAAGAGATCCAATCCCAGCCCTGATATAGAATTATCCACCAGTACAGAGGCCAAAAATAGGCTACTCTCCACCCCCCCCCCCCCCCCCCCCCCCCCCCCCCCACCCCTCCAAAGTTCCAATATAGAATTTTCCAAGAGTAGAAAATTAGCAAACTACTCACCTGCATCTTAGTTTTTAAGGAGTTGAGGCCTCCATATAGCTTCTATAATAACCCATGGGGGGCAGTTTCCCATTGTATACCAGCCTTTGTCTTGCCTTTATTTTTTAGGTTTAGAGACGTACGATCCTTCTTTGGGGGTGGCAGAATCTCTTATCTTTTTTTTTTTGGTTTAACCAAACTGAAGTCATCCTTCTCTATCGCTATAAGTCGCCCATCCTCTACATCTTCATTTCCGTGGAGGCTTTTTTTTTCTTTTGAACTCCCCCTCTTTGTCATCTGGAAGGTTTTCCTCCTTGTCGTCCCCTAGAGGCAATTGTTCATAAAGCAACAGTTGAATGATTTTTGATCCATCTGGAAAATTTAGTATAATTTCAATTGACATTTCCTCATTCATGCCTACCTCAACTAACACCCTAGCAAATGTTATTTTGGAGATGTTCGATGTTAATTTATCCATGTGGAGGGGCTGGCCTATGCATTTTGCTGCTTTGCTCGCCTTGATAGGGTTCCAATGGATGGAAAAGTTTGAGAATTTCACCCAAATTGGTATTTTAGCCATTTCTTTTAACCCATAGTAAAAACCCCACCAGAAGAGACTTGATGTATAGAGGCCTGCCAAAGACTAAATATGGGCTAGATTTCAAAGCCTCTTCCATGTCTTCTATGCTTTTAAATTTATAGAAAATCCAACCATTAGGGTGTTGTATGGCTTGAACATCCATTCTCCATTACTCCTCAATAAACCTTTTTAGAAGTAACTGCCATGGGTTTTTAGTTACAAAGTACCCCACAAGGTAGTTTTTCTAAAGCTCCACCCATGAAAGTGGTTCTTAGTCTCGAAGTGGGCATTTCCATGCATCATAGGAGGAAGGAAAGATAATTTGATAGTGTTTACCAAAGTCCTATTGCCCAAAAACACACTTCTCCAAAAAAAAAATTATTTTTCCAATATGTCTTGTGGGGGGTTTCTGTCCCTTCTCTCTTTATAAATCATTTTTTTAGGTAAGTTCTTTGGGGAAGAAGAAAACCAAAATCCTATTCTAATTCCAAGCATGGTAGAATCATTATTGGGGGTTGGGGGGTTTAGGAACCCAAACCCTCATTCCCACATTTGATATTAGCACTTTTAACAATAGGAGCATCAGCAATATCACACACATCATTATTAATATTTAACATATTAGACAGAACATCCTTTTCAATTCCTGTATCATGGTTAAAAAATTTTTTCTCAACATAAAATCATGCAATTTCTCCATAGAAACTTCATCACCATGTGATTCCATAGGCATATAATCATTTTTTAGATGAGAATCATTAATATCATATGAGATTTTACCAAAGAATGTTTTTTGAGAATTACCTTCATCAATTACATACTTTAGCACATCCGGATCACCTTTGAAACAAACAATTATCTTTCTTAGTCTCGAGAAGGAAGGTTTTTGCTATGATTATGGATTTGTGGAGTTGAGTTTTGGCAAGGAGACGGCTTGATCATTGGGGAGTATTCTGGCATTTAGGTCATGCACGTGTTTCTAATATTAAGCCTCGGGTAGTTTATTATCCATTTATATAAGAGGGGGGATAATTGAAATAGTTTCTAAGTATAAAAACTACTTCCCCCTTACTACCACTTAGCAATATACCTTAACCAAGCCCTAATTTCAGCAATGGAGGTGGAGGTTTTTAGAGATTTCAGAGAGTTTCTGCCAGGAGAGAGGGAAGAGAGAAAATACAACATAGTTCTATTTCTTTATCTTTTTACTAATAACAACAATGATTTCACACATGCTAAAACTATCACTGGTTGAAGAATAGGCATGTGCCTTAGATCATAAGCTTTAGTGATATACATGAAGCCTTATACCAAAAAATTGGTTTCCTCATTTGCCAAAGTTAGCATGCTCTTATCTTTCACAAGAGTTATACCAATAAGATCTTATACACAAGCTAAACAAGAGAGAGAAACACTTATAGAGAGAAAAAAAAATAAATGACAAATAGAACTTAAATAAGTACATCAATGAGAGGGCTCCCCTATATATTGAGAGATCTCCTTAAACAATGAGGTAGATTTTGTTTCATGTCACAATATCATTATAGAAGAAATCCAAATACTATTCTAGAGTATGAAAAGACCTTTAAGCCTCTAGAACCATCTAGAATCTATGTGGAACCTCTTCAAGATCCTTCTGGAAATCTTCAAAAGACCAGGTTGTGAACTAATATTGTTTGTAATTTTAATGGGTTATAACATTCTTCCCCATCAATCTTGTCAATACCATTGTAGAAGTATCATTGTGAAACTTTGCAATCTCATTTAGAAATTATTATAATGCATTGGCATGTTTCCAACTAACTTTACTATTTGGTAATTATTGTGATTTTATTATAATACCTAATTTTATGATTAGATGCATACCAAAAGCTAGTTGGGTGATGGTCTGCTACCCAACATCATTCCAATAGTACATAGTTCATATACATAATACAGTGGATATTTAGTCTAGATATTGATCCTACATGAAAAATACATGCAATGTTAATTCAATCAATGATAATTAATAACTACTCTAGTATGCATGATAAATAAGATTTAAGTCATAAACCATAGATTATATGGATTTTTCATATTTTTATTTGTGATGGAATTTATAAATAATCTTGTCATGATTATGCTCAATCATAGAATGAAAGCTAAATAATTGGGAAATGATATATTTCCCTACAAGCATATGAGATTGCTATCAAACATTGAGCTTTTCCTAATGATGGTCCTCTCGTAGATGTGCCATTGAAATTTTACCACCAAAAAACACAATATCTCTACTCATGTGTCATTCACAATTCCTCACCATTTAGGTAACTCATTAACTACTCTAATGATTTCTTCAAATATGCATTTTGATTTTCTAACCTTTAATATCTTTCTCAACAAGAATTAATATCCTAATAAACACATTTACACTTTTAGCTTTGGTAGCAATATACTTGCATAATTAACAGATATTTTCCTTTGTATTTTACCAATAATAACTATATGACCTATTGTAGCTTGTCGGCTATCATCATCATATTAATCACATTTGTATATGCTTTTGTGTGGCTTACCTATTACCATCCTCCACTATGATAGGTGACTCCCACAATAAAAGTGAAACCCTCAAAAAAATAGTTTATTTATTATCTAATATTAATTACTGGCTAGTTTTTCTAATATATACATAATGGAGTGGCCTATAAAAGAATTATTGTTTTCAACTTCATAAATACAATACTTACAATAATTAAATATATCTCAATTTTGGGGTTTGGCATATAAGTTTGTCTATGCATCATGGTCAAATGGGTTATCACATCCTTCCGATCATTTGCATGAGTATTTTTTGTGTCTTATCTATCACCGTCCATCACTCCAATTATGCATGAACATACTAATAGCTAAAACCTTAGTCTCACTTCTATTTAATTACCAAAGCATCCATAACTAAATAATACCACAATAAAACTTTATATTAAAGACAAGTGAACATTCATCTCATATGATATGGTTGCCCAATTTTAATCCTCACAAGAATCAAGGCTTCAAAATTTAAATCAATAAAAACTCACTCATTTAACTTAGATTTGCTACTAAAAAGGATTGGAATGCATGTCAGCCTCATAATATTTATTTTTATACCTTGTATCACCCTTGTTACTCATGGATCACTCCAAAAGTTGTAAAGCCATTTGGGTCATCTTTCTCACACCTTTTATCATTTTTATTTGATTTCTTAGGGCTTTCCATATATATTGAGCATCTAGTATAAGTTTCTTTATTTGGAAGTCATGGAATTGAATAAAAGTCATGACTTTGGTTGTTCAATTATTTAACACAAAGTCACTATAATAGATATTAGCTTTGAATTTAGTCTCTTTTCTCTACTTGATGCTCATGATGTTGTCAAAAGTCATCACAGTTTATTTAGCCTATATAACACAAAACTTCTACATTATAATGTAGGTGTGTCTTGTATATTTAGTCTATATAACTCATTATTGTGGTGCTAAGTATGATTGCGGCTAATGAATTTCACTTCTATAACCAAAAGTCATTGTAATGAAGAATGACCATGACTTTGGTCTCTCCTCTTGATCCAAAGCCATAGTGCTTGTGTTGACCATGACTTGAGTTTCACTCTATAATATTTTATAGCCAAAGGTCTAAATGTCATATCAACATGAAATTAATGTTATGATATATGTAGTAGATTTAGAATTTTTAATAAAATTGCATGTGATCCAAAGTTTGTGTAAATTAATATATGTGATGTAATAATGATTTCCTTTTGTTATTAATGAATGAGCTTGATTTATATTGTGTTATGAATATTTATGAATGGGTTTAAATAGAACTTAAAGTAGAATTTTGATTATTAGTTGTTTTTTTGCATGATTATTGTGGTGTATGATGACTGATAAACCATGAGACTCACTCGTACATAAGATAATAAAGAAATGAATGGTCTTCTGACTATGATGTGTTTGATAAATCTATACATTGAAACCTAAAACTTAGGTATATTAATCATTATGAGTATGATACTTATGAAGCCAAAAGTATATATACTTGTATACATCAATCTTATATACATCTTGAAAGAATTAGTTTTCAATTGAGATAAACATAATATAAAATACCCCATTAAGTGCTTCACCTTTAGTATGAGAGTCAGATTATCACTGAGAAAGATAGTAATAAGTAATTCTAGGGACATGTGTGAGTATGTTATGATTCGCAAGGTGGTGAAAACCCTTGTGAGTTATTTTTACTCATATAATTCCCACTAGTATAGTTTGAGATATTTTTATGTTAATTATGCGAGTATGACACTTACAAAACCAAAAGTAAAAATTCTTAGAAATCATGTCAATTTTTAATCTTTATAATACATGAGGTTAGAGAATAAAGTATGCTTTCAAAGTAATCATCAAGGGTAGTTGATGAAGTTGCCTCAAAGGTATGACAATATGAATGACTTTTGAATAGAAATGATTTATTGTCTCAATGGTAATGTGATGTACCAAGAGGATAGCTATGAGGGGACAATCATTAGGATATGCTAAATAGTAAAAACCACCTTGTATGCCATTAGAGAAAAGAGTCAGTACATAACACTCAAATCTTTGTTCTATGTCTAGACTTAATCTAAGTTAAGCACATATAATCATCCATCACATAAATTAAATGAACAAACTTATGGATCTATAACTGTTTCATAATCTAATTATCTATTTTACTAGAAATGAGTTATCTTAGTTTTGAATAATTGAACTACTGATGCAACCTTTATGATATTGATATCTAGATGAAAGGCCTCTTTACTACTTATACAACATGTGTACTTGTGAATCTCTATTGATGTGATATTCGCATTGAGGAGTTTTTAGAGTATTGCCTAATCGATAAAATTCAGAGGTATAACAAAGTTACATTAGTGATCTTATAAAAAATATCATGACATTAAAAATATCATGACATTAAAAATATCATGACTTCATTTCACACTCATGTAGTTCAATTTTAGTTTCTACCAAATCTATCAATTATATCCAATTTATAGTTAATTCATTACTTTTCTTCAAAAACTACCAAAAAATAATTTAAGCATAATTCTAGTACAAACACATCATGAAACAATATAAAAATAATCCTAAAAAATTTGCACTTTGAGTGCCAAAAAAATTCCCACACTTAAATATTGTTCTCATCATAGAGCAAATCAAAAGTTCAATACTTTAATATTTATTTGATGCAAACCATGAATAACCATGTATTGTGATACTTTTATAGAAATTCCTAGAATGATGTCCTAATTGGATCTAAGTGTCATGACTAGTTTTTTTGGATGAGGAGTCTTTAGTGTATAGGTCATTGTGTGTGAATTAGTGGTATGCATATAAATTAATGCCATTCACACAAGTGAAAAAAATGTTTGGGTTGTCTCCCAAGGAGTAATATGTCAATGACATCTCATATCCAATGATATCTCACATCAATGTGTTTTGTACGAGAATGATACGAAGTATACTTGCTTAAGTCCATAGCACTCTGACTATCACAAAACACAACATACTCATCTTGTATAAGGCCCATCTCTTGGACAAACTTCTTCATCCATAACATCTCTTTTGCTACTTCAGTTGTTGCTATATATCCTGCCTCAATAGTAGAAAAGTGACACTTCTATAACTTAGTCTACAATGAAACAGCTCCCCCTACAAGAGTGAATAAATAACTAGAAGTTGACTTCTACCATCTAGGTCACCTACCATGTCAGTATCTATAAAGCCTTCTAACACTATTTCTGAACCCCCAAAACTCAAACACAATATTGAAGTCCCCCTCAAATATTTGAAGATCCATTTCACAACTTCTCAATTCATCTTTCTTGGATTTGAGAGAAACCTACTCACTGTACTAACAGTATGTGGAATATCAGGCATTGTACAAACCATACAATACATAAGACTCCCCACTACTAAAAAGTAAGGAATAGAAACCATTTTTTCCTTTTCATTTATTGTAGCAGGGCATAAGCTTCTGTTAAGCTTAAAGTGATTGACTAGAGGTGTATTAACTAGATTAGTATCTTTCATATTGAATCTTTCAAGCATGTGTTCAACATACTTTTATTGTGACAGCTATAGCTTCTTTTCCTTTCTGTCTCGAGTAATTCGGATGCCTAACATTTTATTTCATGTTAAAAGACTTGAACAACCTCTCTTTCAACTTGCCAATCAATCTTGAATCATTTCCTGCTATTAACATATCATCAACATAAAGTAAAAGAAAAATGAATACCATCTTTAAACTTCTTGAAATAAACACAATAATCTGCATCTGTTCTCTTATACTCGTGGCTCACCATAAAAAAATCAAACTTCTTGTATCACTGCCTTGGCACTTGCTTCAGTCCATAAAATTTTTTTTAATTTGTAAACCTTGTGCTCCTTACCTTTTACTTCAAACCCCTCAAGTTGTAACATATAAAATTTCTTCATCAAAATCACCATGAAAAAAAATAGTTTTCATATTTAATTGTTCAAGCTCAAGGTCTAAACTAGGAGTCAAACCCAAAATAACTTTGATAAAAGACATTTTCACAACTGGAGAGAATATCTCATCAAAATCTATACCCTTTTTCTTCCCAAAACCTTTTACTACCAAATAAGTTTTATATTTCAGCAATCTTTCATCACTATCTTTCTTCAACTTAAGCACTCATTTGTTCTTTAATACCTTTCTGCCCTTTGGAAGTTCCACTAACTCATAAGAATTATTATTTAACAAAGAATGCATTTCTTCTTGCATAGCTTTCATCCAGCTTACCTTATCTGCATGAGTCTGTACTTCTTGAAAGTTTTCTGGCTCCCCCTCACCAGTAATAAACACATACTCTGAAGAATGATACTTGGATGATGGATGACTCTTCCTGCTTGTCCTTCTAATTTGAGACTCATAAATGACTTGTTGAGGAGGCTACACCCCCTGCTCAATAGCATGATCACTCTCTGGCATCTCATCATCAATCACTATCTCTAGTGCTTCATCACCAGTCATCTCTACTCCTCCTTCTATAGTACGCTGCAAAGGAAAATGAATAACTGTGGGATCAATAATACCATTACTAATAGCTTTCACCTTTTCAGTCTTCTCACAATCTGAAATCATTTGATCTTCATAAAATATCACATCTCTACTTCTGAAAATCTTTTTTTCCACTGGATCCCATAATCTGTACCCAAACTCTTTATTCCCATAACTAACAAAGATACATGGAAAAGCTTTGTTATTAAGCTTTGACCTTTGCTCTTTAGGTACATGTACAAAATCCTTGCACCCAAAAAACCTTAAGATGTCGGTAAACAACATCTTTTCCTGTCAATACCTTCTTTGGAATGTCAAACTCCAAAGGAATTGAGAGAGAACTATTTATCAAATAACAAGCAGTATGAATATCTTCACCCCAAAACACTTTGGGTAGCTTTTCCATTTTTAGCATGCAACTTACCTTCTCAATAATAGAATGGTTTATCTTTTCTACAACACCATTGTGTTGTGGAGTACTAGATACTGTCTTTTCGTGTCTGATACTATGTGCTGGGCAGTAGTTTCTAAATTCCTTTGATGTATACTCACCTCCATTTTCAGTATGAATACACTTCAAAAGCTTTCCTATCTCTCTTCCAACTGCAGCATGAAATTTTTGGAAAAATTGATACACTTGATCATTGGCTTTCAACAAATAAACCCACACTTTTCTTATTGCATCATCAATGAATGTGACAAAATATGTATTTTCACCCAAGGACTCCACCTCAAAGAGACAACAAACATCATAATAAACAAAATCCAAAACATCAGATTTCCTTTTTGAAGATTTAAAAAACAAAACTTAATGATATTTTCCAAATAAACAATAATCACAAAGGTTAAGACTGTTACCTTTAGTAAAATGAATAAGAACCTTTTTGGCTAGAATATTTAACCATTTCTCACGCATGTGACCCAATCTTTTGTGCTATAAATTTGGGGATGAAACATCTTTAGCCACATTCAATTCATTTCTACAGATTTTCACAACTATCCTGTAGAGTGTTTTTCTAACATTGTCTCTAGCAGCTACTAAAAAAACCTTTGGCAAGCTTCCATTTACCATTACCAAAGTAATTCATATATCCTTCCTGATCCAAGGCAATTCTAGAAATAAGATTAAAACGTAAATTAGAAACATGCCATATGTTTCTCTGAGTCAATGAACAACCAATATTTATTTGTATACAAACATCACTAATACTCATAATCTTTGAGTAGCTGGTGTTACACATCTTCACATTACCAAAGTCTTCTGGTTTGTATGATGTGAAGAACTCCTTATTAGGAGTAGCATGATAAAAGACTATTATATCAATAATCTACTCAACCTTTTTATCTATTACAAGCAAATATTCTTCATCTCAAAAAATTAGAACTGTTATATCTTCATTAAGTAAAATAGTTGTAATATTTTTATTTTCATTTTTCCTCTGATTTTTGTCTTCTTTTTGTTCTCGTTTCCAAGCATAACAGTTTTTGCTTGTATGTCCTTCCTTACCACAATGATAACACTTTTTTTTCACTAGACTTTTGTTTGGATTGCTACCTACCTTTGGATTTACCATGACTCATAGGTCCTCTATTTTTACATCTTCCCCTGTTCTCTGTAATAAGAGCCTCAATCTCAGAAGATACTCCTTGTTCCTTTCTTCTGACTTCTTCATTAAACAAATTGTCTTTTACCATATCAATGGTTAAGTTGCCATTAGGAGCTGAGTTACTAAGTGAGATAACTAAAGTATCCCAAGTATCTAGCAAAGAACTAAGGGGTAACAATGCTTACAACCCATCTTCAAATTACATCTTCTTAGCATTTAACTGGTTCACCAAACTTTTAAAGTCAAGGGCGTGTTCTACCATGTTATACCCATTTTTATACTTCAAATTTACTAGCCTTCCAATTAAAGTGGCTTTATCTTGTGCAGTCTTTCATTCATACATGGTTTCTAATTTTTTCCAAAGCTCGGTAACATCAGTATCTTGTGATAAATGATGAAACACACTTTGATCTACCCACTGTCTGATTAGGATTACTATTTTTCTGTGCATGATCTTCCATTCTGCTTTTGACATATTTATGAGTTTATTTTTATTCCCATTAATAGGCGTATATAAATCCTTGCATTATAAAATATCTTCTATTCTTGGCTTCCTAATAGAATAATTAGAAGAAGTTAGTTTAATCATAGTGGCTCTCAAGGATTCATTCATCTTTAAATTAACACTAATCATAATATCCAAACAATAGAATCTCCCTCTGATACCACTTGTGGGTGAAATAAACAAAAAATTGTGGGTGAACACTACAACAAAACTTTAAATTTATGATGTTTTGTTCCTTGACGTTTTCAGAAAATATCATTATTTTATT
Source organism: Sapria himalayana (assembly GCA_029783825.1). Classification (NCBI taxonomy): domain Eukaryota; kingdom Viridiplantae; phylum Streptophyta; class Magnoliopsida; order Malpighiales; family Rafflesiaceae; genus Sapria; species Sapria himalayana. Next base: position 1,323,089 of record JAREIK010017918.1, on the reverse strand, counting down.
TGTAATTAGACATGTCATGACATTTTTCTAAAAATATCATTATTTGAAATATATTTTCTGTTTTTATGGCACTTACTAGAAGTGTCTTTGATTATGTTTTTTGTTGTAGTGAAAATAAAAAAAGAATTCTATATATGTTTATTTCTCTAATTTAACCGTATAAACAAGAAGATATTATCTCAATAGAAAAACTTGAAAAGTATTAAAAAAATTGAAGAATACATTGAACACGCACATTGTGTTTTTTTTTCGTGCAATTGGCATTTAAAAAAAAAACTGTTTGACATCAAAATTGTAATGCGGTTTGCGGTGCTTCCTTAAACTGTACGACAATTTTTTTTTTTTTAATAGAGTAAGTGTGTTGGACCCATATTGTTCGATTCGACAACTATTTTATTTATATTTAGATATTAGTTTATTATGTTAATTTTTATTTTTAATATTGTGTGATTTTAAATATTCAATTCATAACTCATGTTTAGATCTACTAGTGCCCGCAGGTTGATTAGTATATGTGAAACATACATCTTGCCCTCCCAACTCCCAAATCCCAGCTCCATTAAAAAAATCAAACTGTGGGCTTTGGTTTTTATTAGAAATGTCGGCCGTTCGCTGTGCAGTTACGGTTTTCTCCAGCAACTTTCCTTCCCTAGACATATCATGTAATATACAACGAATACAACAGCGCCTCAGTCTTCAATCATGTGTCAACTAATAAAGCGCCACCCCATTAATTTTACTGGTTTTAAGACAAACTGCTGTATCTGTCTCATTCAATATCCTTATAATACTGATTTGATGTATGTATGAGGAAAGAGATGAACTCTATTTATCTCTCTCTCGCTCTCTCTTTCTCTCTCTGATTTAATATTGCATCTTTCTAAACCATCTTAAGTCTACTCCAAATGAAAAAAAAAAGCTCTCAACACCAAATCCGCACCTTTTCTCAGTTGGCGTGCTTGCTGATAAGCTCTCCTTGTTGGTGATATTTTTATTTCTGCTTAGACATGGACTTTGGGCCAATCGGGTTTAGTCGGTGCGCGTTTGGTTCGGAGACAAGTAGTCGTGGTAGTTATCGCGGGAGTAGCGGTTTCGGTACTCTTGGTGCTTGGTCGGATCAGGAAACAAACCCGAAATGGTACGGATCTGGTGGGTTGTTCAAGCAAGAGAGATCTAGGAAAGTGTTCGAAACTGAGTCAATGTTATTTCCACAGAGAATCATCAGTGATGTACACGGACAACAGATGCAACAGCAGGAACAGCAGCAGAAGATGATCAGCTTCTCCTATCCTAAATCACAAGCCACCGTCTCTTGCTTTCAACTCACACCTTCTGATAATAATAAGCATACCGGTACTTGATACCCCCAGTCCAACTATATGACATATGTGGGGCATTCATCATTTTTTTTAAGAAAGAGAGTGATACGTGTGTGCGTGTGATTGCGTGCGTGTGATTGCGTGCGTGCGTGTGTGTGTGTGTGCTTATATAATGAGGGAGTGTGCATAGACAGGATAGTAAAGTCTTTGTTGCTTGCCTATGTTTATTTATCGTGGTTCCCCATCGGGAAGGAAATGGGAGAAAGGTGGAGCCGTGGAGGTGTCGGTTCTAGTTCTAGCTGGGCGTTTGCTTGCTTCATGCCTTGTCAACGTCAAAAAAAAAAAGGGGATGTTTTTATTTTGGTTTTGATTTTCTTGCTAAAATCTGCGTGTTTCTGTTTTGGGTAGTGATGGGGATTGTGTTATTAATCTAACAGGGCAGATGCGGATGTACAAAATAAGAAAAAATTAGGAGACCTAAATTAGGGTTGATATATAAACACAACACAAAATACCCAGATTTTGATTCTTTGGGACTCCTGTCGTGTCTCTCTATTGCTTTTTCCATGTCTATTTTATTGCTCAAGTTTTGGCTTTAAATTTTAATGCTGTGTTTTTATTTTATCATAATGTGGAACGGAACCATTTTGTTCTTTTTATATTTCTGGTCCAGGCATGCAGGAGTATTTAACAGGAGTTAGGGGACCGTTTACTCAATCTCAGTGGCTAGAGCTTCAACACCAAGCATTGATCTACAAATACATGATTGCGAATGTTCCTATACCATCTAATCTTCTCAGTCCCATAAGAAAAGCTGTAGAATCTGGGAGGTTCTCTTCCTTTTCTGGTGCATTTCTCCGACCTAATTCATGTGAGTTCTTCCCAGATGTAACACACACAGATACCCAGAGATCTAAGTAAAAGGGGCGTTATCGGACTATTATCTGATCGGAGCATTCACAAAATGTTTTAGAAATATAATTCTCAACTGCTAGTTCACTTACTGTAGAGTCGTTTATGTGATATTATATATAAATGAACATGCAGTGACATTTGGTGGGTTCCATCTGGGGTTCTCCAGAAACTCTGATCCAGAGCCTGGTCGGTGCAGAAGGACAGATGGAAAGAAATGGCGGTGCTCGCGAGATGCGGTTCCTGACCAGAAGTACTGTGAGAGACACATGAATAGAGGCCGCCATCGTTCAAGAAAACCTGTGGAAGGCCAACCTTGCCATTCAACCGCGCATACAACTGTTCCTATGCTTTCCACTTGTTCTGCTTCCATACCGTTGGCAAGGCGTTATGAAGATGGTGGGTGCAGTGACGTTGCCAATGCACAGCATCATCACCAGCTCAAGAACATGCACCAAGCTAATTCCTCTAATCTTTCCACTGCTATACCCCTCATCAAGTACGCTTTTTTTTTTCTTTTATTAAACATTTCGCATTGCTGGTTACAGTCTTACGTTTTATATCTGCCTTTTAAATTATACATAATAATATCTGCCCCCATGCCCTTTTTTACATGTCTAGCGATGTGTAGCTACTAAATTGCATCTTATCCATCTAGTTGATGTTACTGTTCAAATTTTATAAACATGCAGCATGTTTCTTAGCAAAGAAAAGATGGGTGAGAGAAGCAAAGATGCACAGAGATTTTCTATGTTGTCGTCATCCAGCATTGACAACCTTAGATGTGGAGAGAATTCGTTGATAAATTTAAAGCACGATCCATATGAGGATTCCACCCGCAGCAATCAATTCGGATTCATCTCTACTGATTCCTTTCTTAATCAATCCAGGGAAAGCTCTTCCATGACAAGTTGCAGGACCCTTGGTTCTTCTTCTTCACAGGACCTCACTTTTGATGGAACTGTTTCGGAACATTCCTTCTGCCAATTCATCGATGACTGGCCAAAAAGTAACACTGATAATTCTTCAATTTCATGGCCTGCGGAAGTGGATATGCAATCAGATGGAAGCCATTTGTCAATATCCGCCCCAATCTCAGCCCCTATTGACATTATGTCATCCACCTCCTCCCCAAACAACGAAAAATCTTCTCTTTCACCGCTAAGATTATCCCGCGAACTTGAACCAGTGCACATGGGTCTGGGAGTTGGTGGTGGCGATCTATGTGACTCACAACACCAAAGGCCCAAGAATTGGGTTCCAATCTCATGGGAAACCTCCATGGGTGGCCCCCTTGGAGAAGTTCTGAATCATACCAGCAGCAAAACAACAGGATGCAAGAACTCATCTTCTCTTGATCTCTTGAATGATGATTGGGAGAACAGGAATCAGTCGAGTTCTTCTCCATGTGGAGTTTCACTAAAGATTAGCACTTTTGGATCCCATTCGAATGGTAGCGATGGAAGCAGCCCAGAGGCAGAGGACCCCAAGAACAAGGACAGGTCTAGCTGGTGCAACCTTTTGTGGGGGTCCAATCTCATATTTTCCTCTTCCTCACTGCCTGCCGTGTAATGTTGTTTGATCAATGAATGATTAACAACACCGAAGATCATGATAAAGAATAACGTTCAGGTTTTTTTAATGTTCTGCTAACCAAATGGTTTGTTCTTGAATTTTGGTATTGTGATGTTGAATTCTCCTTTCTCTTTATTTTTATCAATTTTTATTTGCTGGACGCCTGCTGAATTTCGTTACCCCTTTTTTTTTTCTACCTTCTCCATTGTTGAGCATAGCATGTATGTGGTAGGTTTTGGAATCGCAAAGTTTGGTAATTTTGTGGTTGTCACAGCTGTTCTTTTTAAATAGATGGACCAATGGTTATTCTGTGGTTGAATGAATCTACATCAACTCATGAAAGGAGTACAACAGAATTTTTTTAGTGATTAATTGAGCTTGAGAACCAAAAAAAGGAAATTGAAGTTATATTCTTAATTATTCAAAAATAAGAGGTGAATGATAAAGCTTTGATGGTTGATATGGAGAAATTTGTGGAGATAAATATAAACAAAAAGGTTGAAAAAGTAATGACATTTCAACATTGTCAAGAATAGTGTGAAAACAAAGATGTGTTTCATTTCAATTATCCTTGTAGATAATATCATTAAGATTATTACTTATCCAATATCAATGCCTGATATCAAAAGTACAAGAAGGAAATAAGTTAAAAATTATATGAAGAAGTTTGATTAATTAAATTTAGTACTGCTTGAGAGACAAACCAAACATTTTTCTATGTTGTTGCTTGATGAAGTGTCTTTGTTATAAAAAAATAAATATTACATTTACAAAATCACACTTTAACCTCACACAAAATAATTAAAGATTCAAACTAGCTATAATTCTGAAATTTTTTTAACCCAAAGCCACAATTATCTTTTAGTGCCACATCTTGGGTGCTATAGAAAGAGAATACTCCTCATAAGTTTAATGAAAAAAACTATGATAGAACTCAATATCATAACTTTGGTGATACAAAAATAAAATATCCATCATAAATTTAATGACAATCTCTTGCTACTGCCAAATGTCATGACTTTGCAACTATAGAAATTAAAACATCACCATACATCAAATCGAAAGTCATGGAAAAGATCTAGTTCCATGACTTTAAAAAGAAACTGTTTCATATAGTACCATGACACTACATTTATTGAAAGAAAAGTAACCCACAGAGTCACGATCTTAATTGACCAGGCCATCACTATAAATACCTAACCCCAGAAATCTCTCATCAAAAATTTTATTTCTATTCTGATGTAGTGACAACTCAACCCCCAATAAGCTTGTTAGTTTTATGATGGAAGAGAGAAATTCCTTGAATAAAAATATCAGAGAAATGAGCTGTAATGCGAAATGGAAGAGAACAATTTAATACCATAGAAATTCTATGTGATGTTGTGGCACCCATGGAGATTTTAGTTACAAAAATTGTGCAGTAATAAATGAATTTTATTCTGACTAACAAAAATATTATATCAAAAAATGAGATTCAACAAATTCATATAACATTTTGGGGATATTATCAGGAGGAATAGTTGGGTCTTATTTTGCACGAATAAAAAATATAGTAATACTTTGATTGTGAAAATACTATATGCCATTTTGGAGGAAAGGTAAAAGAAAACATCTTATGTGAGAGGTATTTGGGTGTGTTATGATAGATAACATAAATTTTATCACTAGTTGTTGATGGATAAAAATAGTAGATAGAGGATGACTTTGAAGAGTGCATATGAATATTTGATGAGTGAACAAATCATGGAGGTAAGTGAAGTTTGGTTGTATTTTATATGCTTATTTTTATTACTAATTTTTCATGTCTCAATAATTATTATAGAAAGAGTGATCTTATTGTATCACATCCTCATTGGTTATCATTTTGATGTAAGGAAGGTTCCGGAGAAATTGATTCTTAGATTCCTCGAAGGTGAATTTTATGGTAAACTAATTTATCATTCTCATTTTACTTTACTAGCAAAGGGAGTCCTCATGGATGAACAACTTGATATGATATACCTGATAGTGTCTCTTTGATATTTTCAAACATAAAAAGAAGAATTGAAGGAGAAAAAAAATGGAAAGAAGATGATGATTGAAGGAGAAAGATTGGCATAAATTTGGAAAATTGATCATTTTTTATCAAAGTTGACATTCAAGAGATAGAAAGAAGGGAGGAATGACAAAATAATGAGCTATCCACATTGAGGATTCCTTATATGTGCATGAAGGTAAGTTTGTTAATGTTTTATACATTTTGGAAAATGTGGAATGTGATGTTGAAAGAATCAAGGAAGAATAAAAAAAATAAGATCAAATCTCATTGCATAATAGTAATGGAAGATATTACAAAATGAGATGTAATTTCAGAAATATATATCCATACAAAATATGTCTTTTATCATGAAGCAATAAAAGTTTGAAGACATGATCTATAATCTCTAGGAGAAAGAAATGAAATATGTATATATCAATTTGATGAGCAATATTGAATTATTCAGGAAATTGTATGAGGCAATTATGGTGGATTAGAAGAGGATGAAGATGAAAAGAGACAAGACAAATAGAGATGACAAAATTTTGGGAGAGTCTATGGATAGAGGAAATAGGAAAATACAATACAAATCAAAATGACTTATATTTTGTGATGACTTCTTTTTAGGGTGCACTAAATTGTATTGGGAAAAGAAAATAAGTGATGTGTGACATTCTCGCAAAGATACATGGGAAAAAGATTCGAAGAGGCCATTCACTTCTATACCACCATTTGAGTAATTAAAATTAGATTTCACCTTTAAGGAGTATGATCTTAAAGCAAAATCATACTACCAACCTTCTTAGATGCATTGATTTGTACCATTGTATTGAATTGATTAGAGATGAAATTAGAATTTTTTTTTACTGAGGGAGAAGTTATTACTCAAGGATAAGTAATATTTTTAGTGTGTGAATTTGTTTGATGTTCAAATTATCAAACATTATTGAATATTATGGTATTTTTAGATGATGTGTAAGCATAAGAATGAGATATAAATAGATCAATTTAATGAATTTGAAATTTTGGAATATTTTGATGAATAATCATGAAATAAATAAGACCTTAGAGACTTTTGGCTAATTGGTAGATAATAGGTCATTATGCATTTTCAATATCTATTCTTGGTTGAGCCTCTATGTGATTGATCATGATAATTTTTATGCGCTATGAATCTATCATCTCATTATCATAATTCATTAACTCTGTAGGACATTCTTTGTGGCTATGATATTATCATAGAGTCACAACTATATTTATCTTATAACAATTAAATGGATAATTTATTTATTTCAATTTATAGTAACCAAGTATCTCATTGGTGCTAAAAGTCATGCCCACTTCTTAGCACCATAACTTTATCTTTATTAAGGCTTTGTAGTCTCAAGTCAGAGTGATGATTTTTTTAGAACTGATCAGGCAAAACTAATCAGGCAAAAGTCATAATAATTATTCAACATAATGACTTTTGGATATAAAATATCATAGAAGGCTTTTACTCAAATATGGTCATTCCCCAATGCTACAACTCTTATCCTTAAGAGAAGGCAAAACTATGACTTTTATGTTGGGATAATTTCCAGTATCATGGGTTTTTTGTAGTTCCATGATCATATAATATATGAGAGAAGTCATGGTCATTACCATGGTTGCTTATAGTGCCACAATCACTTGTGATAGAAGAAAGACCATTCTTTGTCTTATAATCATACCCAATATTATAGGCATATGATGCACATGAGAGATGATTCCCAATGCTATAGACATTTCCAATTTCATGACTTTATAATGATTAAGAGAGACTAATTCCAAAGCCATGGCCACTCCTAGTGCTACAGCCGTATGATACACAAGAGATGTCATATTTGATGCCATAGCTATTCCAATCATCATGACCATATGATGAATGATAGTGATGAGTGGCAAAGATGTGGTCATTTCCTAGTAGTAAGACTTAGTATTATAGAGACGTTAAGCCAAAGTCATAGCTATTTTCCAGCACCATGACTTTGTGTTATAGAATGATTGAGATATATTCTAAAGTCAGACATTTTCTAGAGTCATGACCCTAAGCTCAAGAAATTAAGACCAAATTAGTAACTTTCTTTAGAAAGTCATGACTTTTCTACTTAAAGTAATGTAAAAATATTTGAGTATAAAAGAGGAAAGATAATAAAATCTGAAAAAAAAATCTTCTTATTCATTCTATGCACCAAGAAGAATCCAAAGCACATTAACTAAACCCTAGGTTGTGATTTTTGCACTTCCTATTGATTCCACAAGCAAGGAATGGATGTAAGACAAACTAAATGCTAGAGTTAGGATGATGACTTTCAAACCCCTTTCTTTAGGGTAAATTCAAGAAATTAAATGAAAATAATAAATGGTCTAGGGTTAGCTTAATTTTATTTCTGTGATATATAAATAATTTTTATATTAATGAATTTGTTCTGATTTATGTTGTATTATGGAAATTAAGATCTTTGATGATTAAATAATATTTGAATTAGAGATTTGACTATTGGTGGGTTTATATGAGTTTTCATGGTGCATAGTGATAGGTAAACCATGAGGCTCACTTACTCAAACGATAGGAAGGAAGTGATAGTCCTTTTGATTGTGATGTATGAGATAACCCTAAATGGTAAAACTCAAAATTATATATGTTTATCATTGAGAGTATGGTGCTTATGAAGACAAAAGCTTAAATGATTTTATAAGCTGATCAATTATATATTTTTTAGAAGAACTAGTTCTCAATTGAGATGAAAGTTTTATAGGGCATTTTTCTAAGGGGTTCACCTTTAATGTGAGAGTCACAACGTTATTAAAGAGGATGATAGGTAGCCATTGGGTGTTCAAATTATAGAATATTCTTATATATTTTGGTAGTTTATGATGAATTATAAACATTGATTGAAATGAAGATATTATGAGTTTATTTTATGATTTTGGAGGTTTGATGAGATTTAATGAATAGCAATTAAAATTAATAAGTTTTGGAGGTATTTAACAAAGGGGATAGAATATTGAGTCTCACATAGTTTTGATAACTATTCATGACTGAAACTCTACTTAATTGGTGGGATAATTCTTATTTGGCATGACCCTACGAACTCGTTAACATATTCTTTCCAATATATGATACATTCTTAGTAGCAGTAGTATTATAATGTAGTCAAATTCATACTTATCTCAAGAAATTTAATTAGTCGTGATATTAATTCTATGTTACATCATCCAAGTACCTCATTGGTGTTCAAGGTCATGACCAAGCCCAAGCATCACGATTTTATCTTTAATATTATTTAGTAGTCAGAAGTTTGAACCATATCCTTTTTATAATGCCATAGATTTTTAGTTATAGAAAATTATAGAGCCACAACTATACAGGCCAAAGACATGAAAATTATTCAGAGCTATGACTTTTGGAATACTAAAATATTATAGAATATATTACTCGGGTATGATTATTTCCAATGATTTAACTTTTATCATTATAGCCACAACTTATATACTTAAGCTAATTGTTAGTGTCATGACATGCTCGTATACTCAACCACCCATATTGACATAGATATTTGAAAGATATAAAGGGAAAATTGTGTGTTGCGACTATTTTTTAGTGTTGTGGCCATGACCAAGTCACGAGAGACCTTCTCAATATCATAACTATCTTTTAGCATTATGATCATATAAAACTCAAGAAAGGTCATTACCAATACTAAGCATTCTACTTGGTACTATGAGTATAAAAACAATTAGAAGCCATTCACCAAGCTACAACCATTTACTAGTACCTCGACCTTATATGGATGACACGATAGAAAATGCATGAAGATATGACTAATTCACAGCACCACAACTTTGTGTTACAAAGATATTAGGCTCAAGTCATGGTCATTGCTAGTTTCATGACTTTGTATTTCAAAAATATCAAGATGTAGGCTAGAGTAATGGTTATTTTCTTAAGTCTCAACCTCAAGCTGAAGAGATTAAGGCTATAGTTATGATGTTCTCCTAAAATTTATGATTTTTTACTTAGAGAAATACAAGGCCACTAAAACATAAATGTGAAAGATAGAGAAATACCAAATAATATTTCTTTTATTTTCATCTTCTTCTTCTCCCTTAGGCAACTAGTAAGCTAGAGAAATTACCAATCCCTAGAAAAAAATTTCACACTTCCTGAGGGTTCCACATACAAGCAAGGAATACAAGATTAATTCTAATCCCTAGAGTATGGGGGCTTGCCTCTCAAACTCTTTTTCTCTAAAGTGGATTTGAGAACTTATAGAGAAATATCATGGATCTAGGGTTTGTGTAAACTGAGATATGTAATAAGACTTATATTTTCAATTAATGAATGAATGTGTTTGATTTATTTTATGATATGAATATTGATAGATGATAATTAAATAGAACTTAAACTATGATTTTGACTATTGGTAAGTTTGTGTGAGATTCTCATAGTTGACATTGAAAGATAAACTTTAATTCTTACTTGCACATGTGATAGGAAAGAAAAAATAACCCTCTTGACTATGATGCATGAGGCAAACCTATATGGTAAAACCCAAAATTTAGGTATAATAATCATCATGAGTATGATACTTACGAAGCCAAAAATGGGAATAAATTTATATATGAATCCATTGTATACCTTTTAAGAAATAGTTCTCAATTGGAATGGATAATACATAGAATATTTTCTCATGGTGTTCAAATTTAGTATGAGAGTTGGGCATATTATAGGAAAGAAATAATAACCCTTTTAACTATGATGCATGAGATAAACCTATATGTTAAAACCCAAATTTTGAGTATGATAATCATCATGAGTATGATATTTATGAAGTCAAAAGTATTAATACTTTTATATATAAATTCATTGTACATCTCTTAAAAATAGTTCTCATTTGAAATGGATACTACGTAGAATGTTTTATCTTGGTATTCAACTTTAGTATGAGAGTTGCATTGTCACCAAGGAGGTTAGTGATAGACAATCCTTGGGATATGTGTTTGTTATGACTCAAAATGTAGTGATGATCCTTATAAATTACTTTTACTTGTATGGTTTATACTAATGAAACTTGAGAGAAATATAAATTAATTATGTATGTATGACACTTACAAAGTTGAAAGTAAAAATACTTATAAATAATGAAAATCTTTGATCTTTATGATATTTGAGATCAAAGAATTATAGTGTGCATACGATGTAACCATAAAGGGTAGTTGACAAATTTATCTATGGAATTATGTATTACTTTTGAGTAGGGATGAATTGTTATCTTGGTGGTGACGTACTGAAGAAACACCTAAGAGGGGACTATCATTAGGATGAGCTCAATGATGATGACTATCTTATACATAATATAAGTTGAGAAACTTAAACATAATATATACCATGGACCTTACATTCTATATCAAATTTAATATAGAATCTTTATTCTATATCAAACATAATATAAGTTGAGTAACTTAAATATTATCACATAGATTAAACAACTAAAGCATGAACCTCAAATTGTCTAACAATCAAAATATCTATTTTACTAAAGATATATTGTTTCATTGTTGAATAATCAAATAACCAAAATGATTTTTATGGGATCGATATCTGGATAAATTTCAACTTTACTAGCCAATTCACTACCATACCTTGTAACAATGTCTTAATGTATTACTATCTGAACATGAAAAATAATAAGATTTTTTCATATAGAGGTTATGAGAGTGGGCTGCAACAAATCGAATAATGCAGTGAGCTATACTAATTAATGAGACTTTGGTTTTAATTATCAACTATCATAAAGAGAAGAGAAGTCATGTTTGGAAGAAGGGATGCAAGTTATATTAGCAAAATTAAAATAGAAAAATAATGCACATGACAAATGGATAGAGGCACTTAAAGTGATAATGAATGAAATGAGTTTTGTGTTGAGGAATATAGAGAATCATCATTGTCAATTGATATTATCAATGAATGGAAGGGGAGTAAACAAATTTCCAAGCGATATAGAAGTTAATTCAAATAATTATTTATTAATATTGCTTAGAAGTAGGAAGGAAAAGAAGGAGCCCTAATTGAGGATTCCACAACTTTTGGACAAGGCTACATCTATACTCAACATCATGACTTTGAGGATCCCATAATGAAAAGGAATAATGTAGTAAGAAGAAGGAGCCCTGATGCTCACTAAAGTTGTAACATCCAAAGAGGATAAAGCCCAAGAAACAAGTGTAGTTGAAGCAAGATTGAAGGAATAAATTAACAAGATATTTTGATAGTTTAGCTATGGTTATTAAACATAGCATTGCTTGAGAGATAACCCAAGAATTTGTTATTTACATGTGTGATGTAATAGATACATATATCCACCACATATAAATGTACATATCTAATAATCCACAAGTTAAACCCTAAAATAGTCAAACATATTCATAGCAATTCATAGTGATGATAAAGACTTTTTGACATGGAGGGTGAAGCTATTGCTTGAGGAAAAGTAATTAATTTAGTATATGAGTTTGTTTGGTTCTTAAACTACTAAATATTCTAATGTATTTTGGTGATTTATCATGATGTGTAAACATAGAAATAGAGATGTTAATGGTTGATTTTACAACTTTAACATTTCGGTGAGTCTTGTTGAGTAGTCATAAAATAATTAGGCTTTTAGAGATATTTAGTAAAGGGAGTAAAATATTGAGTCTCACATAGTTTTGAGGTTCATTCTTGGCTGAAACTCTTCTTAATTGGTTGATGAAATTATTATATGTCATGACTCTATTAACTAATTAGCACAAATCTTCTAATGTGCAATATATTCTTAGTGAATATGATATTATTATAGAATCATAATCGTACTTATCTTAGGATATATAACTAGCTGTGAAATTAATTTTTGTCACAATAACTAATTACTCCACTAATACTCAAGGTACTATCAAAGTCCAAACATTATGACTTTATCTTTAATATGGCTTCGTAGTTTCACGTTATAATTTTAAAATTTTACAAAGACATGACTTTTGGAATACTAAATATTACAAAGTACATTACTCAAGTATGATCATTTCCAAGGCTTCGATTATTGTCCTCAGAGGAAGACATAGCCACTATTTCTAGGCTCAATCTTATTGCTAATGTCATGATATCCTTATAATGTCATGAAATTATGATATATGAGAGAAGAGAAGACTAATGTCATAGCTATCCATAATACCATGGACACTTGATAGATATAACGAGAAAATTATGTATTATGGATATTTACCTGTGCCACATCTATGACCAACAAATGAGAGACCTCATTGTTATGATTATTTCTTAGTGCCTCGACCACATAAAACTCAAGACATATATCATTCCCATAACCATAATTTCTACATAATGTCATGACTATATAATAAAATGAGAAGTCATTCACCATGTTTTGGCCATGTCCCAATGTCACATCCTTATATGGATGACAAGATGGCAAAGACATGAAAATGCAGCCACTTCATAGAACCACAATTTTGTATTATGGAGACATTAGGCCTAAGATGTGTTTGATGCTAGTGTCGTGACTTTTTGTTACAAAAGATTGAGTTGTAGACTGGGGTTGTGACTATTTTCTAGGGTCATGAAATCAAGCCGAAGAGATAAGGCCAAAGTTATGACCTTTTTTTTCAAAGGCATGACTTCATACTTTTTGTAATATGAGGTTACTCGGATATAAATATGAAAGATAGAGAAATTTCAGACAATATCTATTTTTTCTTTTTTTTTCACTAATGCAACAATCAAAGCCATGATAACTATTAAAACCCTAGAGAAGAATTTCATACTCACTAGGGGTTTCCACAAGCAAGAAACTGATACAAAATTAATACTAATCCCTAGAGTTGGGGATGTGACTCTCAAACCCTTCTTCTTTAGGGTAGATTTGAAAATTTATATCGAAATAGTATGTGTATATGGTTTGTGTAAACTAAGATATGTGAAGTAACTTTGGTTTTAAATTAATAAATAAAGTATTTGATTTATTTTATATTATGGATATTGATTGATGGTGGTTAAATAAAACTTGAACTAGGATTTTGACTATTGGCAAGTTTGTGTGAGATTGTCATGGTGGATAGTTAGAGGTAAACCATGAAGTTAACTCATACATATGATAGGAAGAAAGTGACAACCCTTCTGACTATGATGCATGAGATAAACTTATATATTAAAATCTGATCTTTGAGTATATTAATCATCATGAATATGATGCTTACAAATCTGAATATGTGAATACTTTTACATACCAATATATTATATATATGTTATAGTAACTAGTTCTTGATTGGGATAGATATGACAGAATTTTCTCCTAATGAATTTATTTTTAGTATGAGTCACATTGTCATTAAAGAGGATGGTAATAGTAATCCTAGGCACATGCATGAGTATGCTGTGATTCACAAGGTGGTGATAGCCCTTGTAAGTTACTTTTACTAATATGCTTCCCATTGGTGAAACTTAAGAATAACATATGTTAATTGTGTAAATATGATACTTATAAAATCATAAAGTGTATATACTTACAAACTATATCAATTTTTGGTATTTATGATAATCTAGATTAAAAAAATAGAGTAAGCATACAAAACAACCATCAAGTGTAGTTGATAAAATTTCATAAATTAATCTCAAGTAGGGAAGAATTATTATCTTAATAGTGATGTACCAAGGGGACAACTACGAGGGGACCACCATTAGGAATTAGCTCAATGGTGACAATCATTTTATATGCTATTAGGAATCAGTTCAATGTGTGAGATTGTCTCAATAGTGTTACAGAATCTAGAAGAGAAAATTGAAGATATAGCCTCGATTATTCAAGGAGATGAAGATAAAGCAAATGATGAAATCTCCATGGCTATTATAAAGTCTTTTGTGGTAGAGATTCTAGAAGATAAAATTGAAGATATGACCTCAATTACTCAAAAAGATGAAAATGGCGTGAACAATAAATTTTTGTTATTTGATATGGAGAAATATGTGGATGAGAAGTGTGAGCAAAAAAATGAAAAAACCCAAGACATTTTACATTGTTGAGTCTAGGGAGAAAAAAAATTAGAGGAGCTCTGCCTAAATTATCCTCATCGATCAAAGTGTCGAAATGATCATTCACCCAACATTCATGACTAATATTGAAAGTACTAGAAAGAAAGAGGTGAAATATTATACTATGAAGTTAGCATGTAGAGCAAAAATATCTAATGAAAGAAAATAAATTTTAATGATCTAGATATGGACATTAAATATAATGCTTCTTGGAAAGCAACTCAATTTTTTTTCATTGTGCTACTTGTTTGATAAAGTGTATGTATTGTGAGAGTAAATGTTATATGTTCATATTTACACTTCCCCGCGCCAAAATAATTACAAATTTAAACTAGCTATGATTCTGAATCTTTTAGCCCAAAGCTATGACTACTTTTCTTTTGTCATGACTTTAATATTATAAAAAAAAGCCCACCATGGGGCTAATGATGAAGCCATGATAGTTTCTTTGAGCAATGACTTTGGTGTTACATAAGAAAAAGTATCATAGAAGTTATATGGAGAAGCTACTACTTTGACTGAGCACCATGCATTTTGAAGTAATTGCCTAACATTATACTATGACTTTTTATTTACAATAAAAAAAATAAACCCATAAAGTCATGAACTTTATTTACTAGGTCTTGACTATAGATACCTAGACATCGAATCTCCCCAAAAAATTCTAATCTTCTACTGATACTACAATAATCAAACCCTAAATCCTTTCTTCTTTTTGATTTGATAATTGATGGGAAAAGATGATCAAATAAAAATATTATAGAAATAAGCCATGAGGAGAAAAGGAAGAGATAGAAACCTAGCATCATATGAAATGCTACCCAAACTCTTGGTGCCCATGATAACTTTTGTTATAGAAATCAATCAGAGATTATTGGATTTTCTACTATTTAAAATATATTATTAGAGAAAATGGATTCAATGAATTTATTCTTCCCTTTGGAGATATTATAAAAAAGAGAAATTATATTATATTTTTTATGTATAGAGAATGGAGGAATGCTTTAATTGTAAAAATTTATATGCAAATTTTGAGGATAGATAGTGGAAATATGTTATGTGAGAGGTATTAGGGTTCACTTTAGGATAATCATAAACAAGCTATTTGGATTCCCTGGCATGAATGATCACATGAATTATAAATCTCTTCATAAGCAACCCAATTTTCCGACTATCACTTATTTATTGATATATAGAAATGGCATATGGATGGTAATGTCAATGATAATATATGGATATTTTATGATAGGAGAAATCATAAAAGTGAGTAAAGTTTGATTATATTTCATATGCTCATTTATATTATTAACTCTCTATGTCTCAATAATGATTCTAGAGAGAGTGATCTTATTATAAGTCTCCTTTATTATTGTGTTTCTCAAAGGTGAATTTTCTAGCTAACTAATTCACTCTTACCTTATCACTTTAATATGTCTAGATGAGTAAGTCCCTATGGATAAACAAGTTGATGCATTATGTCCAATGGTGTTCCCCCTAATATTGTTAGCCATAATAATTGAAATAGAAGTAGACAAAAAAGAAAATAAATTAATATTTAATGGTGAAGACTGATAGAAATTTGGGAAGAAGGCTTATCATTTACCATAGCTAACATATGAGAGACAGAATAAAGGGGAGGAATGTAAGAAGCTGAGCTGGCTCACATTTAGCATACTTTAGTTGTACATGGAGGTATATTTGTGGTTATTTTGCATATTTTGACGAATGAGCATCAGAAAATCGAAAGAAACAATGGAGAACTAAATAGTGAGATCCATTCCCTATGCACAACAATATCATAAAACATTGGAAATTATATTATGAATTGGAAAAAACTATGACACCCCAATCGATATGGGGTCTCATTCATTCCATCATACAAAAAAATATATAATAAAATAATTTTTTTTCTAAAATATAGCATACGCATTTTTTTTATTTGCTCACTTGAATAAAAATACATAATATACTATTTAAGCCACAACCAACTTCCTTCACACGTATGATCCCGCATGTGAGATTTGTCATCTGTCTTGGACCTGTACCTGAAAGAGGTTCCACAACAGAGTGAGCAAAGCTCAATAGAGATAAACTTCTACATGACTACTCCCCACCTAAGTGCACATAAAAACATCATGCATATATATCAGCATCCATTCAAGTATAATGTTTACATGAATGCAATTATGGATGAAATGTTTATATGCCTATTTCCTGAGTTCCATCGACTCCGACACACATGCTAAAGTAAAGTGCAGCATATTACATATAGATGTAGATATATATATATATATATATATATTGGACATACTCTAAAAAATATGGACCTTCTTTGAAAAATAATATTGAACATTCTCTGAAAAGATATATATTTGTTAGACATTATCCGAAAAATATGGACTTACTTCGAAAAATAATATTAGGCATTCTCGGAAAGAAATGTATTTTTCCTTTGATATTCACCAAAAACTATTGCATAACTCAGTCTAGACATTGTCCCAATTCGAGTTCGCATAATAATATTGGACATGCTACGAAAATTATTACACAACTCAATCTAGATGTCCTAATTCGAGTTCGCATAATAAATCCAATATACCTTTATATATGTATACCATGCACCCACCCATTTATTTCGAATGTCCCCATGCATATGAAATATAAATATGCATTTATGATTAAACCATGTTCCAAGCATAGTTATAACTATCCAAATATAATTCGCACTAAAATATATTTTACTAAATAAAATACAGAAATTTTCACCAATTAACAACATAATTAAATTTCTAAATAGTTTGAATTGAAATATAAACCACAAATATTTACGGCTATTAAATAGAAAGAAATTCCAATAAGAGAAAACTATTACCTTTCTGAATATTTCTTGGAAACTTTAGAAATTTGATATAAATATAAAGTTTTCTTCGCGTAGAGCAACTTTTTTTTTTGACTATTCTGTTCTGACTCATAAATAATCATCTATTATCAAAATAAAATTAATGAATCTTTTATTGTATTTTCTCTGTGCTGCATATCTCACCGACATTTTTTCCGAATTCCCAACTATTTTTTTACTATTTTATTAAATTAATATAATAAAACATATTTTTTCCTCTTTTTTTTGACACATGGGCTGCACAAGCATGTAGCCACGTCGCTGGTGCAGTGCCATGGTTTTTTTTAATTTCGTGATTATTATGATAATAATTAAATAAAATTTTGAAAAATGACTAAATTTTGACTTCCTTACAAATAAAAAAATATGTCACCGTGTGTATATTTCCTAAGATGAATTCAATAGAAAAATTTATTTTATCATCAGGATTCTAAAATTTTCTAATGAATGGCAAAATTTATCACCTTATCTATATTTTGATGAATGGGCATCGGAATATTGAAAAAACAATGAAGAACTAAAAAGTGTGACCTATTCCATATGTACACCAATATCAATAGAAGTTGGAAAATATATAATGATATGGAAAAAACATCTTCAATAAAAAGAGATCTTTTATCACGTACAAGAAAAGTTTGAAAATTAGATTTTCAAACTTGATGAAGCAATGAGACACATGGATATTGGATTGATGGGGAGTCATTAATCATTTGGAATACTAAATGAGGCCATTCTGGTGTATTCAAAAAAATGCAATGGAAGAAATATACAATGTGAACAGGGATGATTTAAAATATTGGAAGTGCTAGTAGATATAGGAAATAAGAAATATACAATGTGTATATTACTACTTTAAGAATAATCAATGCTTTGAAGATACATTGGTATATTACTTTGAAAAGAAATATACATATTGAGGAAATAAGAAAATATTGAGAAATATATATAATAATTTATATATATTCACAAATATATATAAATAATAAGAAATATACAATGTGTATATTACTACTTTAAGAATAATCATGTTGATCCTATTGTTGATCACTTTCTCAAATCTCTAAGTGTAATAGTGTTTACCATAACTATGGTGGATTTATTTTATAAGTCAATACAAAATAACCACATCATGTTGATTCTGTTCAATATGCTTGAGTGTACAAGTACTCAAAATTAAAACTTTACTATTCACCATAGTTAAGATAGATATACTAAAATCTAGTACTAAAAATTTTACTGATATGATGTTTAGTTCTATCTCAATTATGAACAACAAACTCATATTTCATAAGTATAGATAACTCGATCTTCTATGCATAAGTCAATCTCTATGCACTAAGTTATCTACAAGCAGAATAAATGACAAATATATTTTTTTTACAAATTTAGCTCATTACAAAATCTTTTATTAAAGTAACAAGAAGATGTAAATCATGAAAATAATCATGAATAAACTCTAGTATAAAATAGTTCCAACATAATCATTAAATTCTTCATACTAAAGATCATTAACATTTACCACAAGAATATATGATATATGATGAAGCATTATATTTATGCTCAAGTGGAAAATCACACAAGTATTCTACTTTTTTGATAATCCCGTTAGGGTCAAGGATGGATTTTTGTTCAAATATTATGTCATTGTTTGTTGATGATGATAGAATTTGGAACAACATTCCATCTTTGATGATTCTAGAGATCATAAATCTAAAACACTTGTATAGTTTGTGACATAAACATAAATAATTCATTGACTTGTCATTGAGAATTTCTTTTACAAATCATAAGGCATTTGTTCTTGATGATATTATTTTGTTTCTAATTGGTATCCAACTATTTATATTTTAAAAAATATCTAGAAGCATTTTAAATATGATAGTTACATAACTTCTTATGACACCAAGCCATGCTTATCATCTAGTGTTATTAGTGGTTTAGACACAAATGTTGTGATGCTATTTTGTTGATCAATTTGATATTTGATTAGGAATTTAATTTATCATTAATTTAGAGGCATTAATTTGTAATTATTTTTATTTTTACTCTAACTATAAAACATAATATTCAACATTCATTATTTATCCTTTTTATCACCAAATAATGATGATGTTTGTTTTTGCATCGTTAGAATCACAGATACCACTAAAGATCATTAAAAATTGAGGTCATGATATTAACAACATTTTGTTTCTTATCCCTCAACAATATTTTAAAATTATCAAGTGGTCACCTCGAATGATGCCACCAACATAAACATCATTTCTATTTTTTTATTTTGTTTAGTTGACTTTTTTCAAACAAATGAGAATAGAAAATTAATGTTTTATTTACTACATAGACATCTATTATAAAACCTTCTAGCCAAGACTTATGTTCACATACTCCATAAAAGTGAATAATTCTTTTTCATAAGAATACATTCAAAGATTTTGTATTTGACTAACTTTAAGGTGAAAAATATGCTCTTGCAAAGCACTTATGTAACTACATAAACGTCATTTCTATTTTTTTTAATTATGTTTAGTTGACTAATTTCAAAGAAAAGGGAATAAAAAATAAATGTTCATTTACTACATAAACATCTATTATAAAAATTCCTAGCCGAGCTTTATTTTCACATACTCCTTCAAAGTGAAGAATTCTCTTTCAAAAGAATACATTCAGTGATTTTGTATTAGTCTAACTTGAAGGTGAAAAATATGCTCCAACTTTCAAAAGCACTTATATAACTATTATTTGTAAAAATTTCATATATATCTTTCATGTCGAACATTAAAATAAATATTTTAAAAAAAAACTATCACCATTTCAGTGATACATTCTCAAACTTCTATTTTTACATATTAATACATCACCAATTCAAGGATACCATGAGATTTGAAAATAAAAATTTTATCATTTATCTATCATAGATACATTTCTTATTAATAAATCCAAAGGTATATTGTCATTTTTCAAAAAACAAAAGCTTTTTGTACAATACTCAATGCGTAAGTTGTAAATGGTTTAGCCCATGACTCCTCATTTTTCTTCAATTGTGATTCTTTTTGAAACGTTAAATTTTTTAATTCAAGTTTCTCTATTTCAGAATATTTAGTTATTTAGTGATATGATACAAATTTGTAATAATACTTGCACACATGTTGTTTATGTGCTTGATGCCAAAGCTAATATTTGAAATTATAATACTGCTTGTATGATATTTCTCTAGTTCAAGCCATGAAGAATATATTGCTTGTATGATTTTCCATGAAAACAATGATGTTTTTTTCGGAAAAATCTATATGCAAAATTCATCATACATATAAAATTTCATCACCTTAAATTTTAATTTTTTTGCTAAATTTTTCATTCAACCATGATATTCAAATGTCGGAAATTTCTAAAAGGATCATCATCAGGAAAAAATTGTTGATATCCTATGTAACATATATTGCTTCTTATACCTTCCTATATTACTTTTTTATTACAAATTAGACATGACAAATAACTTTTTATTATCCAGTGTGATAATCATCACTATACAAAAAATTCATTGATGGTCCAAAGTAACAGAACACAATATTTATTTATTTTTTTTTTATATTACAACATAATAAGTCATTAACCATGAACCAACAATTATATATAATTCATTAACTAAGAATCAGATGTCCATCTATGAATTTTCTAGGTGTATTTAATCTAGACATTAGCAAATTGAACACCATTAATGACTTCATTGGAAACCATGGTTGAAAATTAAAGGGAACAAGTATCATGGGTCATGTAATATGTGCATTGAACATATTCACAAGTAGATCGAATTCATTAGATACAAGAAAATCACACATTATGATATTCTCATTATAATAAGGAATATTATTGATCAAGATATTTTCCAATCTTTTTGGTTGCTTCATTTCATACAATGTTATATCAGATCAAACCTTTTATTTATAATCACAATATCATGAAAAAATTATGTACATCGATCTCTATTGAAGTATGATTTTCTTTGTCATTTTTATCATCTATACTTTTCACATCATATCTTCAATCACAATGGCTATATGAAATATATATTATCCAACATTTCTTCGATAAAACTTATTTTGGACATAATTCATCATGTTCACCCAAGATTTATCTTAGTCATGTATCATTAAAAAAATGTTTATTGAAAAAATAACCATAAATAGTATTTGCAATTTTTGGGACCACAAATCATCACCAACAAACCAATTGTATCAAGACAGAACTTCCATGCAATGCAATCATGTTCATATTATTTTCCATTTTAATAAATTGGTAATCCAATTTTTGTTTTATTTTCTATCTCTTTGAAATATATTATGCTAGTAAATAATAAGAATAATTGTAACTCTTTCATGGATTATTACCATAATTTTCAGAAAACATATTCAAAAAAAAAAGTCATCAAATCATGCATACATTTGCACAATTTAGTAATTTTTTTTATTATGGAAATGATTTAATGAGGAAACAATTTTATATATAATTTAAGTTATTTAGGTCAAATAACTTTCAAGAATCAAATTTGGAGGTATTTGGCAAGAGAAAATTAGTAAATTTATGCTCTCGCTAACAAGTAACATAAAGAAAAATATAGATTTGCCCAAATGAGCATCTCCTAAAAATGTAGCATATTTGATGTATGTATGCATCAGTCTTAAACATTAATAGCATGCATTTTTAAAATCTTGTTATTTCATTCTTGGAACATTATCAAAGCATGCACTATGCAACAAGACTGTTATTTTTTTTTATTTTCTTATCATTATTTCCAATTTGAAAAGTTCTATAAAGAAACAAAGTGAATACAGTACATCATGTCATTCTCATCATTCTCATTGACAAAACAACTTGTTTTGGGGCATAATTATTCATGTTCACAATGATAATTCCATGTCAAGTAAAATTATAAAAACATTTATCAAAGAAATAACCATAAATAGTAGTTCAAAAAAATATGTTCCTTAGATAGTCACATTGTGTGCAAAGACAATGAACTTTCACATAGTGACTAGCAAATTTTTTTTGTCAAGCCAAGTCATGATTTAACTCAAATAATATATTTATTAGCTAAATGATTCAGGTGTGACATCAATCTTTTTGTTATTTTTGTAATGAACACATAGAATGTGGAATTATACACTTCTGCCACATGAGCTTCTATGTTTTGTTCTTTGGAGATTGAGTTGGAGAGTTTACATAAATTTTTCACCATATTCAATGAAACCATTACAAATGGAATCAATGAGATAACATAGGTAACTACGCACAATAGTTCCAAAATGTAGGTCAGAATAAAGGTGTCAAACGGGTCGGGCATCTCGACACTGGCCCGAGGCACAGCTCAACTAGTCATGCCTAGCCCAGCACGACATGGTCCAGACACGTGCCCGTGCCCTTGGCTGGCTAGTTCACGGCTCATGCCATGTCATGCCTAGGTCTACCGAGCCTTGTGTCGGGCCAAGCACGGCTCGGTACCATTGCCCAAGGGCACGTGAATTCAGCATGACTTGAACCGTTCCCCCCCCCCCCCCCCCATTCATTAATTTTAAGTTTTAAAATCGCTCTCTCTCTCATATTTTCTTTTTCTCTCTATCTACTTTCAACTCTCATTTTTTTCTCTCGCTATTAGCTTTCAGCTTTGGGACTTGGATGTAGATTGTAGTATGGTGCGGACATCAAAAAGGCAAAGTTATTTTAAGTATTATAATTTATGGGTAATTTTTTATTGTTTAGTTAAGTTTTATTTTTAAATTTTAGTTAACATTAGTTTAAAGTTTAAACTTTAAGAATTCAATTTTAGTTCAATTAATTTTAATTAATATATTAATTTAAACATTATAGGCAGTATAATTAAAAATAATAATAAATAAAACTATAAAATAGTAATTTTAATTACGATAATAAAATTGATTATAATATAGATGACAAAAACCTTACGAAAAGGTCCGAGGCTGCCAAAACTTTGGTTTCTCTGATCGCCTCAACCCAAACATCTAAAAAATAAAAAACTAGAAGAACATCAATAGTTTGATTAACTTTAATATAATACAATAAAATAATATTATGAGTTATGAAAAAGATCCAGCACAATACAAATATTTTGAGCAATAAAAGTTCCTTTAGGACTGGCCACCTTAAGAGGGATGCCGAACTATGCATCAAAAAATAGTGTATTAGATCCTAGGAAAACCCAACTCAGCCATAGGTTCTTTGAGGCTGGATCCAGTTCATCCTCAATATTGACCCCCTTCATATACCACAATGAATTAGGGAGGAAAGACATGACTACTCTGATCACTACAATAGATCTTCCAATTAAGTTTTCGTAGGATCTAAGGGTAGTCAGTATTATGTAAACTTATTTTTAGCCAGTATATCATAGAATTTCTAGGTCCACATCTAGGAATGATATACTAAAATACTATAACTTAGAAAAAAGAATAATAATTAATGAATTTAGAAATTATAGTGAAGTAGTATCCGTGACATCTGATATCTGAACTAGTCACGATGATGCATCTTATGTATGTCTCACTGCCCACTATGTAGATTCTAAATGTACACTAAATAAAAAATAAATATTAAGATTCTCAGAAATTCTTTATCCTCATGATGACCTAGCCATTTATGAGTGAAGGATAAAAATTTTTAGAGAAAATAAAATTCAAAATAAAATATTTAGTATATCATTTGATAATGCATCTAATAATGAAGTATCCATTAACATATTTGTTAGGACTATTAGAGATGAACCATTAGAAAAGATTTTCCACATTAGATGTTTGTGTCACATCATTAACCTCATTGTAAAAGCGGGGATAAAGGCTATTTTCCCCACTTTAGAAAATACACGTTACTCACTATAATTTCTTTGTACACATCGTAGACAACAGGAGTTCGGTATTATCTATTTTTTTACGGGTCTAAAAGAAGAATAAATTTTAATCGGATGTGAGACACCATTGGAATTACATTTACCTTATATTGGAGTCATGGGTTGGATATGAACACATGATATTCGATTACATCAATAGTAAGAGTGATGAACTTATTATTAAAGGCACTGACTGGGCTACATGAATTTCATTTATGAAATTCCTGAATATTTTTTATGACACAATGAATATGTGTTCGTCAGTTTATACTCTCTTGACTTGCATTGCACTCAAGTGCATATGCAACATTAATAGCATGTTTAGGAAGTTTAGAGATGACTCGACACTTAGCTATATGGTTGTAGAGATGGAAACCAAATACTTAAAGTACTGATCCACCATTCTATCTGTTTATTATCTGGTTGCATGTATGGACCCTAGGGTTAAGGTGGAAGGGGTAGAAAATATTTTGACATACATATTCTCGTGTATGAACCAGGAAGACCAACCTAAAGTATTCATTCAAAAGAAGTTCACTAAGCTCTTTACATACTACAATACTAGGTATGGTGGTAGTAATAGTGAGGCTCCGAGTATGGACATAGATATCATATTCGGAGATAATGACTTTTCTATTCAGGTAGCGAGGTTGAAATGATGGAGTGGACCATCGAATAGGATCGAGCTATATCATTACTTAGAAACCAATTATTGCTTAATCCTATCTCATTCTGATAATAATAATTTTGATATTTTATAGTGGTGGAAATCATTTAAGTCTACATATACCATGCTATCTAAGATGACACAAGATCTATTGACTCCTCCGATGTCGAGCATAGCATCATAGTCTATTTTTTCTATTGTGAAGGTTATTTTGAATAGGAGATCCAGATTATGGTCAGATATTGTCGAGACACTAGCATGCATGAAGGATTGGGGGGATTTGAGCTGGGACATCCAGCATCATGTAGGGACTGTAGCAAAAAAAGTGAGGAGTTGGTTGCTAATGATGATTCATATGATATTGATGACGATTGATGACTAATATGAGAATGAGATTGAGATATTGATAATTAAGCTGAGCACCCAAGCCTACTTTACTACCTAAGGCCTACTGTTATTGATACACTGATACTAATATCTTCATTAATCATATGTTGATGATATTTTTTTATTTTTATTTATATTTTTTGGATTAACATTCTTTGGTTTATTTTTTTGTCATTTTTTACTTTGAGGCTTGATCCAAAAACTAATGTTTTTTTATAATTTGCATTGGTTTGTATTAATATTTAAGTTTTAGTAATTTAGACATTCTTAGTTTTTAAATTTTATTTTTTTATACATTATGAGTTTATATTTTCTTTTATTTAATAAATTAAAATTTAAATAATTAATTATTTATTATAATTTAACTATAACTTAGTTAACTATTAAATAATTAAAATTTAAATTTTTTAATAAATTTGAATTTTGGATTAAAACTTTTCCAAACGGCTTGAACCCAGCCCGAACAGCCAAACCCCACCTCAAATCCAGCCCGAACGAGCCAAATCTGCCCTGTCTAGGTATGACCCAGCCCAAAATACTATATAGTCGAGCTAATGGACCATGGATGGCTAGCTGTGCTAAAGACATGCCATGCTACGCACAGCTCAGTGGCCTGATTGGATCCCCTAAAAATGGGTCGGGCCAGTCCGACCCAGCCAATCCGACCCGACCCGTTTGACATCTATAGGTCAAAACATCAGAAAAAATTATATACCAAAATCATCAACTTTCCTTGTAAGATTCAATTCTGATGAATCCAAGGGGAGTGTGATATCACTGTAAGGGGGTTTTTGACAAATTTCATCATGAATTGATGTATTGAATAATAAAATTTGTGTCAATAACCCTTTCATGGATTATTGGATCATCAAAATGAATCAAAAATGTAGAGTATGAAGGAAAGGCGATACTTGTACTTAGTTCCAAATCTTATTTATTGTATGCTTTATTATTTGGTGTATATATGTAGCAACACAAGTTTCCAAGGTATCAACACATCTAATGTTATCTACATGAAGGCTGAAAAGTAAAACTTCCAGAGAAATGACTAAAGTTTTTGATATTGGTGATAGCCATAATAAAACTTTTGGAGTGAAGATAGAGAAGAACGAGAGAAAATATTTTTTTTCTTAAATGATAGATTTCAACTTTACATGGTAAGTTCTTAAACACAATAAGGTTTGATTTGTGACTTATATATAAGCCTAAAATATAAGAAAAAAGTTCAAAATGCCTCTCATTAAAGAGGCTCGTCTTTTACATGCATCCCATTGCAAGTAGGTGTGCATGCTCATCGATGTTATGCCCAGAGATGCACTCAATGACTTTAATACCCATCCAATTGATCAATACATTTTTCTAATCTCAAGATGGTCTCACTAATATTCTTCTTCAATTTGGATCTCATCCAAAACATTTCTCTTCAACATTAATCTTTATTTAAAACTTTTGTATTCTTTCTCCATACCTTCAAAGTATATGACCCATTAGTTTTCGAATATGCTAGTTACTCATATTAACCATTGATCTTTAGCAAGTCATTAGAGGTATCTTGGAAAACAACATCAACCCCAATTGAATGGATAATTAAGGGTTTGACTATAAACTTTTTTAAAGATACTATATGATTAATCAGTTTATCATGTAATACCCCACTTGGTTCAAGGTAAGGATTATCTGTCAACTCTTAATAGACTAACTACATCACAACTAATTGTTGTTTCTTGTTATAATGCCAAAATATTTTGTTTATGACAAGGTCTCAAAAGTACATTGGATGATTACCTTTTGTCCAATGGAATTTTATAAGTATATGAGTTGTATAAGTAATTAAGTGAACATAACTCTAGATATCAATCTTATAATGATAATAAAGTCAGTTCGATTAATCAATAGCGAACTAATTGATGCTCGAGTTGAGTAGATAGACCTTAGTTTTTTGAAGAATACTTAGACTCTAGGCTTAGCTCACTTTCTTGTGTATGATGATATTTTTTTTAGTTATTTTGGCAATATTATATACATCTATTGGATGAAAGATAAATTAGTATGAAATTATTTGTATGCCCTCTTGATATACAAGGTGATTCTCATCCTTAGACTATCACTACCAAAGATGATTTTTTCATAGTTATGTTCATGCTAGTACACCTTTGAGACTATATGTTATTCCATCCATGAGTTATTCATACATATACTTCTTTTAGGAAATATGTCAACTACTCTTAATTATTTTTAAAGTATATGCGTGTCTATTCTATGACCTCTGATATGTCAAGGATGTGATATAATATGGTACTAAATGTGCTTATAATTTTGACTTCATAAGAAACATACTTGTAATAATTAACATATATAACTTCTCATGAATCTCACATATGGAAGTCATACAAGAGAAAATGATTCGTAGGGCTATCACCACCAAATAAGTCATCTTCACTTTTGTGTCTAGTGACATATTTATCACCATCCGCCATGGCCAACACATGACTCTTACACAATGAAATCATTATGTTATACATTCTACTTAATTCCTGCTCACCCAAATATTAATTCTTCAAGAATATGTAGACAAAATTGGTTACAAGTGTGTTTATGTTTTTGTCTTAGTAAATACTATACTTACAATAATTAAACTTACCTCAATTTTGGATTTTAACACATAACTTTACCTCAAACATTAAGATTAGAAGAACTATTACTTCATTCTTACCATACCACTTTAGTATGTTAAGTGATATATCTATCATTATTCACTATGATTGATACACATAAACCTAGAATTTAGTAAAAATCCTAAATTTAGTTCTATATAACATTCATATCAATTAACATCTAGATCTTAGTATTACCACAAACATAAACTTTATAAAATCTGATCACCATTATATAAGTTTATAGAACCAACCTTAGATCCTAATTGAGCCTTAATGAGAAAAAATTCACATGAGATATTTTGAGAGGCATCTCATGCGATTGAAGGATCCCAATGAAAAACCAAGTAAGGATCTAAGGTGATGTTTGTTTTTTTTTACTTAATACTAAATAGAACTTTTTTTTGAGATAATGTTGAATGGTATTTAATAGCATTAAGTATTAAATCATTTGTTTTTTTAACATTGGGTAATGAGTAGGGATGATAACGATGTTAATTTAAAAAAAATGAGTCAGGTCGAGATGAGGTAGTTACGTACCAAACCTCTCATTATCATTCATAATAGTGAGTGTTATTAGCTATCATCTTTATTAGGTAATGATGCATTTTTTTCTTATTTTGGTGGAAAATGACTTTTTCAAAATAGAAAAACCAAATATTTTAATTTTTTCTATTAAGAACTTTTTAAAAAAAATTCAGGATTAAGTCATTAATTTTTTGAAAAACAAACAGCTTAACACTGAAAGCAAATTGCTTTCGGTGTTCAGCTCAAAAAACAAATAGGCCATAAGTCTCAAAGCTTAAACCCATTCAAATATTAATCATGTTCTCCTTGGATTTGCCACTAATTAGGAGTTTAAAGTTGCATGACTAAGATTTGTGCATGCTAAGATCAAAGTCCAATTTTGCTTGCCTTTTTTTTTAAAAATATTTTAAATATTATTTTTATACTTTGGGGTTCCATGCAAAGCTTTAAGCTAGAAGTTGTAGCACTAGCTTGAGATCATGACTTTCTTGTCTCGTCGGATCTTCTTTAGAGTATAAAATTCATGACAACAATGAATGTCATGACACAAGAATCTTTTCTCTAGAGAAAATTTCATATTTATAGGAATGACACAACTAAGATAAATTTTATATAGGACACAAAGCCATGGTGCTAGGATTGATTGCATCCATCATCTTTTCTTTGGAGCAAATTTTTGCAGCACCAAAGATGGCCTTGGCTTTGATATTTTGTTTTCTAAAGAAAATTATCATGGCTCTGAGAATAATAGAGATTGATAAATTAGTCTCTAGAATATAAAGACTCTATACAAAGAATGGTTGTAGCTTTCATATTTTTTCTTAAGTAAATTTTTGTGTCTCTGGGAATGATTACCACTAATACATTTACTTATTACATCACAAAGTAGTGATGCTAGGAATGACCATGATTTTGATATTTTATTACTAGAGTACAAAGTAATGGTATTGGAAATTCCATGATTATGGTAAATGTTCTTTGGAATAAAAAGTCATGATGTTAGAAAATTCATGACCATATTAAGTGCTATCTAGAAAAAAAAGTCTTGGAAAAAAAATATTTTCACGACTTAAAACACTTGGTATATAGGCTCTATTTAGAATAGCTAATGACATTATAAATAGTCATGACTAATTGTATTAATTGAGTACTTTACTACCATGATGTGAAAATAAGGACATGACTTTTATAATATTTTAGAGATTGTATGACAACAACTCAAAGAAAATATTATGGTGCTGAAATGTTGCACAATGGAAAATTTGTGACAATTCGATATTAGAGTCTTGAACTACAAAGATTTCAATTTATAGTTTTGCAAAGTTATGGCTAAGAAAAGGTGTCATAACTACTCTATAAGATCATGGAACATGTAACCAAGTCATGATATTGGAAATGTCATGACTCTATATCACTTTTCTCCTCTCCAAGTCAATGTTCGGCCAAATCTACCAATTTTACTGAAAATAACTATGATTTCACTAATAATTATCAAATTCGTATAGAATAAATATTTAGTAAAATATCTTTAATAAACACTCAAATATGTACAAAATGAAAATAAATACATGTCGAATAACCTAAAAAATTGGTACATAGACTTTCAAACACACTCACACACTAAAAGTATTGCTCATCCTTGAGCAATAAATCTCTCTTAATTTTTAAAACTCATCATCAACATTACTATAAAAAAATAAGGAGAAATATAGTACAACATCATCAAGGAAAACAAATTTAGAATATTAGAGTCTTAAACTACAAAGATTTCAATGTATAGTTTTTCAAAGTTATGGCTAAGAAAAGGTGTCATAACTACTACTCTATAAGATCATGGAACATGTAACCAAGTCATGACATTGAAAATGTCATGACTCTATATCACTTTTCTCCTCTCCAAGTCAATGTTCCACCAAATCTACCAATTTTACTGAAAATAACTATGGTTTCACTAATAATTATCAAATTCGTATAGAATAAATATTTAGTAAAATATCTTTGATAAAGACTCAAATATGTACAAAATGAAAATAAATACATGTCAAATAACCTAAAAAATCGGTACATAGAGTCTCAAACACACATACACACTAAAAGTATTGCTCATCCTTGAGCAATGAATCTCTCTTAATATTTAAAACTCATCATCAACATTACTATAAAAAAAATAAGGAGAAATATAGTACAACATCATCAAGGAAAACAAATTTAGAATATTAGAGTCTTGAACTACAAAGATTTCAATGTATAGTTTTGCATAGTTATGGCTAAGAAAGGTGTCATAACTACTCTATAAGATCATGGAACATGTAACCAAGTCATGATATTGGAAATGTCATGACTCTATATCACTTTTCTCCTCTCCAAGTCAATGTTCCGGCAAATCTACCAATTTTACTGAAAATAACTATGATTTCACTAATAATTATCAAATTCGTATAGAATAAATATTTAGTAAAATATCTTTAATAAACACTCAAATATGTACAAAATGAAAATAAATACATGTCGAATAACCTAAAAAATTGGTACATAGACTCTCAAACACACTCACACACTAAAAGTATTGCTCATCCTTGAGCAATGAATCTCTCTTAATATTTAAAACTCATCATCAACATTACTATAAAAAAATAAGGAGAAATATAGTACAACATCATCAAGGAAAACAAATTTAGAATATCTCAGTGTGGAGAAAAAAGGAAAACAAATTTAGAATATAGTATTGCCCTTTTTCTCAGTGTGGAGAAAAATGGCTCAATCGGATCATGGATGTGTATCTTTTCTTTGAATCTTTTTTATTTTTTGCTATGTTTCCACCATCTACATGATCATATTGCATAACACATCTTGTCATCTTTCAATTGAGTTTAGTGAATCTTCAAACAAACAAAGATTAGAGTAAATTTTATTCTAATTCTCACTATATTTTTCCAAATCACCGGTCCATTATTCCTTTTTATAGTGCATATTTTTCTTCATAATTTTATTTTGGACCATGATCATTTTTATCACTAACTTGTGATGGACTCATAGAATTTCACAAATGAATCAATGCTTCTCATCACTCTAGTATCCATACATTTCATTGCCTCCTCCAACATCTTTATGAAAAGTTCTTCAAAATTTTCTTAGGCAGACATGAATATAAACTCCTTGTTGAGATGCATATCATCCAATACAACATATCTCTTTGTATTAGCTTTATCTTCCTCTTTTTATCTTTTCATTTACTATTCTCACTTGTTGTCTCTTCGCTCAAATTTTGTTACTAGGGAACTATGCATATACTATATTTCCACCTTCAAGTGAATCTCTCTATCATTAGCCTCCGACTTCAAAATTTTCAAAAGTTGGAGGACCTCTTCCAAGTCTCCTTCTTATTTATCCTTAGGAAAACCATATCGAAGTAGTGATTATTCATCATAACTTACTCTGATTCCTTTCATGTTTCTACACTAGTTTGGAGAATAATGACACTTTTTGCTCAATGTTA
Source organism: Sapria himalayana (assembly GCA_029783825.1). Classification (NCBI taxonomy): domain Eukaryota; kingdom Viridiplantae; phylum Streptophyta; class Magnoliopsida; order Malpighiales; family Rafflesiaceae; genus Sapria; species Sapria himalayana. The sequence goes on along the minus strand of JAREIK010017918.1, from coordinate 1,290,634 downwards.
GTTGATTTTTCCTTTTCAAGAATATTATTTTTTTTTCTCTTCTACAATCCTTCTTTTAATACTCGCTAATGTCAAAAGGGACATCTATATGTACCATCCATCTCATTCTTCATTCACTGGGACTCCCTCATCTTAGTATGTCATTGTTGCCAATCAAGGGTAAATTGTTTGGTCAAGAAATCTACCCTATTGGAAATTTAGGGTACATCTCCAAAATATTTCTCATATGGATCTTGAATCCTTTCACTATGCCAAAAAGTATACTCACCCTATCTTGCATGATGGTGGAAATACAAATAGTTGGCTAAAAATAGAGAATAGAAAATATAGCAAAACATTTCTCTCCTTCATAAGTTCTTTCTAAACTGTGTCCTAATACACATTTTGATTAACCTCCCCAAGTCACATTTTCATATATCAACATCTTGGTGATTGTCTTTTAGTTCGATTGCATCTTTAAAAATTTAAAGGTAATCGATATCTATGGTCCTTTTAAATTCAAATATTTCATCGATAAATTCTTTATCAAAGTACACCCAAGCTTCTTGTATATAATACTTCTTATTTTGCATATCTTCTAAGTTGGAGTAAAACTCTCTTACTATCATCATGTTCCATCATTCCACGTGCATGGATAATTGATCATCATTTTCTTTCTATCAATTCTTAGAAGTGTTGAATAAACTCCCTAGACCTTAGATCTTTTATAAAGCTCTTTTGAGCTAGTATAGAGGTCATTCATCTCAACTTTCATTCGGTTAAATAAAAACAAGTTCTGGTGTTGCAACTTTAGAAAAAGTCTTTGCAATAAATTATTTATGTGACTTATCTTTGGTCTTAAGACTTATCTTTGGTTTTGTGACTTACCTCATTCTCATCACTTCTTTTCCTTAGCTTTGAAATTAATGTTTTTCCCTCTATCATAACTTCGATCTTCGAAAATTGGGTTTATTTTGATTTTCATAGGAGTGAAAAAGAAGAAGAGAGAAATGTGTCAAAAAATTAGGGTTTAAGCTATATATAAGATTAAAGTTAAGTCATGGCTAATATGAAAACTATCATAACTTTTTGCATAGCCGTTCCATCTGTTTAAAATGGAAAGTCACGGCTATGTTTGAGTGTCACAACTACATTTGACTTACAAGAAAGTCATGGTTGGGTTTGAATTTCATTACTTTTATTTGGGTGTTTATGGTGTACACATATTTTAATGTGTATGTTTATAAAAAAATATTTATTACATTACATAATCCAAAAAAAAAAAATTTTGGTTTACCTCACAAGTAGTATTACATTTAATATTCATTGCTATCCTTTCATTGAATCTCCAATTCAGCCAATAATTTCACTAGTCTAAACAATTCTTCTCCTTATTTCCTTTCTTTTTTACATGTCTTCATGATTTCTACCCCAGCATCAAATCTTCCTTCAAAGTATCTTTTTTAGGGTAGTCATCCATGGATGTTGGGACTTTGGAAGAAGTCATATCATTGCTTATGATTTTTTTTGGTAATGTCATGAGCTGTTGTGAAGTCATGGCTCCGTGTATTTCTTTATGGATCTTGTTTGTCACATCTTTGAAAAAAGGCATGTCTTTCTCATTGAGCATATGTTTTTCCATTGTCGTAATTTTATTTCCTAAAACAACTTTCTTCATTGATCTAGCATATAAAGTTTTGGCTACTTCTGAATTCATGACTTTCTTTGTTATGACTACTTTTTGTTCATCTACTTTTAAATATTCTATGTTTGCTATTTCCATCTTGTCTTTATCTTTCAATAAATCAATAATCAATTGGTGACTTTTTTTCACTTTTACTTCTTCTATAATCATAAAAAAACTTTTATGTAGTTTGTTCTTGTTGTTGAATTAAGAATTTCAACACCCATGTTTCTTCTTTCACATCTTTGGAGTAGTCTAACTTGGATCTTCTAGAATTCACAATTCTAAAGAATGTTATTCAATCTAAAGTTTATTTAATTCATTCTCTTCTCCATCTTATGTGGGCTAACAATCTTTTATAAAATCTGTCTATCTCGAGTCCACTTTTTGTATCATGGTGGTATGTAGAGATGTCAACCGGGCCGGCCCGGCACGGCCCGGCACTGTAATTTCCCGTGCCCGGGCTCGTGTCGTGCCCGACCACGGCACAATCGTGTCGTGCCGTGCCGAGGCCAACCGGGCCTCGTGCCGTGCTTGGCCCGGCACGGTACCGTGCCGAATTTTTTTTTTTTAAATTTGGGTTACTGTGGCGCCGAAACCCTAATTTTTTAAAAAATTAGGGTTTCGGTCGTGCCCAATTCCTAATTTTTTTTAGAATTAGGGTTTCAGACGCGCTCAATCCCTATTTTTTTAAAAAAAATTAGGGTTTCGGGAGTGCCGAAACCCTAATTTTTTTTAATTTAGGGTTCGGCCCGACTGGGCCGAACCCGACGAATCGTGCCACGGGCCCGTGCCGGGCTAAACCCCCAAAAAACCATGTCGGGACAGGCACGGTTATCATTCCGTGCCGTGCCTAGCCCGGCACGAAAGCCCGGATAGGCCTGGAAAAAATGGGTCGAGCCGGCCCAGCACGACCTGTTTGACACCTCTAGTGGTATGTATAAGGCTGTCTATTCTCTAGTATATTTTTCATCATCATCAAGATTATAAAGTTTTATATAAGTTGAACTTCATGTGTTTTTCACCCACATGAAGCAAGCATTCTCTCTTCTTGATATCGATCAATTCCTATCTAGTATCTAAGAATATTTATCTCAAAATCAATAAAGCATTTTGATTTTTCTCTATATCTAGCACAACAAAATCTACCAAAGATATAAATTTACCAACCTTCACCAACACATCTTCAATGATACCTCCTAAAAATTTAATTAAACAATTTGTGAAGTGAGAGAGCAGTTGAAGTAATCTCACAAATGTTTAACCTTTGTTCTATGAATAGTTACTCAAATTAACATTTGATCCCAAATTATATAGTACCTTTTGTAATGTTTACTTTCCAATAATGCATGGAATCATAATACTTTATGAATCATTTAATATTATTTGAAGTGTATGTTTCATTAATAGTATTATACTTCTCATTCATATTTAGCTGTCTATATGTCTCCAACTTTCTCTTGCTAATCATAATGTACTTCATGAACTTTAAATATTTTAGCATCTAAGATAATGCTTTGGAAAAAGTCATATTTACTTTTAACTTTCAGAAAATATTGAGAAATTTCTTAAATTACTAATCCAACATTTATTTTCTAAAATATTGTGGAAAAGAAAGGTTAGGTGTGAAATGTTGTTTACCTTTTTCACAATGATTATTTAGCACATCCTTCTCTTCATAGTTTCTGACAATCTGCATCTCCTTTTTCGGCTCTATTTCTTCATTTTTGAATGTTAGGGGCATGAGTTAGGCATTAGGTTGTATGAATGTTGCAACTTTAGAAATATCACTGCATTAGGTACTACGGTAGTGAGTTTTTTCATGACTTTGTAAAAGGTCATGACTTCATCAGTCATGGCTTCCTCCTACATTTCAGCTTTTGTTTTTTTTTATCATATTTGTTTCCCCTTCAACTCTTTGACACTACTAAGTGTGATGGACATGCACTTCTTTGAATTTATCTCAATATCACTCGGTAGTCAACCCACACTCTTCTTATTCATCAATAATACTAGTTATCTAAGTTGACCATCAATAATCTTTATTATCATACTCATGTATTTTAGCCTCATTTTAATCACTTCTATCTTGTTCTCTTTAAGATAGAGGAGTCAAGTGGGCTAGGCAGACCGAGCCTGGCATGAGGCATGGTTTGACTAAACCATGCCTAGCCTGGCTTGACACTATCCGGAACCATGCTTAGGCTTGTGTCGTGCTGGCTCGAGGTATGACTCATGCCATGCCAGGCTAGGGGTTGTCAGGCCTTGTGCCGAGATAGGCACAACTTGACTACCTGGCCTTAAGGCACAGTCCAACGGCATAGTTGAGTAATGTGCAATGAAACTCGGGTTAGGTACCAGGCACGGTCCGATTGGACCGTGCCCAACCCACTTGCACATTATTTTTTTAAAAAATATTTTTTATTAAAAAAATCACTTTACCCTTTACCCATGACCCCGACCCATTGCGTAACCTTGCCCACTCGCCTAATGCCAAGGCCCGATCCCAAACCTGAAGGTTTGATCCCGAACCTTCTTGTACCAACGACATGACCCGGCACAAACTCACCACGTCCCACCATGAACCAGCCTGAATTCAACAAACTCAGAATGGACGGGCCGACCTTTTTTGAATCGTGTTGTGTCTGGAAATGCATGGTGGCTAGACTAGGCCACCAAAAACTAGGCCATGTCGGTATGGCACAACCTACTTGACACCTCTACATGAAGATCATTTATTGTCTTCGTCTCCATGAGTAAGACAAACATATTGTCTTCAAGTAATAGATTTTCTAATTCCTTCAGGTGGTTATAATTAGAGCTTGAATGTATTTGTATCTGATATTCCATTAGATTACTTTCAAAGTTCTTTTGCAATTAACTCACATGTTATTGCACATTCCCATAACTCACATATGATATGCTTTCATAATTTATTATATTTGGATAAAAGCATGTGGGGTATTATTGTTGGGTCATAATATATGCCCATTATTCCACAGTAAATTGGCTTCTTGTACTTGATATATGAGATCAAAATTTATTATTTCCTACTATTATAAAATAGAAATTTTTCTCACACTCATTATTTGTTCTTTTGGGCTCTAAATTTATTGAAAAATATATTCACCTTGGCTTTCAATATGCTCAATATGTCCAACTCGAATACACTCACATGCTTTCTTCCAAATACCCAATCATTCATAATTTATAATTATTTTTTGCTAGCTTTTCAAATAGATAATATGCCCCCTTGGGAGACTTATTAATAATAGGGTGACATGATGTTGCATCAATTATATGTCTCATTATGCAGTTCAAATAATTGTAAAAAGTTTGAACTTAGAATTATAATTCATATTCATATTGTGGGCATCTTATCAATAATTTTTTGAATCGATCCCATATGTAATAAAAAGTTTCCTACTTTTCTTGTTGAAATTAATTTATCTATCCCCTTATTTGACAGGTGATTTTAGTTGGGAAGAACTTAGACACAGATACTTACATAAGTTTATCCAAATTCTTAATTAAGCATCAAAGTAAGAATTAGAACTAGCACAATTCTAAGAAAGTTGCTACGTGGCTGAATAAAATCTTCTAAAATTCTTTCATTGTATTAATATTGATTCACTATAGCTATCAAACTCAACTTCAACTCAAAATAATTTTTTTGAATATATTACATCCAAATCCTAGAGTAGTTGTCTATCATAGTTAGCCGCTAATAATCACCCAATGTATTGTGAGAATTGGGTTGTTGGATATCTTATCCTTAACCATATTGGTGGTTTCTATTACTAATTGTTCTTTCCTTAATCTCTTGTTTAGCTCTTTATCTTAAAAGTCTTATCATGGTTCTCTTAATTTTTGGGTCCAAATATGGTAACTTAGTCCCAAAATTTGTGCTCATATACTAATAATAGCTACAAAATAAATAACAAAACAACACATTCCATAAATATAATTCAAACACAAAATAATAATTGTATCAAAACAATTAGAAATAGAACTATCCTTTTGCAAGGATAATTATGTAAACTCAAGCTAACTAATCAAACAAGCAATCCCCAGTAACAGCACCAAAAATAGGTTGACTTTGTTATGGTGCTAAAACTTCTCAGTTGTAACGTAGTCCCAAAAGCTAGTTGTGTGGTTCTCTCATTTAATGGATTTCTGCAAGTATATAAGCTATATAATTAGTAAAGTGTGTTTTAGTCTAATATTGATCAGAAAGAAATTATATAGGTACTTCAATTAACCAATAATGAACTAATTGATTTCATTGTGGTTTTCATCCTTGAACTATTACTACTAAAGAAAAAGCTCTCATAGTTGTGGCCTCAATATTTTACCACTAAGAGCATACATTATTCAATTTATGGGTCATTCACATGTTTAGTCCTTTTAGGTAATATATCAACTATTATTGACATTTAATTTGAGTATGCATATCTAGTCTCTGATAGTTTATATCTCAAAGATGCAAAAAAAAGAAGTACTATATATATATATATATAATTTTAGTGTATAAGTATCATACTTATAATAATTAATATAAATGTTTAATAAATCTCACCTATGAAATTCATATAAGAGGAAATAACTTGCATGATTATCACCGCCATGCAAGTCATCTTCACTTGTATGTCTCCCCATGACATATCTATTAGTATCTGTTAAGACAAACACACAACTACACTATGGTAAAACTCTGAGGTTAGACATTCTATTTAACCTCCTCATCATGTGAATGTCAAATCTCCTAGATTATGCACAATGGATTTATTGTGAGTGCATTATTGCTTTCTTCTTTGTTTGTTTCATACTTACAACAATTAAACTTATCTTAATATTGAGTTTTCAAACCTAGGTTTATCTCATGCATCAATGCTAGAAAGATTGTCATTTCCTACTTATCATATCACTTAGGAGTGTCATATGACATATCTATCATTATCTTCAATGGCTAACATGCATAAACATACATTATTATAAAATCCTAAATTTTTGTTTTGTATATTAATTATATCTATCAACATCAAAACTATAATATTATCATAAATATAATTTTATAAAATCAAATCATCATTATACAAATATATAAAAATAACCCTAAATCTCAATTTAGTTAGACATTGGGGAATAATTCATATGAGATATTTTCAAAGTTACCTCATTTGATTGAGTGTTCCCAATGAAATCCTAATTGAGGATCTAAGTCTCAAAACTAAAACCCAATCAAATATTGATTTTTGTTCACTTGGGATTTTTCCCTAATTAGGGGTTGGATGTTGATCACCTAGGGTTTGTGCATGCTTGGCTCAAGATCTTTTTTCCCTTGCCTCTCTCTTTTACAAAATCGTCTAAGTATTACTTTTATATTTCAGAAATCTCTATAATATTTTAAGCTAGAAGTCACAATGCTAGCTTGATGTCATGACTTTCTTATCTCATTGGATCTTCTATGGAGTAAAAATTCATGGCAATAATGAATGAACCAACTCAAGTAACTTTTCTCTAAAGCAAATTATCATGGTATTGCGAATTCTATGACCAAGGCAAATTCTTTCTTGAATACAAAGTCACATAGTTGCAAATAGCCACAACTTTGATCTTTTTTCTAGAATAAATTATTATGCCTTTGGGAATGATTGTTATTGATATATTTACTCTCTAGAAAACAAAGTTATGGCATTTGGAATGACCACAACTTCTCTTGATAAATTGTTAGTGCTCTAAAAATGGATGCGAATGATATATTTACTCTCTGGAACACAAAGTCATGGGATTGTGAATGTCCATGACTTTGGTATTTTATCACTAAAGCACAAAGTCAAGGCATTGGAAAATCCATGACTAGAGTAAATGCACTCTGAAACTAAATATCATTATGGAAAATATTGTAGTGATTCAAAATACTTTGTATTTTGGCTAAGTATCAAATATGTCATGGTGCTAGAAATTACTTTGACTTACGATACTATTGAGGTATTTGATTTTCATGACATAAAAATAAGGTCTTGACCATTATAGTATTCTAGAGATAGCATAGTAATGACTACAATAAAATATCATTTTACTGAATACTATGTTGCACAGTGGAAAGAATCTGTCAATTTGGTGGTTAGTCTTGATATACATAATTATCCATGACTAGTTTTATAAAGTTATGGCACTTCCACTCTAACCAAAGAATACAAGCAATGATCTCAACAACATGACTTCTTTATTATCTTTTTCTATTAAGATTGATGAATCCCTTGTAAGTTATTTAATTACCTCTAAAATTTGAATATATATTTATTTGTACTCAATCATCATCCTATGAGTAACCTATGAAAAGCAATGAAGTCAAAGTATGAGATTAATATCTAAGATATCATTGAATACCTCAAATTTAATGATACCCGTGCAACTATTATGATGATACTTTCACTGACAATAGAATAGATAATCCAAATGATTATCTCATAGCATATCTTTGATATACTTGATTATTCTTAACAAGCATTTAAATATTAACTTTAATAATAACTATGATTATAACCTATGAGATCCAATGCTTGATACAATCAATAAAAATAATATATGCAAGTCTATCCAAATCAATAATATCTATTCTTATTGACCCTATGAATAAGATTAATTTAGATACTAATATAATTAAACATGGTTGGAATCTCATTATCATGATCCCATCAAGATTTGCTTCATGCTTTGTTTATGTATCATGTGGACTTTATTAATTGATTTAAGATCATTATTCATTCAAATTATGAATATCAAAAAAAAAAAAGAACCATATCATTAATTAAAATAAGTCATGAAATAAGTATCAACAGTGATTGTCTTTTGAGTACTTTTCTACCATTTTGAACCCACCAATACCTTTGAACATCCACAATTAGTCCTAGCATCTTTCTACCAGAAACTAAAATAGGTATCCTATGACACAAAACAATAGCCCAACTCACAACTCAAGGAAGTTTCTCATCTCGACTATAATTGGGTTATTGCCAAATCTACAGAACATGAGATGATATAGTGAAATAGTGTCCATTTTGGATTGTGCCAATTAACACATTTATTAGTACTCTTACTGCTTCAAATAATCTCTATTCTTCCTATTGAAAACCAATGACTCTATATGCTTCCAATAATCTTAGTCACGCATCTTGGATTCTAGTTAATGGAGAATCTCAGCATGTTATAATTGATCTAAACAATTTGTCCATATATGCTTCATATAATGGCTTGAATTACATTATGATTGGAAATAGAATGGGTGTCTCCATCAGTTAAAATGGTTCTAGGTCTCTCAAAATAACTCATAATACATTTTAATCGAATTATATTCTTTGTATTTTTGGTCCTACTTAGAAAAAAAAAATCATTTCAATTTTTCAATTTCGTACCTCAAGAAATGTCTCTATTGAAGTCTTATCAATTGGTTATCTTATGAATGACATTCTCAATGGGGCAATAATTTTAAAGTACCAAACTAGGCATGAAATTTATGAGTGGTTAGTATCTCAACCCTTACTTTCTTTTTTCCAGCATCAAAATAAACTTATTCGAGTGGCATCAAAGATTAGGACATCTAGCTTTTCCAATGTTGAAGCATAGTTTTTCCAATAATAAACTTGATGTTGCTTCTTCATCATCCTCTATATTTTATGTAATGCATGCCTATGTAGTAAAAGTAATAAATTATCATTCTCCCAATCCACAAATATTTTTTCCCTGCTCCTTGAAACTATCTTTTTTAATGTTTAGACATCTCCAACTATATCAAATAATGATTTTAAATATTAAATCTTTTTTGTGGATTATTTCACCATATGAATTTGGTTCTATCCTGTTGAATAAAAGCTAGAATTAAAAGCTATTTTTATTATAGTTAACACTATTATTTAAAAGTATTGTGACAAAATCATAAAAATTTTTTTTCTTGACAATGATGGTGAATAAATTAACTTCCTATTTTTTTTGACAATGATAGTGAATATATTACACTTCCCCTTTTTTTTTGACAATGATGGCGAATATATTTCACGTCCCCTTTTTTTTTTTGAAAATGATATTTCTCATCACATTGCACCATCTCACACACATGAACATGGTGCTTTTCTTGAAAGACATCATTTTCCGATTATAAAAATTGGATTAACATTAGTCTGTCAGGCATATGTTCATTTAAGTTGTTGATCTTATGTCATTGCCTTATTAGTTTATTTAATAAATTGTATGCCAGCATTAATGTTTAATCTCTTCTTCATATGAAAAAAATGTTACAACAATTCCTAATTATTAAAAACTCAAAATCTATGGTTGTTTATGTTATCTATGGCTTGAACCATATGCAAACAACAAACTAGACATTCTATTGAAACCATATGTATTTTTAGGAGACTTTGTAACCCATAGTGTCTATTACTACCTTGATTCATTTCGCTATGAAATATATGTTTAAATGCATATTAGATTATTTAGTTATATATTTCTTTTTAGTAACCTTTCTACTCATCCTCTCATCTATGGGAAGATTGCATTTTTGATTGGACTTTTCCACCACAACAAATTCCATCGTTGTCTTTCATACGACCATTTCATCCATCATCCATAGTGGAAAGTCAACAATAATCTTCTAATGAAGCTTCATGACAATATGGTCTAGCCAAAATATCTATTCCATCACCATGACACCATTGTGTAAACCTTCTAACAAAAATAATTTCCAACAGTCATCACCACATATAAACTCAACTAAACCTCAACAAAAAATCACCCACACCATGACTACTAGAGCCAAAAATAATATTCGAGAGGTCATCACCAAAATGAATCTCCATGCTTAATTAACCAAATGTGATGATCTTGACTCACCCATACCAAAGTCTTAAATGCCATCTAGCCATATCTAAAGAGTATGATTTCTTAGTAGACGATTACACATGGACACTACACTACAAGAAATTATCAGATTAGCTTCAAATTTAGCTAGAAAAATAATTCCTAGATAATTTGCAAGTAATTCGCAATGGAATAGTAAGAGATGTTTGATTCTAGATTTAATGATAAATTTAAGAAGAATTTGTGATGGATTAGAGACAAAAATTTGTGATTGAAAAAAAGTCCCTAGCTAATATTGTCATTGATTTTGGTGCATAGATTGGTGGCAAATTTAGTAATAACTTTAGTGGTAGATTTTTTTCTAGCTAATTAGCAAGAGAAAAAATTTATTTCTAAATCATGATTTGAAAATAACTTTTTATAATTTTATATTTATAACAAGGGATTGGTCCCTAGCTAAAATAGATTAGGGCAAAATCAATCACTATTGGTGCCCTTAAATTATTATTTTCACAATATATATGCATTTGGCTATAGATTATTTTCCTAACTATTTAGCTAGAGATTATTTTCGTCATTAAGTCTATACTGAATTATTTTTTGTTTTGTTTTAGATTTTTTTTATTTTCATATTTGATGCAATTTTGTATATTGAAGGTCTATCATGGTCTATGGATAAGAGAACCTTGAAAGACATCTTCTCCACATATAATTATAAAAATAGGACATTATAAAAAAATAATTACCAAAAATATATAAATATAAAAAATGTATATTAATAAAGCCTAAAATAACTTTTTTTAAGATTATAAATTTTAAAAATATTTATAAAATAATATTTGAATTAATTAATAAAGATATTTAAATATTTGTATTAATACAAACATAAAATAATTAATTTTATAATTATAAACATTTGTTAAAATATTTGAATTAATAAATGAAAATACATAAATATTTGTATTAATAAAAACTTTAAATAATTATTTGTATGATTATAAAAAATATATTTACAAAAAATCTAAATTAACGAATAAATAAGTAAATATTTATATTAATAAAAACTAAAAAAAATTATTTTTATAATTATAGGAATCTTTTAAAAAAATATTTAATAAAAGATTTAAATTATTTGAATTAAAAAATATTCATATTTTTCAAAAATTTTAAATAAAATAAATTAATATTTAAGGATAAATAAATAAATATTTTAATTACATCCAAAAACTTTTGACTAGTTATAAAAAAATATCTCTAAGTGCTTATTAAAAGAACACTTCATGTGTTTTTTTAGGGTTTCAAAAGAGTTTTTTAAAATAATACTGATGATATTTTTTTGTTGTAAAAATAATTAAAATTATCTTTAGCCCTATAAACACTTTTGAAAAGCACTACCAAACTGACCCTAAGTTGATTTGAATTCAAGTTTTATTTTTGCCCCTACTAAAATTTATAAGAATTAAAACATTGAGTAAGATCTTTAATATTAGCTTTTTATATTCCGTTCTAATTAAAATAATAAATATATCCTTTTTATGATCTTCTCACTTTACGTAATTTTAGGATTTTTATAAATTATATCAAATAATATGATTTTTATGCCTATAACTTTATTTCATATTATATTCATAAAAATAATATGAATTCATAAAAATTTATAACCATATATATATATATATATATATGAAATTCTTTTTTATTATTTCATATTATTTTTTTTAATGAAATAATATTATAAATTTATCCATAAATTATAAATAATATGAAATGTTATAAATTTTGTATGGTTATACATTTATACAATTTATTTATGGTCATATGAAATAATATATATTTTTTTAATAAATAAAATAATATGAAAATTTGATTAACAATTAATAATTTTCATGGTTATTAATAATATTATTTTTTTCTTCATTGTTATAATCATATATAAATTTATATAATTGTGAAATTTATTTCATAAATTTATAAATAATATTACAAAAAATAACCATAAAAATTTCATAAACTATTAACCATAAATTTATTTATTTATGAAATAATATCATTTATGACTAAATAAAAAATTATTTTATATTTTTTATTTAAATTTATAAATTTTTATAATTTTATTTTACTTTTTTATTTTTCTCTTTTTTTTCTATATATTTACATCCTTTGTTTTTAATACTATTATTATTATTTTTTATTTCTCTATCATGCCTATATATATATATATATATATATATAAACTTTCAATATGTTTTTACTAATAAGCTATTTTATTTATTAAGTAATAATTTGTAATCAACTATTAAATACCAGCTACATCAACTATTAACTACTACTAGCACCCGTTAACAACAATTTATGAAATATTTGCTATACAGACCAAATAATTTTCTATTTTGAAAAATAATCTCCATATTTTGAAATTATAAAATATAATCCAAAATTTTGGAAAAAAAAGATAGTTGTTTTTATTAAAAATGGGTCAAATTTTTAATATCTAATGTACCAAAATACCCCTCACATTATTTTACAAACGAAATGTAAGATGTGTCGAAGAAAGAGATGATGAGGGATAATTTTTGTAAAAACACAAACATAAAGTTTATTTATATTTATAAAATGGAAGCTTATTTATATCTTCTTAAAATTTTCAATAAGAAATGGATTTACCAGTTGTTTTATATCAATAACTAATTCAATCCTTTTTTTTATATCAATAAGAAAGAAATTTATTTTGATAAACTATATTTTAATTCACTAATTAATCAATACCAAAGAGTAAACTCATTTCATTTACTGGTCGAGGAAGACCCATTTATAATTTTTTTATTGAGTAGAATGGCAAGAAGACACCTCAATAAATAAAATCAGCCTAATTATATATATATATATATATTCATTATTATTATTTTTTCTTTAATTTTTACTCATAAAATTTTAAAAAAATTATTGCTATTTTCAAAATTAGATATATAATGAATTATTAATGAATCAACAACATTTCCAAATCATAAATATTATAATTTATTTATTAATAAATTTAAAATAATTATGAAAAAAAACTTAAAAACATCTCCATAATTCATGAATTAGTAGGATGGGTTTGGGCTAGACTTGTCTTGGGTTGGGCCAGACCATATAAGTAGATGTGAAGACCCTGATCCTTGTAATATAAAAACCCTAGGCCATTCAAGCACTATACCCCTATTTCTTATCTCTACGAAGAGAGGAGAACCAAGTGAAAGGGGAGCTGCTTCTCACTATTTGTCTCTTACTCCTTTTTCCTATTACTTGCACATCATTCATCTCTGAGAACACAGTACCATTGCAACATCATTTCGAAGCACCAAACCAAGCAAACATCTCTCACTCTCTCTCTCTCCATCTTTATCAGTTCTTATTTTACCACTACCAAAACCCTCCATTTTTAACTCTTCTTGTTACCAGGTAAGATTCTCACTGCTCTTTTCCTTCAAAATACTACTTACATATCTCTCTCTCTCTATCTCAATTTAATTTCCACTGGAAGATTTTGTTTCATAAAGATTATTGGTATTTTTTTTCATTTACCCTCAATACTTCTTCTTTCATCTATTTTCATATCTCTTATATGATTTTGACTCTCCATCATGAGTAAATCAACACAATCGAGAGACATTCCCAAATTACTTACTTTGGGCTTATTGTTTCCTTTTCCATTTGAACACTATAATTTATGATTTGGACAGTGTTCCTCTCTCTCTCTCTCTCTCTCTTCCATTTGAACACATATAGTTAGACAAACAGATAGATAGACAAATAGACAGATAGACTTATAGATATATAGACAGATAGACATAAAGATAGACAGACAGATATACTAACAGATATATAGATAGACAAATAGATAGATGGATATATAGATAACCAGATAGATAGACAAACAAATAGACAAATAGATATGCAGAGAAATAGATAGACATATAGACATACATAAATAAACATATAGACAAAGAGATAGATAGATAGTTAGACAAACATATAGATAGACAGATTTACAAATAGTTAGACAGACTGATAGACATACATATAGATAGAATGATGGATAGATTGATAGACATACATATAGATAGAAAGATATACATATAGATAAATAGAAAAATAAACAGATAGAAAGACAGACATATAGATAGATAGATAGATAGACAGATACAAAAACAAATAGAAATATAGATAGACATACAAATAAATAGACACATATCCAGACAAATAGATAGACACATATCCAGACAAATAGATAGACACATATCCAGACAAATAGATAGACATATAGATAGACAGACAGATAGACAAACAAACAGATAAAAAGATAGATAGACAGATAGACAAACAAATATATAGAAAGAGAGATAGACAGATATACAGACAGATAGAAAGACTGATAGATCGATATACACATGAAAGATAGACAAATAGATAGACTGACATAGAGATAGACACATTGATAGAGATATAGATAGATAGATAGATATAAAGATAAATAGATAGACATTTTGACAGACATATAGACACACAGATATATAGACAGATAGACATACATATAGATAGACATATAAAATGATAGATAGATAGATAGACAGATAGACAAATAGATTGAAAAATAGATAAACATATAGATAGACAGACAGACAGACAGATAGACATAGAAATAGATAGAAAGATAGACAGATAGATAGATAGACAGATAGATAGAAAGATAGATCGTCAAACATATAGACAGACAGATAGACAGATAAATAGAAAGATTGATACACCAACTAATAGACAGATTGATAGATAGATATATAGATAGACAGATATACAGACAGATAGATAGATAGATAAATAGACAAACAAATAGATATATAAATAGATAGACAGATGGTCAAAAAAATAAATAGATAGATAGACAGACAATAGATAGACAGATAGACAAACAGATAGATAGACATATAACCCGAAAGATAGAAAGATAAATAAACAAATAGTTAGACAAAGAGACAAATAGACAGACAGTTAGATAGATAGATTGAAAGATATATAGACAGACAAATAGATAGACAAAAAGATACACAGACAGAATGATAGACAGAAAAATAGACAGATAGACAAATAGATGTACAGATAGATACACAGAAAGATAGACAGACATATTGATAGACAAGTAGACAAAAAGATAGATAGATAGATATATATTTAATCAGACATATAGACCGACATGTAGGTCAACAATTAGAAAGATACATACATAGATTGATTGTCAGATAGTTAGATAGTCAGATAGTCAGATAAATAGATAGATAGATATTCAGATAGATATATAGACAGATAGATAGACATGTACACATACAAGTAGACATAAAGATAGCTGAGACAAATTGATATACTAATAGAAAGATAGTTTGAATATAGATAAATAGATAGATAGACATGTAGTCAAATAGGTAGATAGATAGATAGACATCTAGATAGAAAGACACATACAACTAGATAGATAGTGCGATAGATAGACAGATAGATAGGTAGATAGTACGAATGGCAAATAGATAAACAGATAGATATACATATAGATAGACAGACAGATAGACAAATAGATAGGAACACAAATAGACAGACAGATTGACAAACATATATACAAATAGATAGATAGACTGATGAATAGATAGATAGAAAAATAGATAGACACACAGATAGCTGATTCAAATAGACAAACTAAAATTCAGACAAATAGACAGACTAAAATTTAGACAAATAGACAAAGAGATAAATAGATAGATAAACAAACAGATAAATTGATAGATAAACAAACAGATAAATTGACAAATAAAGATACATATAGATAGATAAATTGACAGATAGATCGAAAAATATTATGACAGATAGATAGGGAGATATATAGACACGCATATAGATAGATAGATAAATAGATAAATACATAGTCAGATAATTAGATAGATAGACAAATAGACAGATAGCTAGACAGATAGATAGTGAGATAGTTAGACAGACAAATAGATAAATAGATAAATAGATAGACAATTAGATAGACACTTAGACAAACAGATAGATAAATAGATAGATAGATAGATAATTAGATAGACACTTAGACAAATAGATAAATAAATAGATAGAGAGACAGATAGATAGACATATAGAGAGACAGATAGAGAGACAGATAGATAGATAGACAGAAAGATAGTCAGATAGATAGAAAACATATAAGTATATATATAAACAGACAGATAGACAAACATATAGACAAATAGACAAACATATAGACAAATAGATATACAGACAAATAGACAGAGAGACAGAAAGACATATAGATATAAAGATAGAGAGCCAGATAGACACATAGATAGATAGACATATAGATAGACATATAGACAGAAATATTGATAGACATATAGATAGACAAATAGGCAGATAGATAGACAAATAGTTAGACAGCCAGATAGATAGATAGATAGATAGATAGATAGATAAATAAACAAATATATAGACAAATAGATAGATAGATAGATAGATAGATAGAGATGGATAGATAGATAGACAGATAGACAAACATAAAGACAAATAGATATATAGAAATTAGATAGAAAGATAGCCAGAATGTTAGATAGACAGATATACAGATAGATAGATAGATAGATAGACAAAAAGAATGGTAGATAGATAGACATATAGACAGATAGATATATAGATAGATAGATAGACAAAAAATTAGATAGACAGATAGACAAATAAATAAATAGACAGATAGATATACATGTAGATAGACAACCAGATAGACACATAGAGAGATAGACAAACATATATACAGATAGTCAGCCAGAAAGATAGAGAGACATATAGATAGACAGATAGATAGCTAGATAGGCAGACATATAGATCGAAAGATAGATAGATTGATCGATAGATAGATAGATAGACAGATAGATAGATAGATAGATAAACTAACAAATAGATAGACAAATAGATAGACATAAAGAACGACACATAAAAAGACATATAGATAGACATATAGACAGACATATGAATAGATAGTTAGATAGAAAAAATACATACAAATAGACAGACAAATAGACAGACAAATAGACAGATATATAGATAGACATATACACAGACAGATAGATAGACAAATATATAGATAAATAGAAAAAAAGATAAGCAAGATATATAGATAGAGATATTGTCAGACATATTGATCTATTGATAGAAAGAAAAATAGAAAAACTGGCAGACAGAATGAATGATAGATAGATAGAAAGATAGACAGATAGATATACAGATAGATAGACATACATATAGAAATATAGATGGACATGTAAATAGATAGATAGATAAATAGACAGATAGATAAATAGATAAAAAAACAGATAGACAAATAGATAGATAGAAAAAAAGAGAGGCAGAGAGACTAACAAATAGATAGATAGATAGATAGATAGATAGATAGATAGATAGATAGACAGTCATATAGATAGACAAGTAGACAAAAAGATAGACAGATATATAGATCGATAGACAGATAGTCAGATAAATAAATAGACAAATAGATACGTAGATAAATAGACATATAAAAAGATAGCTAGACAAATAGATAGATAGATAGATAGACAGATAGATAGATAGACAGGTAGATAGATAAATAGACAGACAGATAGATAGAAAGAGAGATAGATAGATAGATATATAGATAGATAAACAGATAGACTGATAGGTAGATAGACTTATAGAAAAACAGATAGATATACAGATAGACACATAAATAGATAGATAGACAGAGAGATGGATAGATAGATCTATGGACAGATAAACAGATAGACTGATAGGTAGATAGACTTATAGACAAACAGATAGATAAACAGATAGACACATAGACAGATAGACAAACAGATAATAGACAGATAGACAAATATATATACAACTAGATAGAGAGACAAATAGAGAGAGAAAGACACAAATATAGATAGGTAGATAAACAAACATAGAGACATGCAAATAGGTAAACATATAGATAGACATATAGACAAACAGATAACCATATAGATAGATAGATAGACAAAAATATAAATAGATAGACAAACATATAAACAAACAGATAAACAAATAGATAGCCAGACAAATACATATATAGGTATACAGATAGATAGACACATTAACAGATAGATAGATAGATAGATAGATAGATAGATATACAGACAGATAGACAGCCATATTGATATATAGACAGATAGATAGATAGATAGACAGGTAGATATACAAATAGATAGACAGACAGATAGATAGTCAGATAGATAGAAAACAGAGATATATTTAGACAGATAGATAGATAGAGAGATAGATTCAAAGAAAGATAGACAAATAGATAGATAGACAAATAGTTAGATAGATAGATAGATAGATAGATAGATAGACAGATAGATATACATATAGATAGGCAAACAGATAGACAAATAGAAATACTCAGACATATTAACAAATAGATAGATAAATATATAGACATGCAATTAGACAAATAGATAAACCGATAGATAGACAAATAGATAAAAAGTTAGACAAATAGATAGATAGTTAGAAAGATAGATAGTCAGACATATAGTTAAATAGACAGACAAATAGAAAGACGTACAGACAGATTAATTGAGATATAGATAGATAGATAGATAGATAAATAGATAAATAGATAGATAGATAGATAGATAGATAGACAGATATAGAGACAATTGATAGATTGGTAGATAGACATATAGACATAAAGATAGACAGACAAATAGATAGAAAGATAGATACACAATTAGACAGACAAATAGATTGACATATATATAGACAAATAGATAGACAGATAAAGAGACACATATAGATAGACAATTAATTGACAGATTGATAGGCAGTCATATAGATAGATAGATAAATAGATAGATAGACATATATGCAGATACATAAATAGACTTATAGATAGAGAGATAGACCGAGAGTTAAACTAAAGATAAATAGATAGAAAAGTAGACTAATAGACAGATTGATAGAAAAATAGATAGATAGACAATTATATATACAGATAGACAGACAGATAGACAAACATATAGACACACACATAGAGATACAAAAAGACAGACAGTTACTCAAACAGATAGATAGACAAATAGACAGATAGATAGATAGACTTATAGATATATCGACAGTTAGATAGATAGACAGATAGTCAGACATATAGATAGATAGATAGATAGATAGACAAACTAATAGACAATGAGATAGATAGATAGATAGACAAATATATATAAAGATAAACAAACATATATACAGACAGATAGAAAGACTGATAGATAGATATACACATGAAAGATTGATAAACAGATAGACTGACATAGAGATAAACAAATTGATAGAGATATAGATAGATAGATAGATAGATAGATAGATATAAGGATAGATAGACAGACATATCGACAGACATATAGATACATAAATAGATAGAGAGATTGATAGAGAGATAGATATACATATAGATAAACAAATAGAAAGATAGATAGATAGATAGATAGTTAAATAGATAGATATATAGATAGACATATAGATAGACAGATATATAGAAAAGTAGATAAACATATAGATAGATAGAGAGATAGACAGAGAGAGAGATAGACAGAGAAATAGATAAAAAGATAGAACGATAGATAGATAGATATATCATCAAAAATATAGACAGATGGATAGAAAGACTGATACACCAACTAATAGATGCATAGATATATATATATATATATATATATATATTGATTGATAGATAGATAAATATATAGATAGATAGATAGATAGATCTACAAATAGATATATAAATAGATAGACAGATGGTCAAAAAAATAAATAGATAGATAGATAGGAAATAGATAGATAGATAGACAAACATATAGACTAATAGATAAAAAAATAAATAGACAGATATATATACAGAAAGATAGATAGATAAATAGATAGATAGACAAATAGATAGACAGATACACAGATAGATCGACAAACAGATAGACATATAGATAGATGGACAGATAGATATACAAATAAATAGATAGACATATAGATAGCCCAAAAGACAGAAA